>VMRN01000209.1:170735-190871 GCA_010277015.1 Poeciliopsis turrubarensis
AAATAATCAAATCTGTCTGGATGATCAGGATATGGCTGAGGCTCGTCCACTTGTGTCACCTTCCTGTTATCTTCAGACAGTTTCACGTTTCTGTTCACTGTGTTTGTGTCGATGGTGAGTTGACAGGAATCTGATGGAGAGAAGAAACAATCCAGCTGCAGTTATTGATCATTTATTGATCTTTGATGACTCCGAAATGAGTGATGTGACAGTGTGAAGATGGTTGTTGTGATGAATCAGATGAAAAACACACTTACATTTCCTCAGCCCTGGTGTCAACCATCGGACTCCAGCAGGCTCCACCCTGAAAGGAGGTCAAGGGTCAGACTGTCAGCAAACACGGACATTACACATCTCTCACACACACACACACACACACACACACACACACACACACACACACACACACACACACACACACACACACACTGTCCTCCACTGGAAACAGTGGACAGTCCAAGCCTGTCCCTGAAGAGTTGAGAGCAGACAGACAGCTGATGGTGAAGATGATGATGGAAACATTGCAAACTGCATGGATGTGTTGGATGCAGCACCAACTGCATCAACTGCAGCAGCAGCTCCAACTCATTTCTCCAAACACAGGAAAAGCTCCAACAGAGAGGAGAAAGGAAATCCCTCAGTAACAACCTGAAGAAACTCACTGAAGCCTAAAACATCAACAGGAAACTAAGGAAACATTTCTGGAAGCTCAACCTGATTTAATAATCAGCATTAAAATCCAATCAATCTAAACTCTGATCAACACCTGGATACCTGATCCATCCGCACAGATGGAGGAATGAAACACTAAACAGCCCTGCTGCTGAAAACCTGCTGTGGCCTCACTGTAATATCCAGAAATACAAACATTACAAAGGAGAAGCTGCATCACATCCAACAGAGTTCAACAAGAATCAAACATTTGATCTCTGAGCTCAGATTCAACCCAGGGAGAGGCTTCCATCATCACACACCTCTGACAAACACCTCCAACCTTTCAGCACTTCCTCTACCAACCAGCACCACCAGGTGGCGCTGCACACATTTACAATGAGACCAAGCAGCAGCAGCAGCAGCAGCATCCTGAATCCAGCAGCTGCAGTAATGGCTTGTGAAAGTGTCCAAGGAGCATCTGGAACCAGAACCAGCAGGTCCAACAGTCCAGAGAGTCTTTGTTTGCATCTTTCCTCTCAGATTTCCAAGCTGCTCTGAGAGGGAAATGACATCATCATCCTACTGATGATGTCACACTCTGATGTCACTGATCAGGAGCTGCTGGACTTCTACATTTCCAATATGGAGGACAGAGAAGCTCTCCTGATGAGCAGCTGGCCTGCCTTCACACTGATTCAGGTTAGTGAAATATTTCCAGATGAAGTTTGGATTGTTGCAATCAGACGCCAAGAAGAAAACTTCAAGTTCTTCTCCTGTTCAGCTCCACGTTCCTGTCAGAGACTTCAGCTCCTCATCAGGACAACTAAAGCAGACTGACACTAACATCCCTGAACAAAGCCTTGCAGCGCAAGGACTCTCTTAGCGCCATATATGGACAGGTTTCCTGTAAAGGGGGCGGAGCCTGGACTGGAGGAACCAGCAGCAGCTTCCAGGAACAAACCTTGGGAACCTCTGGAGGAGAACATGGAGATGAGATTCCTGCTTTAATCAGCGGATTCATTGATAGAACATGATGACTAAATCAGCTGGATTCCAGTAGATCATTTCACATCAATCTGTTCATCTTCCACAGATGCAACTGAATTATACGGGTCCTTCTCAAAATATTAGCATATTGTGATATAGTTCATTATTTTCATAATTTTATGATTAAAATGTAACCTTCATATATTTTAGACTCATTGCACACTAACTGAAATATTTCAAGTCCTTTATTGTCTAAATACGGCTGATTCTGGCAAACAGCTCAGGAAAACCCAAAATTCCTATCTCAAAAAATTAGCATACCATGAAAAGGGTCTCTAAACGAGCTATGAACCAAATCATCTGAATCAATGAATTAACTCTAAACACCTGCAAAAGATTCCTGAGGCCTTTAAAACTCCCAGCCTGGTTCATCACTCAAAACCCCAATCATGGGTAAGACTGCCGACCTGACTGCTGTCCAGAAGGCCATCATTGACACCCTCATGAGAGCAGGTAAGACACAGAAATTCCTGAACGAATAGGCTGTTCCCAGAGTGCTGTATCAAGGCACCTCAGTGGGAAGGAAATAGTGTTGCAGAAAACGCTGCACAACAAGAGGTGACCGGACCCTGAGGAAGATTGTGGAGAAGGGCCGATTCCAGACCTTGGGGGACCTGCAGAAGCAGTGGACTGAGTCTGGAGGAAGACTGGGGAGAAGGAATTTCCAAAATGCCAGAAGTCCAGTGTCAAGTACCCACAGTCAGTGATGGTTTGGGATGCCATGTCAGCTGCTGGAGTTGGTCCACTGTGTTTTATCAAGGGCAGGGTCAGTGCAGCTGTCTATTAGGAGATTTTGGAGCACTTCCTGCTTCCATCTGCTGAAAAGCTTTATGGAGATGAAGATTTCATTTTTAAGCATGACCTGGCACCTGCTCACAGTGCCAAAACCACTGGCAAATGGTTTACTGACCATGGTATCACTGTGGTCCATTGGCCTGCCAACTCTCCTGACATGAACCCCAGAGAGAATCTGTGGGATACTGTGAAGAGAAAGTTGAGAGACGCAAGACCCTCAACACTCTGGATGAGCTAAAGGCCGCTATCGAAGCATCCTGGGCCTCCATGACACCTCAGCAGAACCACAGGCTGAAAGCCTCCATGCCACGCCGCACTGAAGCAGTCATTTCTGGAAAAGGATTCATGACCAAGTATTGAGTGCATAACTATACATAATTATTTGAAGGTTGATGTTTTTTGTATTAAAAACACTTTTCTTTTATTGGTCGTGTGATGGACCGAGTTAAAAAACAGGAGGAGTCACAGGATATATTTAGAAAAAATAGGGTTTTTATTTTAACCCAAAAATCATAAATGACAAAAAATAAACTGAGCTCATAAAAAGAGATCAAAGAAACAAAACTGAACTCAGGCAAAAGTGTAAGCAAACTAGCTGCACAAACAAACATAACTGACCTAACAGAAAAATGACACACAGGGGTTTATATACTGGCTGATCAGACCACGACGCAACAGGGGTAACTAAAAGAATACAAATAACACAAAACAAATAGTACAGCTAAGTTTGGCTAAAATAAAGACCCAAAAAATGAAAATCAAATATAAACTTTAAATACTAAAGTTTACTTAAATACAAAACTTATCTAAACAAAACTACCATATCCCCCTGCCAGCAGGAACTAGTGGTATAATCCAATCAGCACTTAAGCTTACTGAGCTCTGGCCCTCTTCCTTTTTTGACATCAGGGTGTGGCCATAGATTTGGCCATCACAGTCGGATGAAATATGCTACTTTTTTAAGATAGGAATTTTGGGTTTTCATGAGCTGTTTGCCAGAATCATCTGTATTTAGACAATAAAGGACCTGAAATATTTCAGTTAGTGTGCAATGAATCTAAAATATATGAATGTTAAATTTTTATCATTACATTAATGAAAATAATGAATTTTATCACAATATGCTAATATTTTGAGAAGGACCTGTAGATCTGAACTGGTTCTAAAGGTCTGAATGGTAAAAACATCCACTGTTTTTCTGTCCCAGTTTCCAAAAAGAGTTTACAAAGGAAACTGACACACAGACGTGGTTAGTGTAATTAATTATTATCTGTAGTAATTGTGGTTTCAGGTTTTAATTTTGACATTTAACCTTGAAGCAATTATTAGGTTATTCAAGCCCATCCATCCATTTTCTCTGAAGGGTTAAAGGTCGGGAGGTGCTGGTGCCTCTTCGGCTAACGTTCCGGGCGAGAGGCGGGGTCACCTGGACAGGTCATCAGTCTGTCCCAGGGCAACCATGCACACACACATCTAGGAAATTTAGAGAAACCAATGAACCTGACAGTCATGTTCTTGGACTGTGGGAGGAAGCTGGAGTACCCAGAGAGAACCCACCATGCACAGGGAGAACATGCAAACTCCATGCAGAAAGACCCCGGGCCAGGAATCAAACCCAGGACCTTCTTGCTGCAAGGCAGCAGTGCTACCATCTGTGCCACTGTGCAGCCTGGTTCAAGTCTTTTAAGATAAAGTATTATTAGATGAAGAACAACGTGAAGATCTGAAAGGTTATTGCGTGATGATTTTTAATCGGGTTGTCTCCCGATTAAAAACTGTTGGGATCACTTCGGGCTTCTTGCTGTCAGATGTTCTGAGAAGTGAGATCCCATTTCAGATCCTCACTATAAATGATCAAATTCTGGTTTTAAAATGTCCATGTTGTGTTCTGAGTCAATGTGAGAAACATTACATTTTCTCTTTGACAAGCTTTGAGGGGAACCTTTTAGTAAGTCTCTGATTCTCAGGTTCGTTCCAGCGGCTTCAGCTGCTTCAGGGGTCAGATGGACATGACCTCTTCAAACTGACCAATGCTCTGTGAGGAACAGCAATGATCTTCTCATGACCAGACCAAACATCTTCTACCAGCAATATCTCTGTATTCAAAAAATGTGATCAATTTCACCCTCCTGACTTTTACTCCTTCACATATGGATGTAGGGGAGATTTATTGATTCTTAACAATAAACCTCGAACGAGTTACATTTACTCAGGAACCTTTAACAAACAAAAAAAAAGCTTTTTGAAGTAGTTTTACTTCACTGTACTTTTTACTCACTGGAAAAAAATATATATTTGGATACTCTACACACTATCAGTAATTTAATTTAATGAAAAATCAAACAAAATTGAATAGGATTCTGACACTTACAGTTTAAGTTAAAGTGAAACATTTTGTTTGTTTAAAAGAAAAATATTCTTCTGCCTAAATTTGTAATTGGGGCCTGCCATAGAAATGTATGGCAGGCATCTATTATTCTTCACCTCAAAATAACTGCCGCTTCCTACTACCGTTAATGCGGCCGATACCGCTGTGTGCCCCCTCTTAATATGTATCTCAAAACGTGCGGCTCGATCCCGGCATTGGAGCTATGACTTTTGTTGGCATTTCGAGTAAATATGGCGTCATAATTAACAAAAAACGAGCCAAATTCAAGTCAAAACAAAAGACTAACTGACACAAAACAGAGTCAGTTAATCTCAAAATAGACAGAATTCTGTCTCCCCCTGTCTGACTCACAGCTGGCAGAGGATCCATTACCATAGCAACGGAACACAGCAGGGTCGAGCAGCTGATTAGGACTACAAAAACGCATCACTGTAGTTTTAACTACAGCAGAACTCAGGACTGAGCTGGTCTTTAGAACTACTTGTATTTGGCATTTTATAACTGATTTTAACCAACCATTGTTACACAAGGGTTTACTGTGGCAATTAATTTTAATTAAACTTGATGAAATTAAGTTTAATTAAAATTTCAAAATAAAAGCATTGATATTTTTATATCATGTCTTTGCTCTTTTGGGCATTACATAACTGACTTAACTAGTGTCACTATTTCGAGATAGTATCATTATAATGAGATACTATCTCATTATTTTAATATAGTATTATTTTGAGATAGTATAATGAGACATTAGCATTTCACTGTTCCCGACTACTTATCCTGCATTATCCTGCATTATCTTTTTCTGAAGACAGAGCACTAGCATTAGCCTTTTACCTTAAACAAGCTTTTAACTATTCTTCCGACTTGTTAGAAATTTTTAGCATACTGAATGGAGCAAGTCAATTACAGAGATCATGCTAGTGATGCCCCACTTGCTACTGACAGTATTCGCGCTAACATTAGCATTTTGGTTAATTTTAGCTTCTACACTCATTTTAACATACTGAATGGTGCAAGTCCATATTGGTGAACATTCTTGTGATTTTCCACATGATACTATGTAATTTTTTAGCCAAGCTCAGCATTCATGGTAATTTTTAGCATCAGAACACTGGGTCCAAACCGACGGGCACACGTTGGCAGGCCCCAGTTAAATTTCTTCAGAAATTTTCTAGTTTTGGAATCAAGTTATTTTTAAAACATTTGTCATCTTTTAAACACCAGAATTTTTACATATTATATTTTTATTTCTTTGATATTTTCAAGTATTGAGTCAGATTATCTTAGAAGTTACTCAGAGCTTAAATAGCTTTTTAATAAAATACATTTTTACTCTTGAGTAACTTCTTGCTTGGAAACTTCTTATATTTACTTGAGTAAAAATTTATTGAAGCCACTCTTACTTAAATAAAATGTTTGGCTATTCTACCCACGTCTGCTCATAATCATGGCAGTTTTTGTTTCCCTGAAAGATATTAATCAGGAGAAGCTTATTAAAACCTTCAGCTCTCCTCTGCTCAGTTCCTCCATCAGTTCCTCCATCAGTTCCTCCATCAGTTCCTCCATCAGTTCCTCCATACCTGAGAGCTTCCAGTCTCCAGTTTGGATCCTCCAGTCCAGCCGACAGCAGCTTCACTGCTGAGTCTCCTGGATGATTGTAGCTCAGGTCCAACTCTTTCAGATGGGAGGGGTTAAAGGTCAGAGCTGAGGCCAGAGAAGCACAGCCGTCCTCTGAGACCAGACAGCCTGACAATCTGCAGACACACAGTTCAACACATGATAACCCCAGATCGTGGATTCTCTAAGTGTCTCATGTGTAATTAACTTAATGGACAGAAATTCCGCTTCACCAGGATTGAGAACTCTCAGATTGTACCTCAGAGTTTCCAGTTTGCAGTTTGGACTCTTCAGTCCATCAGAGAGAAGCTTCAGTCCTGAATCCTGCAGGTTGTTGTTACTCAGGTCCAGTTCTGTGAGACTGGAGGACTGGGAGCTGAGAATCAAGGACAGATCTGCACAGCTTGTCTCTGAGAGGTTACAGCCACTCAGTCTGAGGAGACAGGGAGAAAAATCTGTTATTAAAGAACTGATGAAAAAATGTGAATTTCTCTCTATCAAAACTACATTCAGTAACAATTTGTCCTTACAGAGCTTTGCTGGAGGCTTGGACCACTGGCAGCAGCCTCAGAAGAACCTCCTCTGAAGCTGAGTATTTCTTCAGATCAAACACATCCAGATCTTTTCCTGACGACACCAAGATGAAACCCAGAGCTGACCACTGAGCAGGAGACAGATTGTCTGTAGAGAGACTTTCTGAACTCAGAGACTGTTGGATCTCCTCCACCAGAGAACGATCATTCAGTTCATTCAGACAGTGGAACAGATTGATGCTTTTCTCTGGAGACACATCCTCACTGATCTTTTTCTTGATATATTGAACTATTTTATGATTGGTATGTGAGCTACTTCCTGTCAGTTTCACCAGATCTTGTAGGAGTCTCTGATTGGTCTGCAGTGAGAGTCCCAGCAGAAAACGGAGGAACAAGTCCAGGTGTCCATTTGGACTCTGTAAGGCCTGGTCGACAGCTGTCTGATGGAGAGAGTTTAGTTTACGCGTTTTAAATAATAAAGTCTTTTTAGATGTTTTTTTTCCTTCCATCAGGTTGACACCAGACTTAATGAAGGCCAGATGAACATGAAGAGCAGCCAGAAACTCCTGAACACTCAGATGGACGAAGCAGAACACCTTGTCCTGGTACAGACCTCTCTCCTCTCTAAAGATCTGTGTGAACACTCCTGAATACACTGAGGCTGCTCTGATATCGATGCCACACTCTGTCAGGTCTGATTCATAGAAGATCAGGTTTCCTTTCTGCAGCTGATCGAAAGCCAGTTTTCCCAGAGACTCAATCATCTCCCTGCTCTCTGGACTCCAGTGTGGATCTGTTTCAGATCCTCCATCATACTTGACCTTCTTCACTTTGGTCTGAACCACCAGGAAGTGGATGTACATCTCAGTCAGGGTTCTGGGCAGCTCTCCTCCCTCTCTGGTCTCCATCACGTCCTCCAGAACTGTAGCAGTGATCCAGCAGAAGACGGGGATGTGGCACATGATGTGGAGGCTTCGTGACGTCTTCATGTGGGAGATGATCCTGCTGGCCTCTTTCTTCTCTCTGAATCTCTTCCTGAAGTACTCTTCCTTCTGAGGGTCAGTGAACCCTCTGACCTCTGTCACCATGCCAACACACTCAGGAGGGATCTGATTGGCTGCTGCAGGTCGTGTGGTTATCCAGAGGAGAGCAGAGGGAAGCAGTTTCCCCCTGATGAGGTTTGTCAGCAGAACATCCACTGAGGTGGAGTCTGTAGCATCAGTCAGGATCTCCTTGTTGTGGAAGTCCAGTGGAAGTCGACTCTCATCCAGGCCATCAAAGATGAACAGAACCTGGAAGTGTTCAAAGCTGCTGATTCCTTTGGTTTCATTAAAGAAGTGATGAATTAGTTCCACCAAGCTGAACTTTTTCTCTTTCAGCACATTCATCTCTCTGAAGGTGAATGGAAATATGAACTGGATGTTCTGGTGGGCTTTGTCTTCAGCCCAGTCCAGAGTGAACTTCTGTGTTAGGACAGTTTTCCCAATTCCAGCCACTCCCTTTGTCATCACTGTTCTGATTGGTTGATCTCTTCCAGGTGGGACGTTAAAGATGTCTTCTTGTCTGATTGTTGTTTCTGGTCTGTGTGGTTTCCTGGATGCTGTTTCAATCTGTCTGACCTCATGTTCATCATTGACCTCTCCAGTCCCTCCCTCTGTGATGTAGAGCTCTGTGTAGATCTGGTTCAGAAGGGTTGGACTTCCTGCTTTAGTGATTCCCTCAAACACACACTGGAACTTCTCCTTCAGACTGGATTTAAGTTCATGTTGACAAACTGCAGGAAACTGTTCTAAATGAACACAAAAAGTAAATCAGGAAGGAAAGAAAATCATCTTCTGCAGATTGATTGTGATTTCATAGACTTCAGTTAATGTGTGATTTATCCATCAGGTTAAATCTTTGTAGAAATGCTCTTACTGCTCTGCAGACGGTCAACCAGCTCCTCCTGCTTCATCCTCCTCAGGAAGTTCAGTGTGATCTTCATCACTGCCTCTCTGCTGCTCCTCTGCTCCTCATCCTCACCTTCCAACTCCTCATCATCTCTCTGACTCTCTGAACATTCTGGATCATCTGGACTCAGAAGCTTCTGGATCTTCTTCAGCTCTTTCTTCAGAAAAGTGACAATGCTGTTCTCCAGCAGCTGGAACAGAATAATATATGAAGGACACATCAGACTGAAATCATGGAGCCAAACATCAGATCCATGTTGGACAGACTGACAGAAAACAGGTCTATAAAATGCAGCTAACCCTTGGTAAAGTAATTTTTCATGTACACACTATAAATATGGAGTCCAGCTGTGTGTGATGCTGCAGGGCAGACGGACCCCTGGGAACCTCTGAGCTCTGCTGGTCCAGTCTGTGGAGGAACCAGGAACAATTAGGAAGTCATGAAATATTCATCCAGGAGTTTTCATGAGGAAATGGCCAAGAGAGTCAAAGTAAAAATTCTCCAAAGAGTAGAAACAGCATCACACAGCAAATGGTTAATGAGAAATGGCTTGTACATGTATAGCACTTCATCAAGTCCAGAAGACCTCAAAGTGCTTCACTTTGGCTTCTTCAGTTCTTAAGAGCTGAAGAACGCCACAGCTCTAAACACCAAACTTGATTTCATCACTATGAATATAAGAGAGGAACTAAACAGTCCAGTTAGCTCATTAACCAATCAGACTAAATATTTACAGAGTTTAATGATGGTGATTCATCAATGAGGCCCAAAGGAACCAGAGGAGCTAAACATGATGCAGCATCCAGGACGCAACACACACCGCTTCACATATGAACATAGAAATCTAGGAAATGGGTGCTGTGGTGGCAAAGCATGACCCACATCCTGAGATCTGTGTCCTGGTGGTGGTCGCAGGTTCGATTCCCAGCCTGGTGACATTTGCTGCATGTCTTCCCCCTCTCTGTTTCCTGTCAAACTACTTTCAAATTAAGGCCACTAGAGCCAAAACAAGCTAAAAAAACATTTCAGAATGACTCAGTTTCCATGGTTACAGCAGTTAAATACATCTCACCTCTCTGGTGGTGGAGGTCCAGGAGATTTAAAGTCAATGATATGACCCTTTGACCTGTCGCTCTTTAAGGACATACAGCTGGCGTCTGGTTCTGGTTCGTGGGAAAACCTGACAGAAAAACTCTGATTAAAACTCCTGCTGAGTTTTGCTGTAAGCATTTTTTAATATGACACAGAGCTGCAAGGCCCATCAGAACCGGTCCGATCCTCCAACATGTTCCTGATCATTGACCCTCCTGAATGTCCAGCCTCATTCAAAGAGCAGAAAGATCTGATTCTGCGACAAACATGTTGGTTTAAATGACAGGTTGGTGGTATTAGTGTTGAGCTCGGACATGGAGAAGAACCAGGAGTCGTTTCCACTCTGATCCAAGGAGGTTCTGATGGAGCTTCAATCAGAACCACATGGTCCATTAGAGACCCACTGCTGAATCAGATCCACATGAGATAATGTCTAGTTTAATAGTAGTAATGGTTGATGATCAGTCATGTTGAACCTCAGAGAGAAAATGGAAACATTAAATTAAATCATATAAACTTTTTAAACATTAATGTCTGGAAACTAAACAAAATCCACATTTAGAGAACGACCCAAATATCAGCCTCTAAATTAAATCCACTTCTGTTTTTATGTGTTAATATTTATATTGGACTGCAAAACAGTTTCATATGGCAAAATGAAACACACTGTTTCATTATTCTGTTTATTATGCAAACAGAATAAAACTCAGTAAAATGTTTTTGGGTCAAACATTTAACTGAGTTTTAATAACAATAATGTGTGTATATGTATAAAATAGATGGGCATGTCGAAGCTCTGGGTCTAAAAAGACCTGTTTAATACTTTGAAGTTCTTTAATGTTGCAGAACCAATAATCCAGTTTGGACTTCACTGTCTCCATGGTAACATGATGATCCAATGTTCTCAGGAACCCAGGAAGGAGGTCCAGATGTTCCTGTTGGTGCCTCACATGATGGGTCATGTTTGAACATTAAAGGGGCAGTTCATGTTTTCCCCTCCATGGAGGCTCTTGATATAAACAGTCTGATCTTTTCTCTGTGTTGTTTGGCTGCTTTCGTCTGCTTTGGTTTGAGAGGGAGCGTCTCCCTCCTCTCTGTCCTCACACTGATCCTTGCTGCTGAACACAGTTTGACTTTCCTTTTAGAAACAACATTTCTATATTTACTCTGATAAATAGAAACTTTACCTTTGAAAAGTTTTATTTCTGTTTTACTAAACTCTTACTATTAACTATCTTGTTCTCAGAGTTGAACTCAAGTTTCTCAGCAGTGTCTCTGTTTTTCAGTCATCTTAATTATCCTGAACTATCCTCTGTAGTTCCAGGATAATCAACCTGGAAATATATAATCCAAGAAGGAAAACTACTGCATGGCTGCTTTCACAATAAAAGCTTGTTTGAACAAAGCTGCTATAAAGAATTCAAGATAGAAATATCAAACACAGAAAGACCTGAATAATAGAGACTAGTTCTGGTCCATCTGCAGCTATAAAACATAAAGCTACAGCTGATGTCTGAGGTGATGATTATTTCATTTTTCATAGATACTGAGATAAACTGAATCAGGTCTGAAACACTGTATGTTGGTGATGAACAATTACATTTAACTGGAAATGATACGAGGAGAAACATTAAGTATACTAGAAACACTTCAGACTGACTCCGTTTCCATGGTTACAGCAGGTAGAAACATCTCACCTCTCTGGTGGTGGAGGTCCAGGAGACTTAAAGTCAATGATGTCATCCTTTGACATGTCGCTCTTAAAGGACATACAGCTGGGCTCTGATTCTGATTCTGGTTCTGGTTCTGGTTCTGATTCTGGTTCTGATTCTGATTCTGGTCCTGGTTCTGGTCCTGGTTCTGGTCCTGGTTCTGGTTCGAGTCTCTGTTGGATCCTGACAGAAACATGATGATTAAAACCCATTCTGAGAGGTTCTGTTTACACATCAGCCAACATTTCCATCATGGACCCATCTGGACCGGAACCGGGCTGAAAATGGGACCTAGATGTTATTGTCTCCCAGTTAAATAACAACTCCATGTTGATTGTCTATTACGGTTTGATCCACTAAAACTCTGGGTAGAAACTGGGACCCATATGGGAACAGAGGTTCTGCTACACTTGGTTTCCTTCAGACCCAGTTAGAACCTGCATAGTGAACAGCTGGTTCTGATGAGCTGGCTGCTTCTGCAACATGGACCTGCTGGCTGGAAGAAACACTGATACCAGGCTGAGCTGCTCTGTTCAGGCTGGATGAAGCACCAAAGAGGAGCAGCAGCTTCAGCACCGTTTGGGCCTGATACAGTGAACGCTGTGTGAAAAGGGCTGTGGACACTTAGAGATGGTGACTCACCTCTGACCTTTGCTCTGGCTCTCATCTTCCCCACACAGAGAGGTTTTAGAGGGAGGGTCTCCCTCCTCTCTGTCCTCACACTGATCCATGCTGCTGAATCCACTGCAGCTCACACACACTTTCTACCTTCACCTGCAGAGGAAACACATCATTCATCAGCTCTGATCGTCTTTACATCATTAGAGCTGGAAAAAGATCAGCTGCTCCTCTGATTGGCTCTTCTTCTCTGCTTCATGTCAGTTGAATGCAGTCAGACAGCAGAGAGGCAGAGGAAGCTGCATCAGCTGCTGCACTTCTACTGTCAGGCCACTAGAGGGAGACACGGAGCTACATTTGCATTGAACAGCAGAAACTATTTTATTTTACTATCATCAAACTCCATCGAAGATGAACTATTTAATAATCTGGTTAAATCATTAGCATTGTCATTTTATTTTGAAAGTCCTGACAGGAAGCAGCTGGTAGCTGATGTCTCTAACTTTAATGAGACCAGCGTTTGATTCCAGGAAATAAAATTCTGGTGCAGTTTGTTCAGAGAAGAAAACAAAAAGCAACAGTGTTTGATTGTCATTCATCAATAATCTATTAATTCTGTAGATTAATCTCCATCCAGCAGAGATTAAAACTTTGAGCTGAAATCAGAAGTGAACATTTTCTCCAAAGATCAGAGAAACAAGCAGAAACATGCAGCCTGACATAAAAACAAGACAATGTCCTGAAGAGTTTCCAATTGTCATCAAACATCATCAAACACGGCGCTTTGAAGTTAAAACCTCATCAGAAACATCAAGGGACAAACCACGAGAATCAACTTAAATATTAACAAAAACACAATTTCATTAAACAGTTGTGATTTGTGTTTATTTTTTAAAATGACATATTTCATCATATTGATATTGGCAATATAAAAAAATGAATATTAAAGAATAAACTGCCCAATTTTTTACGGGGGTCTGCAGCTTCTCCAGTGGAGCAGGGCTGCTGGCATCAAAGTGCCAACGCACCGGCGGAAGATAAATTAGATAAATTAGTGTTATGAAGAGGAAGAACAGAAAACAGCTGAGATAAAGGATTGTTTTTCTGTCCTTGGTAATCTAATGTTGACCAAAAAGATTTGTGAAGCTCGGTAACGATTTCAACAACCAAACATTTATTCTCTGTTGGTGTGAAAATAAAATTTAACAATCACATAAAAGTCATTACTAAAAAATAAAGAATCTTAGAGGCCCTAAGCAGCAACTTAGTTCCTATACTTTGGGCCGGCCCGGAGTCCCCAGTTGATGTTTTTAGTGCTTGCAGTTTATCGGTTTGTTCTAGAAAAGTTATTTTCTGACATGCAGGAGGCTCCATCTGTCCTTCAGCCTGTTGTTCTGCAGCAGGGATCAGCTTCACACAATCAAAACAGTTTCCAGTGAGTCGCCATGTTTGAGACACGCTCCTCCGTAACGCCCCAGAAGATCTGATAACTTCATTTATAGCTTCTCAATTGTGCTAGGAAGAAAACTCAAGTTATATTGTTTGACCAGATCAGCTCGAACAACTACAGTTTGACTATTGGCTGATCAGTTTCTAGTGACAACAGAGAAAGTTTTCTGTTATTTGAGACGCTGCAACTGGGGAAGCAGAACTTTGTTCTCTGCAGAAGTGACTGATTCGGTTCACTGACTATAAACACTTTTTGTTTTGCTTGGTGTTCAGTTTGTGGGTGAATGTTGATATGCCTCTTACCTCTTGTTGCTGTTTGAAGGTTTCTGTCGGTTCTTGTTGAGTAGAGAGTCACTGACTCCACTAGTCACTGACTCCACTAGTCACTGACTCCACTAGTTACTGACTCCACTAGTCACTGACTCCGGTAGTGAGTCGGCGGAAAACTGGGGTTACTCCAGTTTGTGCAGAGGGGGGAGATGATGGATGTGGAGCAGCTGCTGATGACAGGAATACCTCGGCTCGGGTGGTTCGGGTCGTCCAGTCAGGGTGAGCTGCACACTGCTGTGAGTCGTTTCATTTTCAGAACCTGCATTCCTCTGGATATTAACCTCCAGAGAAATCTTCATTTCTGCTGCCTGTAGTTTTTGCATAACAGTGAGCTGGTCGTTTGTTGTTTTAACTCTTTCTCATTATTTTAACTCCACTTTTTAATGGAAAAGTTGTGAAAATCATGACGGATTTGTGCAGATTTGTAATGGAAACAGTTTTGTTTCAGGCTGAACACATAAACATCAGTATCTCTGTCTGTCTTCATCATTTACTGCGAAACCTTTTTAACTTTGTTTTCTCGTTAATCTGCTTCACATCAACAGGAGTCGACCCACTTCTGGTACCAGTTAAAATGCATCCATCGTTTCGCCAGCTCTCCTCGCCGGTCCGGTCCATCGACTTCAAACAAACCTCTGGATCAGATTCCCGTAGCATGACACCTGCCTCACCGTGCCTCAGAGGGTTAAGATGAGTGTTGATTCATCTGAGGCAGAGAAATGGAGAAATGATCTATTTTTACACTCATGAAGATGTTTCTGCTCATTAAACCACAAAGACAGAAAAACAACAACGAAGAAGAGAAAATGTATATTTTTACTCAAAGTTAAACCAAAGATCCCAGAAGTTACAAAAACATCCATTTAGTTACATTATATTCATCTCAGTAATTACAGAGGGAAGAAAAGGCTTTCAGGAATGTTGTAGTGTTTTAATCCCTTTAAAAAATCCTTAATTATCATTAAAATGAACATTAATACGACACATTTTACAGGGTTCACTTCTCTGGTGATTTTCTTCATGATTCAATCAAACAACTATGACTAATTAATCACTTTACTCATCCTTACTGGAAAAACTAAATCAGGATGTCAAAATATATCAAAATTTACTACAAAATTAACTTTTAAATTAAATTAAAATATTTAGCATTGGTCCCATGAATGTGCAGATTTAAAGTGCAGAGATTTTCTCAGCTGGGGGAATTAGAGACGCTGAAACATGAACCAGGAATCCGACTTTAAAGGCTTTTATCAAAAATTAAAGGTTTTTATTCCAATTTAAAGTTTTAATCAGTAGGAAAAGGCGGACAGTTTGAGCCCTAAACCTGATGTTGGTCTGATGTCTGGCTGGGAAAAGTGACGTTTTATGGAATATCAGGAAGTAAACAGGAAGTGCATAAATCTATCATTGGTCGTTTTCAGGATGTTTGATGATAAACATGAACGCAGCAAATACAAAATATTACTGTCCAGTTCTTCTGTAAATATCTCAGTTCACTTGACATATGATTAAAGTAACTTTCCAACGTAATATAGGAGACTGATTTCAGGAATCAATATCTTAATATTGATTAAAAATGACTAGTTACACCAGCTGAGTATTTCACTCCTGTCATTTAATTGAAAATCAATATCTTGCTGTAAAAGTAAGTTTTTCTGCCTGGTTTCTTGACTAGAAACCAGGCAGAAATCCTTGGTGGTATTTGGGGTTTTCTGGCTCCAAACATCGGAGGCAGTTATCACCAACCACAGTTTGTTCTGCAGTCCAAAATGATTCCAGGTAGAAAAACATCAGCTGGAGTCAGGAAAGCTGTGAAAACCCAGATTTCCCATCAGAAACAGGTTTCAGCGCGTAAACAGGTCAGATTCTAGATCTGCATGTGATCATGAAACCGAAGAAGCCGAGGCAGCCAGCGGCTCGCAGCATCTCTGCTTCTAAAAACAATCTATGACCCGGTCCGGTCCGGTCCGGCTTCCTGACCTGCGCTGGCCACCAGGGGGCAGTAGAAGCTTGACTCATAAAACGCTTCATGGAAAATATGAAACATCACTTGATCCACCATTAAACCGTGTTACATCATCGCTTTCACTGAAAGTGAAGAAAGTTCCTCTAACGGACCAGAACCACGACCTGGTCCCAGCTCAGATTGAAGCTCCCAGCAGATCACGTTTCCCAGCTGATCTTCAGCTTCTGGGTTCAGTGAACTTTGACCTGGCTTTACGCAGAGCGGAGGCCAGAGGAATGTAAAGGTTGTGCTCCACTTCCTGCCAGCGGCAGCAACATCTGGACTGAAGCCAGAAGAGAAAAACCTGAGGAGGAACCGAGGAGAACCCTGCAGGCGGCGACCCGGAGACTCTCCGTCTTAAAGGGACGGTACGCCGCTCTGAAGCAGCCGCTCCATCCGGACCGAAGACCAGAGCTTCACTTGTGGTTTGACTTCAGTTTGACATCTTCGTACAGCAGAGCCTGCAGACAGAAACGAGAGACTGGAGATAAAAATCTGGGTGTTTAATCTGAGGAGGAAACGATCTGGTCTGTGGTTAATAGTAGGTCCAAAGCAATAAGCAATAAATCAATTAACTGCATGACAAATGAAAATGAACTTGATTTGCATGATTTATCATTTTCCTTTGTTTTCGACGTGTGGAAACGATCTGATGAGGATTTAAATGGATCCCTGAAGATGTTTGCCGCCAGCGTTTTGGGGAGTTTTGGATCTGCAGCATCACCTTGTTCTCCAGAACCCGGCTGCTGCTCGGGCCGCTCAGCTCCTCCAGAGTGTCGGCCGCAGGTCTGTTCAGGGTCTCGGGCAGCAGCAGGCCCAGGCAGCCTGCAGACAAACCGCTCAGGCAGAACACCGTGAAGGGCATGGAGGCGTGGAGCGCGCGCTGAAACACAGAGACGGTCAACTACAGCAACACCGGAGGGACAAAAATACAGCGACAGAAACACCACCTTAAACTCCTGACCTTTACGGGATAAATGACACGTTTCCAGTTTAAACCTGAAAACTGCATTTAAACAGAAGAAGTTTTTTTCTAAGAGTGTCTGAAAACCTTTATATTTACAGTGAAGCTCTGCAGGCTGAGGGTCTGAAGCCTCTGCTTCTGGCACCATTTCCCTGAAGGCTTAATGAGTCCAACGATGGTCAGTAGCAGCTAAAAACTTTAGATTTCATGACTTTCTGTCATTTCTAACAACAGTTTAGGGAACTTGTTCGATTTCACTTCACTGATTCCAAATTGCTGCATCTTGGTTCCTCAAAGTTAAATCTTTATATATTTTTCAGCTTTGAAGGGAAAAATGCAGATTCCTAAAACTGTTTATATCTGCAGTTCTCAGAAGCGCCACCAGGGGTCGGCACCTGCTCACACTTCCCTGCTGAAGGGTCCAAATGGGCTGGAAAGTCCTGAGGTTCCCTTGAAATGGGGAATTTGTTGGGGATTTCCCGCCTCTGACCGAACATTGAGCTACAGTGAAACTGTTTAATGAGATGTTCAGGTATTTCTGAGGTTGCCAAGTGCAGCGGCTGCAGATGGAGGGTGTGGTCCAGCGTTTACATAAACATCTCCATGGCAACGAGGTCCTCCTTCCTCTGGAGTTTCTGACACTAGAAACGTTACTGTGGTTCAGTTTTCAGCTTGAATCATCAGACTGGAGCAAAGCTGCAGCGTAAATTCATGTTCAGGCAGCTTCCACCTGCTGACTCTGCAGAAAGTCAAACACTTTCTATCTGGTGCAAGCCACGCTGCTGTCCTCGTCCAGCCATGTTCCCGATCAGAAAGACGGGCCTCTGACTCCATCAGAGGCCAACAGAGGAGTCATGAGACGAGTTGATGGAGTCCAGATGGGGGGAGAGCGACCGACGCCCTGAAGCGGACGGGAAGGAGGAGGACGTGCTCAACTCTTAAACTAAAGCCGCATTCACAGTCTGAATGCAGACCTGCTGAAGGAATGCAGAGAATGCACTGAACAACATGCAGCGCATCGCCTCAAACACTCCTCTCCTTTAAAACCAGCGAGGAAACGAAAGTCAAACCCGACTGGGTTCAGGTCTCTACATGCTGCCAGTTAGCAGAGGAAATGATCTGGAAATAACTGGGAACCTTTAACATGGAGCCCAGTGGAGGATCTGAACACCGAGAGTAAAAAACTAAAATACTGAACTGCATTTCTGGAACTCAGCTCTGGTTCATCGTGACCTTCAACAGTTTCTAACTTCCTCTGGTCCATTTTAAGGACGTTATGAAAGTCTGAGAAGTGGAAGCGGAACTATAGCATAGCATTAGCATTGCTACTGTTTCTAATTAGCGGCTGATTCACTCAAGGCAGCAGCTTCTTAAAGGAAACATCGGCTGTTGGAGGTCAGATCCGGTTCAGTTATTTAAGTAACTCAAATAAGCAGTCAGCCATGTTAGCATGCTAGCAATAGCAGTGCTGTTATGGTGCTGAGTCATTATAATCATCATCTTTCCCCTGAACTGTGAAGTCACAGGAAACCAGTGATAACATGGAAACTGATGATTAACGCTGGAAAACATCCAATCAGTCGCATTTATTACAGAGACCCACACAGAGAGGCAGAGACGGAGAGAAGGCAGAAAGTTTCCAGACTCTATGACCTCTGACCCCTGGATGCACGGCTCCTGCAGCCTCTGCAGCTTTTGAATGAGGAATCCAATCTGACATGCTGCAGGAAGTATTCAAAATGGCTGCTAGGCCCGGTCCAACGTCCTGGTTCTCCTACGAAGGTCCAAAGAGTTCTGGGTTTTCTCACTTTCCAGCTCTTACATCCCAGTATGAAAGGTTCAGCCCAGTATGAAAGGTTCCTCCCAGTATGAAAGGTTCAGCCCAGTATAAAGCCTGACCCTGTTAAACTGGGAGTTTCAGTGCAGAGAAGCAGAAAGCATGACAGAAACCGATGAGAAAGAAACACTTCAGTGGTTTTCTTGAGACTTAAAAAAGCAAAATACTGAAACTAAAAGCAGACGATCTGCAGCAGAACCGGATCAAACATCAGCTTCGCTGTCCCTGAAGACCCGAGCAGAACTCACCATGGAGGGAACAAACGGCGCCAGGATTCCTCCGACTCGGCAGGACATGGAGCACACTCCCAGCCCGGCGTTCCTGCAGCACAAACGGCTCATTTAACCTCTGACCCCTTCCAAACCGAGCCCAGGTGTGGCCGAACGGCTCCAGGTCACCTGATCACAGTCGGGTAGAGCTCTGAGGTGTAAACGTAGGCGATGTTGAACGCAGCGCTGACCATCAGCTTCCCCAGCAGAGCCAGAGACGTGATGCTCAGCAGAGACCCTGAGAGGAGGAAGGAAGGATGCAGGAGAGGAAGGAAGGAAAGGAGTCAAGTTTATTAGTGTGTCACGTTTCAGCAACAAGGCAGGTCAAAGAGTTTACATCAGAACAACTGTCACCAGTTATGAACAAGCAATAAACAACATTTCATCAAATAAAATCACACAAATATGTTTACCAATTTATTACTGATAAATGTAACATTAAGGCAAGAAGGAAGGAATAGAAAAGAAAGAGGGAATGAAGGAGAAAGAAAGAAGAAGCACCAAGGAAAGTAGTAAGAGAGGAAGATCTGTAGCGCTGACAGAAGCTAAACGAACGTCTGATTGTTCAGAATCTGACAGGAAGTTTCTGAATAATTTCTAAAGAGGAACCAACATCATGGACCTCAGATCCACTTCCTCACTCACTGAACTTCATCATCATCATCATCATCAGAACCTGCAGCAGGAACCAGAACCTCACCTGAGTTCTCGGGGATGAGCGTGGTGCAGAGGCAGGCGCAGCCGGCCAGGAACAGGAAGCTGGACATGCTCTTCCTCCTCCCGGCCCTGGAAACAGGAACCCAGCATCAGATCAGCAGCAGCAGGAGCAGCAGGAGCAGCAGGAGCAGCAGGAGCAGCAGGAGCAGCAGGAG
>VMRN01000209.1:195871-223810 GCA_010277015.1 Poeciliopsis turrubarensis
GCGTGTGCAGGTGTCCTTACCTCTTCTGCTCGCTCCGTCTGTCCCTGAGAATAAAGCCAGCGAGGAGATTCTGGAAGACTTCTGTAGGAAAACACAGACGGGACGCACTAATCAGCAACAACAGATATTTAATCTGCAGATTTTATCCATTAAAAAATCTCCCACCATCAATGTTTGTCGATTTTCTGACGATACTCTGGCAGGCAAAAGTTTTCAAAGCCAATAAACTTTTCCATATTTTGTCTTTCAGTTTTTTTTCATTGTTTTATTTGTAAAAAATGTTTTGAATTGTATAATTTTCTTTCTGCTTCACAGTCACCACTTTGTGTTGGTCTGTCACATTAAATTCCAATTAAATATATTTATGTTTATGGTTGTAATGTGACACAATCTGGAAAAATCAAAGGGGTGTGAATACTTTTTCATTAATCTGAAGCATTTTTGAACTGAACTGATTGTTTCTGAGGAGATCAAACCTTCAGAGAAGCTCATCTCACCTCTGAGGATCTCAGAAATCTGTTCCTCCAGAGTTGTAGTTCTTAATGAGGAGCGTTTCAGCTGCTTTCCACTCCAGACCTGAAGCTGCAGCGACCAACACGCTCTCTCTCTCTGTTATTGTTTATGTTGGGGAACTGTCACGCTGGACAGGAAAGCCCAGATTAGTTCCACTACCTGCAGAGGATTTCCTCCTCCTGCTGAGTTCATGACGGAGTTTTGGACAGAAACCAAAGCAGATTAGATGAATTCCCCAGCCTGAATTCAGTCACTCCCTGCCGTCATTCATGACTTCACTGAAGATCTGAACTAACACTTTGGGGCTTTTAAACTCTGCAGATGTTCCTCTTTTAGGTTCACTTCCTTGTTTTTACAAGGAGTTACAGGTGACCCGTTATGAAACAGATTCGGTTTCATTTTTTGTATAAAATTATTCTTGTTCAGGTTTTATCTGCTCAGTTCTGCCTATTTTGAGCTATTTTGGGTCTCAGTCACTTTAAATCCACATAACCTGCTGCTAGCCACGCCCACAGCTCAACATTTACAGCCTAAGTGAAAATATACAACCGTATATCCCTGAAAAGCATCAGTAGAACCTGCAGCAAATTGTTTCTGGGTGGGAAGTCAACAGCAAAACACTTCTCGTTTCCAGCAGCCATTGTACAGCAGTAAAACCAGCTGACCAAACATGCCGGAGCTCAGTTTGGGTTGCTAGGCAACAGGCGAAGCTATTCTGGGGCTGCAGATTTTGGAAGGTGTTTTATCATTTTTCCAGCGCTTGGAATGTTTTCAGAAACAATTCAGACCCAAATGGAAGTACAAAAATGTTCAAATGTGAATTTTGCATAATAGGTCCCCTTTAAACTTCATGCTAACCTTAGTCTTTTAAAGTACAAATCACAGGTTTTATTCAAAATACTAGCTTAGCTTCATAAATTCTTAGCTTATTATAAAAGGAAGTTTATGTTTCAAATTCAAAAGTACTTTATTACTCCCAAAGAGAAATGAAATGATTATGCAGCTGAGTTTCCACTCACACAGACAGCAGGAAGAACAGGACGCCGGAGGAGTTGGCCACCATGGCCAGAGTCCTCCAGGGCCGGACGAAGTAGCCCAGCGCTCCGAACAGAGCGATCCCGACGGCGAAGATCATGCTGGTCAGCGTCCCTGCAGAGACAAGCAGCTGCAGCTAACAGAGTCCCGTCCTGCCTGGAGCGAGCGGGTCAGCGTACCGGTCATGGCCCAGTAGGACTTCCCCACGTACTCCTGGGTGAGGACGAAGCAGACGAGGCCGATGCCGCCGTTCATCAGCCCCACCAGGAGCCGAGAGGCGGCGAAGACCTCGTAGCTGGGCGCCAGGGCGGTGAGGTAGCCGAACATCACCTCGAAGAACAGACCTGGGGGCAAAGAGGTGGAGCATGAGGAGGGGAACCCAACAGAGCCTGGAGGAAGCACATAATTTAATTATTGATATCCGAAATAAATTCTTCAGATTGTCCGTAATTAATTGTATATGTCTTGGATTGAAGCCTTTATTAAACTTAATAATAAATCATTTACAGTCATCAGAATGTAATTAGACTTGTCTTAATTATTGATACATGTAGCCATAAACCAACACTGGGATTCAGCATTCCAAGCTCGGAGCAACAACCTCAGGCAACGATAAAGCAACAGGCAACCCTGATCCTGCTGCTCACACTGAAGGAAAACCAACCTGATCCCCTTTTATCCTCACCTGTCAGGTAGACGGGCCTCCGTCCGATTCGATCGGAGAGCGGCCCGAAGACGACATTCCCCACCAGCAGCCCGGTGAAGAACAGCGACCCGGCCAGGCTGACCTTATAGGCCTGCTGTCTGATGAGGACCCACTGAGGCGCACAGGGACAGGAGGAAACCCGTTAAAGCCGCCGTGCTTTACTTCCTGTCTGCGGGCGTTCGGCTCTGCAGACCTCCGTGACGATGGAGTCCACATCCTCTGTGAAGATGACGTGCTGCTGCAGCTCCCGATGGCCAGACTGACCGCCGTCCTGCTTCTCGACCCGATACTCTGGTGTGTATCCGACCAGAACGATCAGCATGGACTGGCAGGCCATGTAGACCTGAAACACAGAAAGCCAGAACATATCCCCTACTCCAGCATTTCTCCAACCATACAGACGAGCAGCAAAAGCAGTGCTTGCCACTTTCTTCAGTCAGAGGCTTCATCAGATTGAATGCAACACTGACTGCTCACATCAATAACATCATACCTGCAGAACCAGTCTTCTTCCAGAGTTTTATGCTTTTAACTTAAGACACTGAGCCTTAATACAAATAGTTTTTAGGTTAAACCAATTGCTGGAAGACTCAGATCCTCTTGACTGAAACTGTCCTGCTGGTTAATAAACCTTTAAATCGGTTTCATTTACCTTCATAAACTCACATTTTAGTCTGAAACCTTCATAAAACTAACAAGAATAACTTGACCCATTCTTATAACCAACACGACCTTATAGGTTTGTGGTAAACTCGCCAACAGTCTGAAGTATTTATGGAAGATTTGTTTTCGCACCAGAGTCAATATTTGGATGTTTGTTGTTGTTTTGGGCTCATTCTGACAGCCACGTAGCGCTGCGGCTAATGCTAGCAGACAGTTTCCTGTCTGTTTTTAACACTTAATCGGTGAAAATATAAATATTTAAATGTGACAAACCTGCGCCAGAACCAGCACGGTGACCGCCCGCCTCTGGTACGGTCCAAACTCTCCAACCGTGTGGAAAGCAGTTTCTATATCCATGCCACCGAGGCCGAGCCGAGCTGGCTGCTAGCCAAGCTAGCATCGCCGCACAAAGATGAGCTGCACGAGCAAGATAGTTAGCTTCTTCAACTTCCGGGTTCACTTCCTCCTGAATCTATATTTCATATTTTTTATGTATTCTAAAGCTTCGGACAGCAACACAGATGGGAAGTCAAACTGATATGCTAATTTAAATGTTTGTGCAGAGTTTTAGCGCAATATGTTGCGTCTGAAACTGATGTGAGCCAAATCACGAGTTCGCTTCAGTTCAGCGTGAGTGACGATTATTCAAGAAGTGACCTAAAGGAGCAGTGGAAAAACAAATGAGGAGCACAGGAAACAGGCCAAAGACTAAAATCACTCAAATAAATGAGACGCTTTTCAATGCTGATTTGCTGTTCTGTTTGGTTCAGCTCTGGGTACTGACAGTGTTACTTTACGTAAAATCAAGAAAATGACGGACAGCATCCTGTTAAGCTGCGTTAACAACAGAACTATGCAAACTGGTATTGCAAAAATAATTCATTTAATGGAAACAAGCCAATATCGGGACAGAAATATATGTTTAGGATTAAAAAATGCGCTCGGATTAGGTTGTTTACGGTATCAATATGAAT
Source organism: Poeciliopsis turrubarensis (assembly GCA_010277015.1). Lineage (NCBI taxonomy): Eukaryota > Metazoa > Chordata > Actinopteri > Cyprinodontiformes > Poeciliidae > Poeciliopsis > Poeciliopsis turrubarensis. The sequence goes on from VMRN01000209.1 coordinate 199,763, forward strand.
ATATTTACTGTAATAGAAATACTTTTTTGCGTCACACGGGTCAGCTGACCAACAGTTAGACGTTACTACTGGCGAAAACCATGAAGAAGACAACAGGAATTAGTCTTATTTATGGTTTACAGTTTTTATTTCCCAGACAGCTCTCACATCATAACTCTTCTGTAAAATTGATTCCATTTCCCCTAACAACATATATGATGTTTAATAACTTCTACTGCATAACCTATTGCGCAATTTACCTTTTGGGAAAAATAAAGTATTTTTGTAATTAATTCGTTTTTATATTATTATTTTTCACTATGTAAACCACAAAGATTTTGAACAAATGGCGGCTTCTTGTCCAGTCAGACGGTAAGTGCCGGTGCGGCCGCTAAGAGGGCCAGAAGCAGAAGCGCGGGCCGCGGGCCGGGGCCGCAGCTGGTGGGCTTCCTGAAGGGGTCCGCTGTCGGGTCGCTCTCCTTCTCGCTGAACAGATTCTTCACTTTGCAGGTGTGGCGTGGAAAGCTCTGGGTGTTGTTGAAAACAGAGACGCTGATGGTCTTATTGCCCTCCGTCCACTGTTCGTTTTCTTTCTTCCAGAAGTACTGGACGGGTTCGGCATCTGCAAAGTTTTCCCCACAGACCAGAGTGCAGGTCCAGGAGGTGAGATTGCTGCAGCCCTGCGGCCTCACGGTGACCTCTACAGGGTAGTCGTCCAGCCTCCTGACCACCACGATGTTAAAGCTGACAGGAATAACCATGTTGTTGATCTCCACCGTGAACAGCCCGCCGTCAGATGTCCTCAGGTCGCGGATGGTCAGAGATCCGGTGTTCAGGTCCAGTTCTGCTCGGCCTTTAAACGGCCTCAAATAGGCCAGAGTACTTATTCGCTGATAGTATTCGGCTGCAATGTTCTTGTTGTGCTTCCAGATGATGACGGTGATGGCCTGGGTGTACCCTGGGTCGAACTGGACCATCTTGCCGAGCTCATAGTAACGGGGCTGGTTCTGCGCGGCCGGCAGCGCCATCAGCACCAAGAAGGAGAGACCAGCAGCCACTGCCATGGCGCAGCGGCTCTGCGGCTAAACCGCCCAAAATATCCGCGTTGAATCCGAAGAACCGCACAGACATCGAGTCTGTGCTCAAAATGGCGGCCGTCCTCCTGGCGGTTGGACGGAAACGGTTTGTGTGCAACGGCTGAGCGAAACTAAAGGTCCGTGTCATACTTTTATTATTTTCCCACTTCATCTTTAACAGAATTGTGAAAAATCAAAAATGTACCTGTTTGTGTCAAACATCCTGTTTATTTGTTTCTCTAGAAACTAACAAGTAGAACTGGACTTAGAAAAACAGCAGTGTCATTATTTTATTTATCTTTTTATTAAAACATGTTTGTTTTTCATTTAGTGGGTGGAAAATCCTCCACTTTTACTCCACTCAGAGTAGAAACACTGCGGGATAAAATCACTCAAATAAAAGCAAAAAGTATATTAAAAATACTCCTAAAAGTAATATTTTTTCAAAAAAGTTACTAAAGTAAAAGTAATTGAGTAACTGGTTACTACCCAACTTATTCTGACTCTGCTGGAGAAATGTGAGTGAAACAGCAGATCCTGTCTCAGGGAGCCTCCTCTGCTTCAGGGCTGAAAATGAAACCGATTGTTGTTAAAGTAAAAAAATAACCAAGCAGCCTTACAGAGAGAATCCCTCGGTCAGGTTTATTAATATCTCAAACAGAAACAAATAAATGAATAAAACAAAGCTATCATGCCCACTGCATCCAATTTTACATAATTTGTTCAAAAAGAGTAGAACAAGCTCTTCTGATTTCCTGGCCTTTATCCTCATCAACCTGCAAACATCTAAATCTCCCCAACCAGAAAAACTCTTAAATTATTCCCTCTGAATGACACTTAAACCTCATATTCTCATCCTTCTCATTCTCATCAATAATATCCTTTTTGGTCTTTGAGACATCCGTCCTTCACAACATATTTCCCAATAATCTCCTTTTTGAACAGTTTTTAAATTGGGTTTATATTTTACTTTGTTTAAACTCATCATTAAATCTGCCATACATATCAACATTATTTCCTTCCCTCTGAAATTATAATCTCTTCTGACACAAAACATTTTTGGAATAATATGTGAAAGTTGAAGGTTTCTTACTTTAAGCATGAATTGCATAATTTTGACCTCTTCGACTTCGTCTGTCCCTTAGAATAAAACCAGTGAGGAGATTCTGGATGGAAAACACAGACAGGATGCACTAATCAGCAACAATAGATCTGCTTTATGGAATGAAAATAAAAGTGTTAGTTTACAACAAAGGAACAATAAGTATTAATCTGATTTATTCAAGTCCGGACAGAAATGTAAAGAGGAGCAGCAAATCAAAGGAGGTGGATTAGCAGTGGAATTGACTGCAACACTGACTGCTACTGGAGATCCTTCCTGCTCACAGCATCAACATCAAACCAACAGAACCAGTTTTCTCCTGGTATTTTATGCTTTTAATTGAAGACACTGAGTTTTCACAGGCTGGTTTTAAATGAAACATCTGGATGATAATTTAGAGATTCTCAACTGAAAGAAAACTATTCTGCAGATTCTACTAAAAGTTGAACTCGGTTTTATTCAGCTTTAAATGTGACATTTTAGCCTGAAACATAAATTGAATACAAATAAAACAAATTTAGTCATTTTTATAACTAACATGAACTCACTAACTCACCAAGGAATGACGCTTTTCACAACTAGAAATAAAATGTAGATGTTGTTGTTTCCTGTCTCCTTTTCTCTCTTTAACCACCTAAAATGTAATTAATTAAGTGACAAACCTGCGTGTGGATCCGACCGTGTGGAAAGCCAAGCCAGCACCGCCATGCAAAGATGAACTGCACGGCCAAGATAGATAGCTGCCGTCATTTCCGAGTTCATTTCCTCATAAATTCCTATTTTCTGTTCAGCTCATTCGAAAGCTTTAGACAGCAGCACACCTGAGAACTCAAACTAATATGTTAAATTAAAGTTTAGCGTGGATTTTTACCGCATTCAGCGGCGCCTTCAACCGGTGTGGTTTTAGCAAAACTCCGAGCTAGCGGCTATATTTAGCTGCTAGCGAAATCACACCCTACATTACCTTTCAGAGTCCGCTTCCAGGTAGATTTACAACCGTTATCTCAGTTTATTAAGCCCCTGACAGCGACACAACTGAGACCGCTCATTAATATGCTAAATTAAAAGGTATTTGCCCATTTTTCCCGTTTTAGCTGCATCTTTAAGCAACACTCGCAGCTAGCACCTACATTCAGAGTGTACCCCGCCTAAACTTCCGGATTTGCTTCAAAGCGACTTTCATGTAATTCCTTTAATTTTTTTGGCTTTAGAGAAATATACACTCCAGAGTCAGCGACGCAATTAATTTATTTTACAAGGCACTTTACAGAGCAATGAAAAAACAAATAAATACACGAGTAGCACTGAAAACAGGCATTTATGGTCCAACACAAAAATAAGATGCTTAAGTTTTAATTCCATCCATCAATCTCATACACACTCTCACACACACACAAAGGGTGAGTTACACAGGCCACACTCATTTTAAAGCCTGAGCTTCCAGGGGAAACAAACAGCTCACCATCTCTCTGTTGTCCCCCTGAGCAGCTCCAATTTATTCCAGTGCATTTAAAAACAAATTTAAAAAGCATATTGCATCCAAGCTAATATTAGTCAATCGCCTGGCTTTATCATAATATATATACAGATGAGAATACCTCCTATGATGCTTAAATAAAACACAGTCCTGTGCAAAGACTTTTGAGTCACATTGAATCTGTTTTATCAGAGGCACAGTGGACAAATTTTCCCTAAAAATAGGTTTCAAAAATGAGGTTTTTGCAGCATGACAGCATTATAGATATGAATAGCACATTGCATTCGCTATATCTCAGTTTCTCATCATTACTGTTCATTATCCACACAGGTCTTTAAAAACGTTCTTATGGTTTCTAAAACTCCTGATTCACATCCAGAGATTATCAAACTGCTAACATTATGGAGATAAAACAATATATTCATATGATAAAAAAGGAGAAAAGATACAACAAAGAGTTCACGTTAAGTGCTGCAGATTAGGCTTCTCTTCATAATTAATCCGAACACGATGATCAAGTGGAAGATCCAGACATATAAACACTGAAGAGCTTCGCCCTCCTGACCAGGAGGAGGAATCGGTCATGATGTTGACATCCACATGCATGCATGAGGACAGAAGGTTTTCTAACCACTGTGTTCCTCCGGGAAGGCAATCAGAACAAGTTGGAGTTCTGGTCGAGAGGGAGCCACAGTTATCAGACCCTCATAAGGCTGAGTTGCTGTCTTTACCAGGCTCAAACGTATTCAAAGCTTTACTCTCATCCCCATTGGCTTTGTCTCCACTGCCTTGTCCTGCTGGTGGACGACCCTCATTCTTCTTTATATATTTCGTGTAGATAAACCATGCACCAACTCCAATTACTCCAATAATAATAACAATAACGACTCCAGCCACCAGACCTGCATTGGTGCCTGATTTCTTGTAGAAGGGGTTCACAGCCCGGTTGCTGTCCTGCTGACTGAATAGGTTCTCCGCTCTGCAGGTGAAGGTTTCCACTTGTTCAGTCTCTCTGGAAATGACGAGCCTCTCGTGCCCCTTCTCCCACTCTCCAGTTTCTCCTTTTTTCCAGAAGTACTGGACGGGGCCAACGTCTTTAAACTCACCACATAATAGGGTGCAGTTATCGGCATAGCTGGTGCACGTCAGAGGCCTCACGATGATTTCAATAGGCTTAGGGATAGGGTTGATCCCCACGGCGTCAAACTGGACAGGAAGGACTATGTTGTTGATCTCCACCGTGAACTTCCCGTCGTCAGATTTTCTCAGGTCGCGGATGGTCAGTATTCCGGTGGTCTTGTCCAGTTTTGCTCGGCCTTTAAAGTCACCCAGATATTCCAGATCAACCACATCCTTAATGTATTCAGCTACAATGTTGCCCTTGTGCTTCCAGGTAATGCTGGTGATGGCCTGGGGGTGATCTGGGTTGAGCGTCAGAGTCCCACCGATCTGAAAGTATTTAACCTGCTGAGCCGCGGCCTGCAGCGCCAGCAGCGCCAGGAGGGAGAGAAAAGCCGTCACAGCCATGATTTCGAGCGATTCTATGCGATAAATGCCGTCATATCAGCCGTAAATATCGACGCTGTGCCAGAAAAGCTCCACTCCCTTCGCAGTCATCGAGAAAATGGCGGCCGCTCTTTCCTTTTCTGTTCGAGACAAAGACACACCCGTGGCTCCGCTCCTTACCCGTCTGCCGGTGTGTGGACCGGCAGATTGGTTGCAAGGAGCATTACGGTTACATGCTGGTCTGGATGTAGTACCTTCGGCACATATTTTCTCTAACATATCTTTGCTCTTGACAAATAAAATGTTACTGACCTAAAACCTAAAACTTCTTTAGCTGCTCATTTACTGTGTAAAAGTGAGAAACAACCCCGCCCACCGCGCTAGTTCCCTCACCGGCTGAAAGAATGTGAAAGTACCTCAGTTTCAACATGGCGTTCAGATTACGTCACCGCGTACCGAGAAATGGGAGGGGACGCATCGCTTTCAGAAAGCTTCTGGAGTCACTTGTTTTCCAGTTAGCTGAATCCGGCTGGTTGTCATGTTTGGCCTCTCAATCATTTACCTTTCAGGCTGGGACAAATGTGACTAAATTCTAACTAATTATATAAAAACCCACGTGGATCTACAAGTAAGTGAGTTGAAAAATATTTTAGTAGTGTAAAATAAAACTTTAGGTCTATTTGTGATCATACAATTCATTTAAAACACAAACATAAGCTATGGATTATTAATTTATGGATTAAATCTTAATTAGGGAAACTAGAAGTTTCCTTCTTTACAGTCATTCCTACATGAGATTCTTAAAAAAACATTAAGCATCAAAACTCCTTTTATTGTCATTGTGCACAAAATTGAGCAACATTTTAAAAATAACTCGAAGGCAAGTTAAATAATTGAATAAATAAATAAGTACATCTCAATGAATGTTAAACTATAGTAGATATACACGAAAACCACTGGGATGTAAGAACAAATAAATGTGCTTTTAAGCAATGATGCTAAAATATTATTTATTTTTGCTATTAGATTTTGTACATAATGATAATACATGTATTTCCTGTGATAGCAGTGTTAGATAATGATTAAACTATTTTTAAAAGACCTATAATAGATCAAATATGGCACAACTCAAAAAAGTGAGATTAGACATGGAGTTCCACAAGGCTGCTCTTTAAGCCCAGTCCTTTTCAGACTCCAAAGACGTTATGGACGATGACAATAAGATCCTTTTCAAGGTATTTTAGCTTAAGATACTCATAAACCATAATAGTTGGCTGATTGTGACTTTGATACTGACTCTTCCAGACATAATATAAGAGTTTCCAGGACTCTTCTGATTTATGAAGGAAAATTAATCTGATTGATTCTGGGTCAATTAATTACCAAATAACTAATAATAAAACCCAGTTGATTGTGAACCACATAGACAAATTTGATTCCATTTCCTATTTAATTATAATACATATACATAATAATGACACTGTACATATTATATGTGTATATCTTAGAGATATGCAGAAAATACAAAGATTTGTATGTGAAAACATGCATCAGCCCAGGTTTACTAATCAGATCGATACTAATATGTTACAATATGACTAACAGTGGTCGATACTAATATTATTGTCAATATGTTGTGTATCTATTAACCGGGTTGTCCAGAAGGTACTGCATGTAAACGACGTGAGCTCAAAGTGCGACAGCTAGCCCCCCAAAGGATTGTGTTAAATCATGGATGAGATTATTATTTTGTACCGGCTCACTCAAAGAAACGCTGAGGATGCCAGCTACTTCCATGATACTATTTGTATTTAATTTCCCCAAAGGGAAGTAGTTTTGGATTTGAAAGGAGGAATTCGTGTCTGCAGAAATATTGTTTTAGTTTCTTGTGTTGAGTTCCAGAATTTTTGTCTTTGAAACACCGAAACGATAAGAATCCTGTAGATCTCTGTTTGCCGATCCTGGACCTGCTGGGCTTGGACTGACTAACTTCATCTTAAAACCAAAAACAGAATTATTGTCCACGCTGGATATTCTTTGGAATGAAAGAAAATTATTGTTTCCTTCAAAGCAACTCAAGTCTATTTTTCTTTTATGTTTCTAAGTCACCAACATATTCCAGAGGAATCCCATCTTTAATCCATTCAGCCACAAAGACCCCGTCATGGTTCCAGGTGATGCTGTTGATCTGACATTCCCACCGATGTCAAAGTATTTAACCTCCTGAGCAGCGGCTGGCAGCGCCAGCAGAGTCATGAAGGAGAGAAAAGCCGTCAGAGCCACGATGGAGCGGTTCTGCAGGGTAAACAGCGTTGTATCAGCTGCAACATTTTACCGGAAGAACTCCACTCCTGCTGGCTCTGCTCCATTCCCATCTGGTGGATTCGTTTTCAGGATCATTACTGCCACATGCTGGCAGTAATGATCCCCTTAAATATATTACCCCTTAAATATATTACTCTCTAAAATATCATTGCTCTTAAGTTATACTGTTAAACTTCTTTCGCTTTCACTTCTAAACTGTTGGTGTAATATGCAGTTCAGATATTTGTGTACAAGAATTTATTTTCTACAAATAAATGTAAATGTTAAATATTTAATGCTGGTTGAAGGAGTTCAGTATGTTTTACTTTAGTGTCTCATCAGCATTAAAACCCGACACTCGTCTTTCTTTCTGGTTTCTCAAAACACATAATTTAAATTTGAACCAAGGTTTACTTCTATTTAGCTCATCCATTTATTTAAGAAATTGTTTTCATAATAATGGACTATAGATACATAAAGAAAGCATTTAAGTTGTTTATCAATTATTACCCATGAAGTAGCTCTTGGTTGCAAAAAGGTTTGTGACTCTTGCCCTAAAGCCATTTCTTGGTGTAATCTCCATTTTGGCATAAATTATATTTTATTAACTTCCATTTCAGCATAAATCTCTTCAGCGTTCGCCAATAACTGCGATGGTGTCTCGGTATAAACTCTGATTAGCTGCTTGTAGCATCGCATTAACACAATTTATGCTAACTGATGCGCAGAACAAGCTTTAAGCAAAAACGGAATTTAATGTAAATTAAGTGTTGCATAAATTTCTAGAATGGCCAAAATTCAATTTTTGGCTTAAATTAATCTTAGCATAAACTATTTTACCAGAAGTTCCATTTTTACATGAACTGTTATGAATAACTTTGTAGCAGATACCTGGAGGACGTATGGACTCCGAGAAACTATTGTGGATGCTAACATTTTTAGCTCACTAACTTCCTCCCATCGGTAACTTTGGTCCACATGTTCCGCTATGAAGCTTACCGGAAGTTGACTGTAAACCACCGTTCTCCGCTGCTGAGAAGAACCGAGCCGAATCAGAAGGCTGTTAATTCAATACGTGGAAGTTTGACTCCAATACAGACCGAACAGCTGCCATTGCTAAACCTATAGGAGGACAACCAATCAAAAGCAGCGCAGGAAATCAACGTCATCGTTCATAACTCAGTCTGTTCACTGATTGGCCCAGAAATCAAAATCCGGATCTTCGATGTATTTAGAATTCAAAAATTAGATGGCAAAAGTATTAAGCCAAATTAAAATGTTGACATTTTAAAAACTAAAATGAAAATAATTAAAACGTGATGACAAAATTAAATCAGGTGGAAGAAAATTATCCAAATTAATTTGTTTCTCCAATATTAAAAAATAGATTAAAAAAAAAAAAAAAATCTATTGATAAAAAATGTATTTTTTTTTTGTAATATTGGAGATTACCCCTGATGATCTTTTGGTTGAAACAAGCATCATTCAGTGAAGTTACTGCAATCTAAAAAAATATTAAACTTTAAATGGTATCAGTTTAAAATGATTCATGTTTTATTCCACATTAATAATAAAAAACAAGCAGAAATGTTTATTTTACACACGGGGAATATTAATGACAGATGGACGATAAAAAGGTTAAAACTGAAGTGTGCGGCTGGTTCAGTTCTGGCAGCGCAGCGGCAGCCGGGACTTTATCGGAGTGGTCTGGCCTTCACTGTCCGCAAGTTTGGACCTGGACAGAACCTTTGTCTCCTTCCTGCTGCCTTTCTTCTGCTGCGATGGGATCAGAGCAGAACGTTAGGGGACGGCCCGGTTCCCGCCCGGTTCCCCTCCGGCGGCCCGGTTCCCCCGAACTCACCTTGAAGAAAGGAAGCCGCTTGCTCTCGTTGAAGACGAGGTTCTCGTTGACAAAGGGCGGCTCGGTGGCCAGGCTCTCGCTGCAGGAGCTGAGATCGTTCTCCAGGGAGTCCTGCAGACAAACCGGGTCAGAACCGAGACACGCTCACAGAACCAGCTTACGGTCAGGGAGCCCACATGGTCAACCTGGCTGTGCTTGTCGTCCTCCTCTGGGCCTTCATCCTCCTCCTCGTCCTCCTCGTCCTCCTGCCTCATCCTCAGGGCCTCCAGCATCTCGCTGCGGCTGCCGCTCTTCTTCAGAACCCTGGGATAAACAAACTCCCGGCGCTGAGGAGTCTGACCTGAACGCAGCAGAACCGGGTCAGCATCACAGAAAACATTTACCTGAAACTCATCTGATGATGTCATCAGCTAATGATGACATCAGATAATTAAAGTGTCACTCTTCAATTTAAAAACAACTTTCTCTTTTCAATAAGTAAAAATAAATAACTTGTGAATATCATGCTAATTAAGAAAAACAAAAACTAAAAATTTATTAATGAACATTTAAATAAAATTAAAAACTTAAAAATGAAATTTAAAAAATTACTAACAACAAATATTACATAATTACACTGATGAATAAATCAAAAAAATATTTAAATACTAAAACCAAAAAAGCCATTAAAATAAAAATTGTAAAAAAAAATTATAATACTAAATAAACAAAATAAAAAATAAAAATCAATAAGTACTTAAAATAAAAAATAGTAACTAAAGATCCATCATTATAATCATAAAAATGTTATGCTCTGGTTCTGTAGCCCAGAACCCGGTCCGGTTCCGGTCCAGTCTTCCTCACCAGTAGGAACGTCCTGCTGCAGATCCTGCAGCAGGAAGCTTTGGACCAGCTGCCGACCCGCCTCCACCTGCTCCTGCAGCTCCGCCTGCTGCCGCTCCAGAACCGCCCGGTCCGAACCCGTCTGCTTCTGCAGATCGGTCAGAACCCGCCGGTTCTCCTCCCGTCGGCCGCTCAGATCCGCCTCGGCGGCCCGAAGCTGCTCGGTGCCTCGGGTCTCCACGTCCTGAACACGGGTCGGGGTCAGTTAGCAGGAGCAGAACCCAACAGAACCCGGCCTGCGGCCCGGTTTAACGCTGTACCTGATTGAGACTTTGGACCTCCTCTGCCAGCTGCTCCATCAGAACCAGCTGGTTCTGGGCCCGGCGGGCCGCCTGTTCCCTGGTTCTGGAGGTCCACGCCGCGTCCCGGTCCACCAGGCCTGCAGCAGAACATCATCATCATCATCACCTTCATCTCCACCTGGAGGGGGCGGGGCCTCACAGGAGGCGGTACCGGTACCTGACACGGCGCCGTGGAGGTCCGAACAGCGGCTGCTCGTCTCCGCTAGCAGAACCCGGTTCTGATGGGCCGCCTGGCGCAGCGAAGAGGCCAGAGAGGAAGAGGAGGAGAGCACACGCTCCGCCTGCGACGAAGAACGCTGCTCCACCGCGCCGCAGCGGCTGCAGGGAGGAAGAGGAAGATGAGGGACACGACAAGGAAGAGGAGGAAGAGCATCATGACCTCTGACCTGCTGAGGTTCTGTTGCAGCGCCTCAACCGGGCCCTGCAGGGTTCTGCAGTCCGCCTGCAGCTCGCTGTAGTCCTGCTGGGTTTCCATGGCAACCAGGTTCAGCTGGTCCTGCAGGAACTGGACGGTCCGGTTCATCCCCTGGCAGAAACACGACCAGAACCGAGCTCAGCCGGACCCAAGCCCCGGCAGAACCCCCCGGGACTCCTGCTGGTTCTGGTAGAACCGGATCGGCTCACCTGCTGGTGGCGCTGCTGGGCCCGTTGGATCTTCTCCTGCAGCCGGTCCCGCTCCTCCAGGACCGCGCTCAGTCCGGTCTGCGCGTCCTGACGCAGCTCCGCCAGGTCCAGAGCCAGAGCGCTGAGGAAGACTCCGGTCTCCTTCATCGCCTCCACCTGGGGGAGTGGGGGTCAAGGGTCAAAGGTCATCAGACGGTTTAGATAAACGTTAAACTCTCTCTGGTCGTTAAAGTTTCAGCTGCTGAGTTTCTGAATAATTAAGTTTTCATTGAACTTTTTAAACTATTTGTGCTTCATTGTCATGATTCAATGTTCTAACATAAAATCAATGTCGGGTCACCTGGTGCCACCCAATCATCCTCTGATCAGAACCGGGTCTGAACCCGGGTTTGGACCCACCTGATCGGCCAGTTCCCGCTGCGTCTCCATGGAAACCTGCAGGGCGTCACTGAGCTCCCTGATGGCGGTCAGACCCGGCAGCGTCCGCACGGCCAGAACATCCTGCACCTCCTGCTGGTGCTCCTCCTGAACCAGAACCAGAGGGTCAGAACCACAACCAGAACCACCAGAACCAGGACCACCAGAACCAGGACCACCAGAACCCCAGCACTCTGCTCACCAGCAGCTGTAACAGAACCTCCCTCTGCTCCCGGGTCAGCGCCTCGTGCAGCTCCACCTTCTCCCGGCAGCGGGTGGCGCCGTCCGCCACCAGCGCCCGGACTCCTCCCACCAACGTTTCCACGGCGACCAGGGCGCCCCGCAGCGTGGCCTCGTTCCCCTCCAGCAGGCCATCTGGACAACAGAAGAAGACATGAGCCTACAGAACTCCGACCCGGCCCGGTTCTGGATGCAGGGAGCCACCTACCGACAGCGTGGGCGTAGCCGGTCAGCATGCGGGCGTGGGCAGCGCCATGCTGCTGCACGCTGCGCTGCATGCTGCTGAAGGCGCCGTTCATCCTCTGGGAGAAGCTGTGCTGCATCTGCATGTTGTGCTGCTCCACCTGCAGGACCAGAGGACCCGGTTAGACCCGGCCAGAACCAGAACCGGCTCTCACTGGCCGACGTGGCCCACCTTGGTCTTGCGATCCAGCTTGGCGTGGAGACCCGACACGTCGCTGGTGCTCTCACCGACGGCGCTCAGCAGCTGCAGGCGAAGACAGAAAAAACTTTAATTACTTTCTTCCATCAGATCAATAAGTCATTGATAAATTAGCAATAACAAATATGTATTACAATGAAACAATCCAAACAAATCATGTTGAGGTGAATCAAAAATATTCTGGCTTCAAGCAAAAAGTCATTTTAAATCACTGACCTAAAATAAGAAACACTTGATCCAATTTAACTTCAGACAGCAATGAGGAAAACAAACACGCATGTTTGAGTGACTCATCTACACCCAAACCATTACCTACCTAACCATTACCTACCTAACCCTAACTCCTAACCACAACTCACACTTTAGTCCTAAATCTGACACCTGACCCAAAAACAGTTTCCCTTTGTGGGGACCAGGCAGTGGGTCCCCATAAGGTATTACAAACAGCACACACACACTCCTGTCAGTGTGTGTATTAGCTGTAAATAAAATGTTTCCAATTCAGGCTGCTAATCAAACATTGCATTTAACTGTTGACATTAAAACATTAACTGGACCTTGACTTAGTTTTTTAATTTCCATCGCCATAGCAACCTCAATCCCCAGTAGCGACAGGTGAGGGTGCGTACCTGTCCGGCGGCGCTGTACAGCGACTCGTGGACCGAGCTGAGCTCCGAGCAGATGAACTCCTCCTCCACCAGCTTCTCCTTGGTCTTCTCCAGATGCCTGCTGGTCTCCTCCAGCCTGCAACCGGAACCAGAACCGTGAGAGCCCGGCTGATAAAGGCGGGCCTCCAACGCTACGCGGAGCGGCTCTACCTCTGCTGCTTCTCATCCAGGTCCATGCTGCACTGCTCCAGCCGGCTCTTACTGTCCAGGAACAGATCGTTCACCTGCAGGGAGCAGAATAAAACCAAGACGTTTTAAAGCCAAGACAGAAAACTATAAATATGAGGAATGACTGGACGGGAATTTCTGGATCCGTTTACAGATTTTCTAATAAAAACATGAAGCCGTTTTAAATCATTACAGAATATACAAGTCAAGATCATTTCATGAAGTGTACATTGCCTTCTTTCTGAATTGCTGCAAATTCACAACCTACTTTGCTTGTTAAGACATTGTAAGGACGCATGAATACACTGGCTGCTAACTCCCAGGGTCGTGACCTCTTCCTGGGAGACAGACAGAGCGGATACCTTCTTGAGCTCCTCCTCCATCATGGCGATCTGCTCCTCCTGACCTGTGATCTGGGTCATCATGCTCCTGCAGGACAGAACCGGGTCACATCGAGCCGCTAAAAGCTGTCCATCAACACATTGATTATTGGAACCAAACTTCTCCCTTTCAGTCCGACTCATTCAGATTTATGAGAACTCAAAACTATCCCTCCTGAAAATGTCCATGAAACTGGTAAAAACATTCAGCGATACCAACTCCCAGCTGCAGGTGGCAGCATTTCATCCCAGTAGTGCTGCTGCCTCAGTCTGACTCGATGTCAAAAACCGTCTGATTGTTGTGGTAAAAAACAAACTAAAAACCTGAGTGTTAAATGTCTAAAATGTCTCTAATCTTGTTATTTCTCTGCATCTTGTTATTTCTGTTTATAGATTTTTGGATTGAATGTAATGAGGGAAAAATAGCTGGAATTCCAGGATATGTTTTAGGAAATATTACAGGAAAGATTCTGTAGGTTTAATTTTCATGATGCTTTATGAGTAATAAAGTGAAGATATCATCAGCTTCTGCATACAGTTTTCACTCTACACTTTGTTCTTGCCATAGACAGGAATTTAAATATTGTTTTTCTATTTCTATACTAGTTTTGTCACTTTTGACTTGTGCATGAAAAGTTAAAGAAAGAAATCTGAGGGTGTGGACATTTCCTTGGGACTCGGCTGAACTCACTCGTAGTTCTCTGACGAAAGGTAAACGCCATTTTTGTCTCGGGTGGCGGCCAGGTCCCGTTTGAGCCGCTCGATCTCCTCCGTGTATTCCTGACAGGACAGAGAAGCAGCTCCAGATTTACCAGAACATGAAAGTATCCGACGGATGAATCGGGGAACAGACGGATGAATCGGGGAACAGACGGATGAATCGGAAATCGAGCGCCACCTTGATCAGGGTCCTCTTGGTGAGCTTCTGGTTGACCTCGGGTTTGTTCATGATGTTCTTGGCTCGGCTGGCGTACTCCAGCGTGCTCAGCGTCTCCTGCAGGCAGCAGCGGTCGGGGTCAGATATCTCAGAACCGGGTCCGTGTCGCGGTCGGAACCGGGTCTTACCTCCAGGTTGCTGGAGGACGGCGACACGGTGGCGATGATGGAGGTCTTGGTGCGTCCGCCCAGCGAGTCCTGCAGGATCCTGGTGAGTTTGGACTCTCTGTGGAAGAACCGGGCCCAGAGTTAAACCCAGATCAGCTGCTGGTTCTGACGGGCCCGGTTCTGTGTGCGGCCCACCTGTACGGGACGTGGGGCCTCTTCTCCACCAGGGCGGTGATGACCCGGCCCAGCGTCAGCAGCGACTGGTTGATGTTCCCGGCCTCGCGGGCCCGCTTGTCCACCGCTCCGGAGCGACCGATGTTCTCGCTGCCGGCGAGGTCCACCTGGACAGAAGCGGGGGGGGTCAGAACACGGGCTCGGCCGGGTCGCCCTGACCGGGTCCGGGCGGTTCCTCACCAGGTTGAGCTTGCCGATCTTCACCAGCTCCTCGCCATCCAGGGTGATCTCCTTCATGTGGATGGTGACGGAGAACACGGAGTGGGAGCGGCTGCAGAGAGACGGACGGTCAGAACCTGGTTCTGAAGACAGCGCTGACCCAGTCAGACATTTATCAAAGGCTGGGTTTTTCCCTCCAACCAGCAGGTTTCCAATCAGAGCAGCGTTAGCGCGCCCAGGGCGGCCATCTTGGTTTACAGCTTTTATTTATTTGTACTTTCAGCTCAGAGAGAATCTTAATGTCTAGTTATAATTTATTTTATTTTATTAATTGTGTGAATAAAAGTCATAATACTAAATGAATATTAATATTCATTTAGAACAACGCTGTGATATTGAGAGAATAAAACAGTAACTTTGTGAAAAAGCCAACATGGAGAATAAAGTTAAAAAGAGGAACGTTGAGCGTCTTATGAAGTTACACTTTAGTGTCAGCTGTACAGATAATAAATAATAGAAATAAACAGTCAATCTTGTTCTAATGCATCAGTATTAGGAGTTTGAAAAGATTAAAAACAAACTGATGTTCACATCAGATCCTCATGTCTCTGATTTAAAAGTGATTTTCTGGTAAAACTGAGAATTTATTCTAATATTACGACAACAACCTCATGATTAAACAGTCTTATAGTGTGAAATAGTTACTTTTTGAAAATATTCTTCTTTTAGAAGAGCAGGCGAGACAGAAGAAAACAAACTTAAAAATGTAAATTGTGGTCGCCATGGAAACCTGGAGTAGGCGTTCATCAGGGTGGAGGCCGTCCGCCTCTTGGCTGCCCCTCGCTCCAGGATCTGGTAAACCTCGTCCTTGTTGTGGACCACCACCTCCTCCAGCCCCTTCACCACCACGCCGCGCTGCAGCACACACAGGACCGGGTCAGGGAACAGAACCAGACCCAGAACGGCGGCGCCGCTCAGAAGCGCCCACCTTGTTGCGCGGGTCGTCGAACAGCTGCAGCCGCTCGTTGACGTCCTCGGTGGGGCTCAGCAGGTCGAACAGCTCCTCGTTGTAGATCTCCAGCAGAGAAACCTTGACGGAGAACTCGGTGCCGTTCTCGCTGAGCTTCTCGAAGATCTGGTGCAGCGTCCGGGGGATGATGCCGGCCAGCGGGTCCTGCAGAACCGCAGAGGGTCAGGCCGCTGAGCGGAGCCCTGCCGACCGGGTCAAAGGTCAAACTCACCTCCTCCCAGGTGAACTGTGCGTTCGGAGTCCGCTCCCCCTCCATGGTGAAGGTCTTCCCGGTTCCTGTCTGACCGTAGCTGCAGAGCAAACAGGAAGTGGATCAGAACACGACTCAAACAAGAAACTCAAAAACTTCAAGGTTTAAAAACTCAAAATTAACTGAAAAAAAACACATTTCTGAGATTTTAGACGGAAATTTCAGCATTTCTTAATAATCCATGTACAGAGGCTCTAGTATGTCATCACACAACAAAACACTAATGTAGCAAAACATCCCCGCATATTAATAAGGTTTAAAATATTAGCCAACCTTTTAATTCAATGACAGATCAATAAGTCATTAGGAATCATTAGTTTTACAATCCAAACAAATCATGTTCAGGTAAATGATCTTAACATTAAATTAAATGCTTAAGCACAAAATACAAAGAAATTACAAACAGAAAAATCCTTAAAAAATCTTTTTTAGCACATAGAAATAAATAATTTTGGTGATTTTAAGAGACATAAGAAAAATAAAAGTTTCACTTCAGACAGCAAAGGAAATCTGGTTTTTCTTAAGGTTTAAAAGTATAAAATAATGTTTTCCAACTGAAAATTAGAATCAAATGTTCAACGGCACTTTATAACCAAACTGAGCTGTTTGACTATCCAGCATTTCCAAACCTTGAAAACACTGAAAGTCAAGCATTTCCCTGTTTAGCTGATCGGGAGGAAACCAGAGGGCGACTCACGCAAACACGGTGCAGTTATATCCCATAATAACCTCGTCCAGGATGGGACACACCACGCTGCGGTAGACATCGATCTGCTTCGCAGCCGGGCCGAAAACCTGAAGACAGTAAACGTTCCCAATGAGAGACCCAGTTTACCTCCTGCCTCTGACCGGGCCTCTGACCGGGCCTCTGACCGGGCCTCTGACCGGGCCTCTGACCGGGCCTCTGACCGGGCCTCTGACCGGGCCCCTCTCGGGGGCTCTGACTGGGTTCTGACCATGTCGAAGGTGTAGGTCTTCCTGGAGGACTTGTCGTTCACGCCGCCTGTCCTGACCAGCACCTCCTTCCTGCTCTGGTCGCAGTCGATGACTCCGAACGACGACCTGTGCTCCATGGTGTTGAAAGGCCTGAAACAGGAAGCAGAACCAACTAACAGGAAGTTCCTGAAGAGTCAAACTAATTCATTATTGGTTACATTTAATATTGACAAAAACACTGTCTCTTTTCCAACCAGGCAGAGATTTAAAAAGGAGAAACAAAAGCAAATGAGGTGGATTAGCAGAGATAGCCAACAACTGATCCAGGACATGTTGCTGTAAAGCCTCATCTACCCTGCAGGTCAAACAGGACTGATTATATCCTGTTGGAAGATTGATTAAGAGTCATGAGAGGGACGTCAGTCAGAGGCTTCTTCTGCTCCCTGCGAGAATGACTGCTGCTGCTGGAGACCCTTCCTGTCCCGCATCATCTCCATCCACAACGACCCTCTGAAGAAACTTGGCTGATCTGAGTTGCATTTAATTTCCGTTAGGATAAACAGATTTTTGCTTTTCCCGGTTCTGTGTCTTACCTGCATCGAACCACCACCTGGATGTTCCGGCCCTTCTCCTCCCGCCTCCCTCCGGTACCGTTACTGGCAGCCATGGTGTCCGCAGAGAGAAGCGCCTCTCCGCGGTCTGAGAGCCTGCGGACGCCGTCAAAGCTCCGGTTAGCAGAGAGCAGCACACCGACCGGAGCGCAGAAAACCTCGCAGCGACGTTTCATAACCGGCAGGAACCATAAAACCAGAATAAAGCCGGTAGAGGTTAGCCGTTAAAACTCAGAGTGACTCACCAAGTGAAGGAGTGTTTTCCTTCTGTGCCGCTATAAAGTCTTGCGATGTGATTCCGAACAATCTAAATCAGTAAAATGTCGGTTAAAAGTGTTTAATTCCTCCTCTGATTCCTTGACAAGAACTCAGAAACCTCCTCTGGCGCTCAGAGCCAGAACTCTTCAAACTGTACTTTTAAAGTTTAACCCACCAATAGCCGTGCAGCAACGGAAAAACAAAAGACGCGATTGGTCGTAAGGAACACGTGACTCCTTCAGCGTAGAGCATCACGGGAGTTGGGAAATGAAGTACCACACTGACTCCAGTAGATGGCGACATTATTCTGAAAACGGTTTAATTTGCGTATTAAAAATTATACAAAGGGGTTACATCTGTTAGCCGGATTATTTTAGCATCGAAACTTTATAAGAAAATGTTAACAGTTTTACATGATGACAGATGAAATGTTTATTTCTTTTTTAAGAAATGCTGACATTCTGCTGTCTGCTGTATAACTGTTATACATCTCTGGAAAATGAATTTATTTTATTCCCATCAACAAAAAAGTCTTGCTCATCTGGGTTTTCTTTTTCATTCACTTTTAGGTCAGATCAAAGTCAGGGTTTTGACTAGACCCAAGACTTTGTTTTACAGACGAACCTAATACAGAGAGGGATAGAGAGCAGAGAAAAGTTACACTCAGGTAAAAGCAGCATTATTTAATATATGTTTACTCCAGTAAAAGCAAAAAGGAGCCCGGATTTTACTTCCGGGAGTAAAATCTAGGAAATTGATCAAAATACCTCATTTAAGATTTAAAATGATTTAATCTGACAGTCTGAAATGTATTGCTGGAGCTTAAAGACTAAATAAAAACAAAAAATATGAATAAAATAATAAATTCAGACAGAACTCTCTGAATTTATATAGAAAATAACATGGAAACAAAGATAACATACAAACAGGAGGTCTCACTCCACCGTAAACTGTAGATCTGTATCTGGTTCATTTTTGGTTAAATCCAGTTTGTTCTTTATTCAGTCAATTGACCCACAAAGGATAAAACAGCCAGAAACTTTACTCAAACATACTTTATAGTAATATTTATAATAATATTTAATAAAGCATTTAATAATATAATCAAGTTTTGAGCATCAAACTCATCATATGAAAACCAGTAACAACCATAACAAAAATCATCAACACATCAAACTGTTGGTCAGATCCAAACTCACAGGAACTCAGTGGAGCACAGAAGCTGAAAGATGCTTCTCCATGTTGAGTTCTGGTTCTGGTTCTGGTTGGTCAGAGCAGAACCAGAGCCAGAACCAGAACCAGAGCAGAGCCAGAACCAGAACCAGAACCAGGTTGATCCAACAGCAGCAGATCTTTACTGTTTCCTGGAAACGTTCTGCAGCTGATGGAAGGCCGACTTTGTAACTGTTTTTATGTGTCTGTGAATGTCCAGACCCAGAGTCCTGAAGCCGTTCCCCAGCCATGACTCCTCCTCCTCCGTGCTCCACTGCTGGTATCTGGATCCTGAAATCGTTTGTCAAACTTTAACTTCGTTTTTCAGGAAGATCTTTAGGTTTTCAGAAAATCAGTTTCTTCTTTGCACTAATGTTGCATCTGTGTCTCTGACTTCATGTCAGCTCGAGTCAGAGTCTGCCGTCTGGGTCATGATGACCTTTAAGGTTTTTGGAGACTTCTTTTAGCATACTGCAGCCTGCTTCCAGGGTGGATTTGCTTTAACTAGGCCAGGCCTGAAGGAAGATGGTGGATGTTTTCCGTCCAGCAGAAAGCAACGCCTCCAGGTTGCTGGAGGTTCTGTCCGCCTCATTTCCATAACTATTTTAACTGCCAGGGTGGCAGCAAACTGAGGTGGGAACGGCATTGTTCCCTCCCTCCCACTCGTTCCCAGCCTCTCCGAGTCTTTTTGTGATCAGCAGCCCACTCAGGACCCGGATGGACCCTCTTTTCACCCCGTCCTGCCGGGCCGAGCCGCAGATCCAGAGATCCAGAGGAGCGGGTAACTTCTGGGCGACGAAGAGGAGCTCCTGGTCTTCCTCTCCTGAAGCCTTCGTCTTCTCCCAGGCGCCCAAAAGCGGTGAGTCCGGCCAGAGCCCATCTTTTCTCACGTTTGGTCAGAAAACCTTCAAGTGGAGGAGAAAGAAAACGGCAGCAGGTTTCATCAAATGAAACGAGATTCATTTGTTCTGAAATGTGCAGGAAAACATCAGAATCTGCAAAGTTCAGTTTGGTGGCAGAAAATGAAAAATGTAACCTGCAGGTTTGGGTTTCAGTTCATTTCTGCAACTTCATGGTGAATCTTTTGGTTGGAAACACGGAGGAATGCTGCTCTCTGTGTTTTCAGGTCCATTAAAGCTGCAGAAATATTCAAACACGAAGCAGAAAAAGGCAGAAAATCGATTTCCTTCAGGAATATTTCCATCTGTAAATAAGCTGCTTTTGTTTTGAGAAGATTTGTTTCTTTGTTTCCAAGTCAAACTCAGAAATGTTCCTTTCATTTGGAATCAGTTTTGATCCTTTATCCTAAGTGAAAAAAGGAAATAAAAACATTCATTTATCATTTTTAGCTGCTTTTTGTCACTAAAAGGCAAAAGGAGGAGATTTAAAAAACTCTGCATTTCAAAGACTTAAAGTCAAAACTGGAACATTAAAAATTCACGTCCAGTTTAATTTCTCCACCCAGCAGCAGTGAGAAATGGATGAAATATAATAAAAAGCATAAATTCTTCAGACTTTGGAGGTTTTTTCATTTCATGGACTGAAAGTTTAGGACAAAGCAGAAATGAAGCTTCAAAATGCAACAGAATCAATATTTTACGTTTTCCTGCATTTTTAAAAAGTGTTTTTATTTTTCTGCTACAGATTTAATAACTTAGAGCTTTAAATGAAACTTTAACTGCAAAGTTTCTTCATGTTTTCTTTATTTGCTGAAAAACATAAAGTTGTTTTATTGGAGTTTAATTCAAAATCAGAAAAACAAGCAAATGATCCGTTAACATCGTAACTATGATTAATAAATTATTATTATATCACAAATAATCCAAACAGAAGTTTTTATACTTTGTGTTTTGAAGATATTTTGTTATTCCTTTCTTGATCATCTGCATTGATTTGAAGCCTTTGTTCAAATTTGGGATCAAACGTTGCTCTGATGTCACAGCTGGAACATTTTGACTCAAAATCCACTTTTTAGTTCTTGATTTTTAAACCTTAATGTGAATAAATGAAAACCTGGAAATAATTTTAGTATTTGGTTCAATAAAGAAAGTTCATTAGATGAAAACATTCATGCAAAAATAAATGAAAAGTTATTTAATTTGTTCCGTCATAAAAATGGGAGACTAAGAATTAAAAGGAAGAATTTTTTTAGGCTTTTTTAGTTTTAATTGCTTCAAGTTTAAGGATCAGGAGTGGAAATGCAGGAGGAAGACGACAGGCCGTCTTCATCACTAAACTTGTTTTATTGTTTGATTTTTTATTCATTTTCTTTGCATCCAAACTGGAGAGAAACGGATCAGATTCAGCTTCTGCACAGAAATGTTAACATTTTCACATTTCCTTTCACTTTCAGTTAGGAGGCACAAAAATGCAAACAAAGATTTAACTTAAATTTAAAGATGATTTTCATGAC
The DNA here is from genome assembly GCA_010277015.1 of Poeciliopsis turrubarensis. Lineage (NCBI taxonomy): Eukaryota > Metazoa > Chordata > Actinopteri > Cyprinodontiformes > Poeciliidae > Poeciliopsis > Poeciliopsis turrubarensis. Next base: position 221,338 of record VMRN01000209.1, read on the forward strand.
GATTATTCACTTATTTTGAAGTTTTTGTCAGTTTAATTCGGTTCAAACTGAAACATTTAAAAGTTTTATTCAAGATGTAAAAGAAAGTTGAAATGTTAAAGATTCTCAGTTAAAATTCACTTTTTAGTTCTTGGTTTTTAACATGTTTCACTGTAAAAATGGGGAATTTGAATTTCTGACAGTAGTTTGCCAGAAGTCGCGGAGAACGCTGCAGAACGCTGCAGAACGTCGGAACAGATTTATGTGAACATGAAGCTTTAAAACGCTTCGTATGTTTGATGTTTTTATCTGGAGATCCAGCTTTAAATGAGCCGTTTGCTTTCAGTTTGCTTTCAGTTTGCTTTCAGTTCCTGGTTCTGCTTCACGGCGTCTTTAAAAACACAGAGACTCTTTTATCCTGCAGCTTTTAGTGTTTAGATCGAATTAAAGCAGAACGATTTTCAAATAAAAAGATGCAAAAAGGATGAAAAATCATCAGTTATTCTCTGAAAATGAAACGTTTCATCATTAATGAAACTTTATTTGTAGGAATTTTCAGAGAAAATATGAAATATTTAGTTAATTATGGGGAAATGTTTGTTTTTTTATTTATTTAGTTGTTTATGATTAAATACAAACATGAAAAAATGAACATTCCACATATTTACTGGACCAACTCTCATGTTTTTCTGCTTCGATCTTTTTTTGTTTTGTTTAATTTTTTCTTCTAGAGATGAAAATCACAACTTTATCAACATAAAATAATTTATTTTATATTCATGGTCTGGCAGTGGAAGGATGAGAAACAGAGTTTTAACTGCAGATATAAATTTATAAATAATAGATTTACAAAAAGACATTTTGACCAATTTCTAGAATAAAATGGAAAATGAGACAAAAAGTAAAAAAAATCAGAAAAATTCTAGAAAATAAAATCCATATTTTAAAGATTTTAAATCTATTGGATTAAAAATAGATTTTGTATATAATGCATTAAATTATAATATTTTTATCTTAGTTGTTGTTTTCCGTGTTCATTTTGTTTCCAGATTCCTGCAGGAAACTGGAAGCTTTCAGTGTTGAACTCAGTTTGATCTGCAGGAGTTTCACTCGTTTGTTTTTCCAGATTCATTTTTCTGCTGGTAGTTCAAACAAAAGTTTTCAGTAAAAATGAAACTTATGGTGAAATTAGAAAGAATCTGAAACTTTAATACTTAAAACTCTTAGTTATAGTAAAAACACTTTTGTTCAGAATATTTTGTGTTTTGGCTTCTTAAAACTAGAGGTTGTTCTGTTTCCTCCGGTTCTTTGCTCTGACCCATCAGAACCATCAGAACCAGAGTCTGTCCAGAGGTCAATAATCTGGGCCTGGTTCTGGTTCTGAAGCCTCTCATTCATGCAGAGCCTCCAGTCTATGATCCGACCCCCAGCAGTCAATACCTTCACATGAATATGCAACCAGAGTCGATCGGCAACGATCCGACTCCCCCAGGAATAATCCAGGAAAAATCCAGGAATAATCCAGGAATAATCCAGGAATTCAAAACCAGCACTAAACCAGTTTATTGCCACAAACTGGGAGCAAACCAGAGCAATAATCCAGGACTGAGGTGTAAACTGGAGCAGGAGGTTTTCCCTCCACCGTGACTCACCGCCTCCTACAGCTTCGGCTTCGGCTCTGAACCCACGCAGGGAAGCTGCTTCTAAAAAAGGCCGGAACGACTTCAGACGCCGGATCCGACCCACAAATAAGGATTTGTTTTCATTTTAAGAAGATTCAGACCCTCAGCGTCTCTTAAACTGGATGAAAACATCAGAATCTGGCAGCGAGAGCAAAACATGCAGGTTGAGATCTGATGGTAAAGAACTGGGAACAGTTCAAACATGAGGTCAAGCTGAGGCCTCAAAGGTCACGGTGGCTCGACAGCTGCTGCAGGTTCCACCTTAAAACCTGCGCTTTGCTGCGTTTCTGTCTGTTTTTCTGTTTGTAAAAATGTTAAAGGGGCAGCAGGCGGAGAGCTGCGGCCGAAGATGAAGACAAAGATCCATATTAACAAAAACCCCGAGATGACAGATGATTAATCGGCGCGGCGGGCTCTGCCGGGCCGCCGGACCCCCGGCTGACACCCAGAGCCGCTCCACACAAAACCACAAACCCCCCAGAGCCCCGGCGGCCCGCAGGAGCGTGGGCGAAGGGTGGACGCGGGGCGCCGTCCCCACGGAGACGCGGCGCGCGGAGAGCGGAAAATAAAGATGAGCTGCAGCAGAACCTGACAGGAACAGGAGAGCAGATCCAGTTTGTTTGCTGCAGAGCAACCGGAGTGTGTGGGAGGTTTACACGTCAGATCGGGTGTGTTTTCTGACTCCATTCACTGCACTGAGTGTGTGTGTGTGTGTGTGTGTGTGTGTGTGTGTGTGTGTGTGTGTGTGTGTGTGTGTGTGTGTGCGTGTGTGTGTGTGTGTGTGTGTGTGTGCGTGTGTGTGTGTGTGTGTG
>VMRN01000209.1:224210-237967 GCA_010277015.1 Poeciliopsis turrubarensis
GCGTGTGTGTGTGTGCGTGTGTGTGTGTGTGTGTGTGTGTGTGTGTGTGTGTGTGTGTGTGTGTGCTGCTACCAAACCCCCATCTGCCACGGGGTGGGCGGCTCGCCACACAGCCACAATGCACAGCAACATTTTTGGATCTGTGGGCGTTGAAAGGCTGCAGAATCTCCTGCTCTCAGATTCACACCGAACTGGAGACTCCAGTTAAAATCTGAACAGTGCGGCGTGCCGATGTGGACAGACTCTTGAAATTTGACTCCTAAAATGATAAAACAAAGAAACAATAAAAGTCCTGCAGCAGTGAAACACGGCAGTGGCAGCATCATGCTATGGAAACCTGCAAGATTTTAGGTTTTTCTCTTTTTTGGTCATTTTTGTGTAATAAGCACTTATAGTACAATGTAGTACTATTGAAAACATGCAGTGTTGGTATTATGGGACGACTTTTAGATCAGGGTGTCTAAAGTGTGGCTCGGGGCCATTTGTGGCCCTCAGAATGATTCTGAGTGGTTCTGGCCCCACTGGTTCTGGCGTTGCCATGACGACGGCTCAGGATGAAGGACCGGTGCGGTCAGTGGGACGTTCTGAGACAGAGAGGATGTAACTGGATCAACTTCAAGATATTCAGTCAGATCTGGACTCCAGAACAGCATGGATCCATTGTAACAGAACCAGAACCAGAACCAGAACCAGAACCAGGTCAGCCATCAGACTCGAACTCTCAGAAAGAGAGAGAAGTTTTGGCTGCAGATGATTCAGGAGGAGAGCAGTAGGAGAAAACAGCAGAGGAAGAGTGGGCAGTTCCTCCAGCAGCCACTAGGGGGAAACACCCAGTCTGGTCGCCACAAAACCTTCAGACATGAAATCTGACTAACATCAAAGACAACCGGAGCAAAATGAAACTGCAGTTTCAAATCATGATTTAATTTATTAAAATAAAATATAAAAACCAACCAGTTCAGTTTCTAAAACATTTCTGGACACAGATGAGTTTTTATCTCAGCGATAGAAACTCATATCAGATTCAGGATGAAAACCTGTTAGATTAGACTTTGACTAGGCCACCTTTACTGTGGACTTTTGGCATGATGGTTGAATGTTCAGATGGTTGGATGTCTCGGGGTTCAGCCGGTCCCTGCCGCCGCTGTGTGGGCCCCGCTGGTCCCGCCGTTCCCGCGGGTCCCGCCGTTCCCGCGGGTCCCGCCGTTCCCGCTGGCCCCGCCGTTCCCGCTGTTCCCGCTGGCCCCGCCGTTTCCGCGGGTCCCGCCGCCCCGCCGGCCCCGCTCCGCGCTCCGCCGGATAGCGGCCATATAAGCAGCCGGAGCTCCCGCCGCCTCACCGGAGGACCTTTTATGGAGACACCGCGGCCGGAATTCCGAATCCCGCATCTCATTTTCCCCTGAAGGAAATGGTGAACATGATGCGTGATGATGTTTGGGAATAAATCATAAATCCGTGACTTCAGCCTGAAAGTCTCATTTTGATCTCCACGCTTTGATCTTTTGATTTGTAATAATCCGCCTCATCGCGGCTCCGCTGCTTCTATTTCTGGAGTTCCCTCTTTTTTTAAGGCCAAGTCCATATTTGGTCAGTGACGTCAAGGGACACCCAGAGATCCCCTTTATAAGCGTCGTGAGCCGCGTGGGAGCCGTTAAAGCGAGCAGAGGCGGAGAGAGGAGCGGGGTTAGCGGCAGCATGAGGGGAACCGCCGAGAGCCGCTAGCGGCGCAGCGGGACACGGTGTCAGGAACCAGGCTGAAGACCCTCGGGATGAGCGCGAAGGTTCTGCTGGAGGGAGTTTCTGCGTCTCTGAGCGGCGTGGCGGACACGGCGCAGGGGCGGCTGACCGTGTTCAAGGAGGAGCCGGTGGGAGAGGAGGATGGAGGCGGTGAGATGACGCACCTGGCTGCGGCAGAGCGCCTGCAGCTGCTGAGCTTAACGCCTCTTTTCTGTGTTTTCCAGGTGAGCTGCTGTTCCAGGGGAGGAGCTCACCTGAGCTGCAGACCCACGGAGATCTGGCGCAGTACGCGGCCACTTTACGCACGTTCACCGGGCGGTTCTCCGTGGATTCCAGGGGGGCAGGAGCGCCGTGGGCACCGGGAGACCCCATCAACGTGGTCAGCGCTGACATCACTGCAGCTGCGCCGGAGCCCGGATCCGCGCCGGATATTTACGCACCTGGAGGAGGAGGCGGCATGGCGCACGGCCCGCCGGACATCAGCCACATGTACGCGCACCCCCACCCCGCCCCGTCCTACTCCTGCAGCGGGGAGATGTACCAGGACCAGTCCGCCTCGGGCTACCTGGCGCCGCCCACCTGCTCCGGGTCTTACCACCCCCCACAGCACTACAGCTCCGCGCCCAAACCCGGCGCGGACGGTCCCGCGCTGCTGTCCATCATGCCCGAGTACGGCGGCTTCTACCAGCAGAGCTGCCAGCGGGACTTCCAGTCGGCCTTCCCGGACCGGAAGTCCCTCCCGTACCCGCTGGACCCCCTCAGGGTGCCGCCGCCGCTCACGCCGCTCAACACCATCAGGAACTTTACGCTGGCTGCGCCACCCGCGGCCGTGGAGGGCCCGATGTCCGCGGCGTTCCCCACCCACCAGAACCTCCCGCTCAGGCCCATCCTGAGACCCCGGAAGTACCCGAACCGGCCGAGCAAGACGCCGGTCCACCAGCGGCCGTACCCGTGCCCCGCGGAGAGCTGCGACCGGCGCTTCTCCCGGTCCGACGAGCTGAGCCGACACCTGCGCATCCACACCGGCCACAAGCCCTTCCAGTGCCGCATCTGCATGCGCAACTTCAGCCGCAGCGACCACCTCACCACGCACATCCGCACGCACACCGGGGAGAAACCGTTCTCCTGCGAGCAGTGCGGGAGGAAGTTTGCGCGCAGCGATGAGCGGCGGCGGCACATGAAGATCCACCTGCGGCAGAAGGAGAAAAGATCCTCCGCCTCCTAAAGCTGCAATGATCTCACAGAAAATGTTGTTTTTTGCTAAAATCATCTCGTTATTTATGAACTTGATCTGCAAAAGTGAGCAGAAAGTTTAGTTTAGATGACAGAATAGATTGAGCAGCTAGAAGAGACTCGTGTTCTGGTCCAGGACCTTCCTGGACCAGAACCCAGACAGGGCTTCCTGTCTGGGTTCTGATGCTCTCAGGGATCCAAACAGCCCAGATTGGACATGAACTCAGCAACAGGTGGCTCCATCATCCTCCATCATCCTCCAGCAGCTCAGGTGGTTCAGCCTCTGGATGCTGAATGTTTCAGTTCGTTTGCTCAGGAAGTGAACTGGAAGGATGATCCGATTCCACTTTTACCTGATGAATGTAGGAGTCCGAGTCCAAACGCTTCTGTCCTGCTGCAGAGTTCTTATGCAAACGTGACGAGCACTAAAGCAGCTTCTTGTTGATGATGCAAATAAATGTTGGTTTTTTGTTCAGGAGGTTCTGGTGAATTGTTGTTTCTGAACCAAAACTGATTTGGTTCTGGTTGCATTGGGGCAAAACCAGAGACACAACTGGACCCGTCCAGATGGAACAGATGGAAGCTGGGCTTACAGATTACTGATGAGTAATTTTAGTGAAAGTTTACGCCGTAGAGGACATCTGGGGTATTTATGGTGCATGTTCTCCAGGTACTGGAAACACATCAGCAGTGAAATGCAGAGAATGATCAGAATCTGTTAGAGTCTGAACTGTCTGAGCATCTGGTGGATCTGCTCAGCACCAGGATGCAGGTCCTGCTGCAGAACATGAACAAAAGAAAAAGGAAAATGTTCCTGGTGAATTTTCATGTTTTATCTCTTTTTCCAGTTCGCCCCCGTTTTTAATGCTGCTCTGGGCAAATGCCCAGATGGTTCCTACCAGAGACAAGGCTTCAGCACCTTCTGGTGGGAATGAACTTAAAAGTGTTTATTCACATTGTGATATTAGATACCAGGATTCCTGCAGGGTAAATATAACTCATGTTTCTGTTTCTAACTACTGACCTCTGCAGCCCAGGTGTTAAACTCCAGGCCTCCATGGCTGCTGTCTGTCTGTCCTGCAGGTTTCTGATGAGCCACAGGATGAAACGGCTTCATTAGTGCAGCTCAGATCTCCAGAGCCTTAATTAGCTCATTATTTCCTTCAGGTGTTGCAGCAGAGGCTCATCTGAAGGTTGCAGGGCATCCTGCTCCAGTAACTTCAGAGGTGTAGGATGGGGTTCATACTCTTTAGAAGTTTATTGAAGGGCACATTTGGGGGTAAAGATGGTCTGTTACTTTCCTGACTTTCACAGTGAACCTATGATTAACTGCAGTGGAACCTACTGGTTGCTCTATTTCTTCCTGAAACTCTGCTTGTGTAGATCTTTCTGTAAAGACCTGTAGGTATCATGTAAATAGTGTGAAAGTCCTAGTCAGTGTATCGTCTGTAGACTAACCAGATGAGCAGGGAAGGCGTCATGGTGGAGGCGGTCTGCCGCTTCCTTACTGATCGCTGATCATAAACTGCAGGAAGCTTGCAGAGACCTGAAGTGTCTGCGCTTCACTATCAGCTCATAAACTCACACTCAGCCCTGCATGTCCTGCTGTTTGAACACTAGTGAATCGTAGATGATTCTGCCTTGGTTCCGCTCAGCGGGATGGCACCGGGTGGTGCGGTTCGTTACAGGAGAGTCTCACAGACTGAATGGAGTAAAACCCGACAACTTAATGTTGCACCATATGTGGTGACAAACAGGCAGAGGATCGCAGTCCTGAGGGACCTTTCAGATGTCAGCCTGGTCCAGCGAATCAAATGCCTGAATCTCCACAGTTCTACTGAAGACTATTTTACTCAGGCGTGTTCAAACAGACGCAGCTTAAAGCTACCGACTCGAGAAACCTGGATTTGAAGACACCTCAGCTGGTGTGTCTCATGTTCGCTGCAAGCAGTGATGCTTTTCTGTCCCCTAACCTTAAGGAAAGTGTTGACTGACGCGTCGCTCCATCCTGCCTGCAGCAAACCATACAGACCAACAACTGCAGGGAGTCCAGGACTGGTGAGGTTCAGATCAGTTCCTAATGGGATCAAACTGAAGTGTCTACAGAAAGCTGTTCACGCTTCCATCTTCTTCCACTCGCCTTCGACCTTTGGATCACCGTTTCTCAGGTCCAGACCTCGGAAAGCAACCCGGCGTGTTAGACGTGTCTGTTCCAGAACACCTGATCCGTGCCACCAAGAGAAGCCTGGTAATCACCACCTGCCCAAGCCAGGTGTGTGCAGCAGGGAAACACCTTCAACCAGCAGCCAGTGGAGCTGAGAAACATGGCTCCTTCCTGAGTTACTCACAAGGTACCAGCAGGAAGCGACCCGTTTACAGGCTGTAAACGGGTCCCAGAAACACCCTGAAGGCTTTCAGTTTAGGTCAAGACTAGAACTGAAATCATTAATCAAATCACTGGACACTAAAAAACACCATTTTCTGACAGAACAACACTCAGAGGAAAAATATTTTTAACTGTATTAAAAAAATATATTTTGCACTGAGAATAATGAGCAGCTTCAGCTTCACCTGGTTCAAATTCTGTGGAAAAAAACAGCAAATTTTGGAAACTTAATTCAAAATGAATCATCAGATCAGCTTCACTCAGACCTGATGGAGACCAGAAGAAAAGCTGAGGCTGTTTCTACATGTTGATGTTAGATTTTCCTTTTCTGCATTTATTTGAGCTTTTAGGATCGAAATTGGGCAAAAATGTACGTTGTGATGAATTTCAGCTGCTTAAAGCCCTGAAGGGATTTTTATGAGGGCAGATTTAAAATGTCTCGGTGATTTATAATCAAAGTTTTGATCCACTTTCCTAAATACGGAACAGCTGGAGGAAAATCTCTTCAATCTGCTCATCAAATATTGGTCAAACATGAATCTGTCAGTTATCAGCTCATTGATCTGCTTCCTGTTCCCTCCTCCGCCACACGGTGGCAGCAGCGATCTCTCACATCATTTAGTGAACTTTGAAAACTGGAGTTTTAATTTGTTCTGCACAGCTTAAAACCATGAGACAAAACCATGTAGATTATTTTATTTAACCTGCAGATCCACAAAACGACCCCAGCAGAATCTCAAAGGTTTGATTGAATGCAGCAAACATCAGATCCAGGTTCCCTGAGGATCTCAGAGAGAAAAACCGCAGAGTCCAGACGACAGGAGAATCTGGACTTCCTTTCTGTGGCTGAACGCAGGAAGACGAGTCGGCGGCTGCAGATTACTTGGTGCAAAGCTGCATCCTTCATGCAAACGCCAGAATGAACAGAAACCAATCAGGCAGACGGATAAATCAGAGCGCAAACTGCAGAGAGCAGGATGTTCATGATGCCAGGAGGAAAACTGATGTTAATTCATCTCTCCTGGTCTGAAAATGTTCAATTCAGAGCAGCAAACGTCTCCTCTGGTGTGTTGTTTAATTATTACGAAAAACATAAAGCGTGTCTTAAAGTCCAGCTCTGGAGCAGCAGATTAATGACTGACTGCAGGAAAACTGCCATTCTGAGTCAGTTTCATTTGGGTCGGAACAATGGAACCACTTCACAACGAGGCTCCTGTTTACAGACGGCTGATAAATATTTCATAGATATGTTAATTACTATCTAAAAGCTTTATAAACCATTAATTACAGGCGATAAGAAGAAAAACTGCCTGTAATATATCTAATGTAGTTATTATACTAAACATTTCAGACATGAATCCTTTGCACAATAAGCATTTATAGATGTTTTATTTAGCATGTAGACTCAAACTCACCCTCAACAATAAGCAGTTACTAATGATTCTCTAAGTGTTTATAACATTTCTATTAGAGATGCAGAAAAAAATGATTCTGTAGAGAATCTCAGTAACGAATCGATTCAAAAGCTCAGGAATCATTTTCAGTCCGCTGCATTTATTATAAAATTACATTATTAATAATTGATTGATATTTTTGTTTTGACTTAAGGACTTGTGACAAAATAATTTTATGCACAAAAATCTTTATGTTTAAATATAAACAGGTGGATTTGGTATAATATGTGATCTTAGACATTTGTTTCAATCAGTTATCGATTCAAACGATTCTCCAGATCGCATTAGTCAAAAATCGGAATGAATCTCTAAACTATTTATCAGCCCTGGTCTGTAAGGGGAGCTTTATTCTGAAGTGGTACCAGAACAAGTCTGGCCGGTTCGGACCGGGCGCAGGTCCATTTGAGCCGGTCCGGTCCGGGCGGATCACAGCTGCACCTGCGGGCCGGGGTACGGCTCCCCTCCGCACCAGAAGTGGGGCGGCTGGGAGACCTCCAGGAGCCAGACTTTCTTCTCTTTGCCGTCCGCGGAGTTCGGTTCCGAATTGGCCAGAACCTGGTAGTAGTGGCAGTCCCTGCCGTTGTCCGGGTCGTACGGCGGGGCCAGAATATCCATGAACGCCGTCGGCCCGTCCACGGCGTCGATCTGGTGAAGGTTGTCCCGGTCCGGGGAGAGGACGCAGGGCCCGCTGTCCTCGGTGTATTCGGCGGAGGAGCGCAGCACGGAGCGCCGCAGAGCGCCCATCTGCGCCGGGGACAGCAGCGGCGGCGGCGCCGCCTGCGTCCCGCCGCCGTGCCGCTCCAGCCGGTCGAAGCAGCTGATCCTGACCTTCCCGTAGAGGACTTTGAGCACGCCGTGCATGCCCGGGTGGTCGTGCAGCGGGATGGAGGCGCCGCTCTTCAGCAGGAACACCCCCATGCTGAACTGGCCCGTCTCCCAGATGTGCATGTAGGTGACCGGCGGCACTTCGTGGTGGTACGGGTTCGGCCGCGGCGCGCTGTCCTCGGCTGTCCGCGGGACGAGGTTCAGGTCTGCCGCTCGGACTTCCGTCATCAGGCTCTTCAGCTTACCGTGGTTCTCCACGAAGGTCTCCCTGCTCTCCTCCCCGAGTCCCGGTGGGTTCCTGAAGGTGAGCAGAGCCTGGCGGGCTATTCTCTGGACGATGGAAGTCATGGTGCTGTCGCCTGGCATCATCCCGGATCAGGAGCTCAGCTGCCCGGGTCCGCTGCCTGCGGTTAGCCGTAGCTCCTCAGCTAGCTTCAAAGATAGTTTATTGACAGATGCTCCACTCCGCTGTCAAACCGCTTCAAACTGAAGGATCTTTGCTCGGCGCCGAACTGTTTAAAATTATTTTACAAAATTAAAAGTAAACAAGTTTCAGTCTAAGCATTAAATATTTAAACAGAATATTAATCATACTTACAATGAATATAAATCTGTAGTAAAGCGACCCTATGTATATCACGTCCTGCTGTTCGTTTAGTCGCTTGTTATTTTAAAACACATTAATGTTTAAATGTTCGCAAAAAATTACGAACTTCATAATCATTTCTGAATCTGTAACTTTTAGGCAGAAAATCTGAATTTAACGGTCACTTCGTTTCACTTCCAAACCCCATTTTTCAATAACTGTCAAACACGTCCGCACCAGGCAGCGCGACCGCAGAGAATCATGGGAGATGTAGTCACTGTTTTAGAGTTTAAAAAATCTCTACTTTCTGGTCACAAAATAAAATTAACTTGAAATACTGATAGAAGACTTAATACAGTTTTAGTACATTATTTAAAAATGACTAATGATTACCGTCGATATGTTTGCTAGTTTGAGATTACTCTACCAAAGGACAGACTACATTTCCCAACATGCCACAGAAGGTGTAGCGATAACCAGGCAGGGAAAACAGGCTGTTTATGTCAAACTGTGTCAAGTTGGATGTTTATGGATCAGAAATTGAAACAAAAGGCGACAAACAGACCCTGAAGATCCAATTAAACTGCTTTCACCTGTTGTCTAATTTCAGGGGCTTTTTTATGCATCACACAAACCATAAAATATAAGATTCTACAGGGAGAGATGATCATACAACACATAACTGCAAGGATTTATAAAAACAAGAGTTGGATCCACATGGAATACTTTATTAAAATTGTTTCTGACCAACAAGGCTTGAAAACTCCACAATTTGTTGAAATTTGCAAAGAAATGTTACTGAAGTTCAGGGGTTCAGCGACCTTTGCAACTTTCAGTCCTTTAAACTGAATTTATGTAGAGCTGCACCACCACTCTTCAAAATAAAATAACCTGTTATAGAACCAACTAAAGGAAATTTGTTCCAATTTTCACTTGTAAAAAACAGCAACTTGTATTTTTAACCTTAACAAATATTCCTTGCTAGTAGAGTCATTCTTTGTGCAAATATTTTGCAGATGGTGAATGAAAATGTTTAACTTTTATAAACATCAATCAATCAATCAAATTTTACTTGTACAGCACATTTCAGCTACAAGGCTTTTCAAAGTGCTTTACATCATAAACACAAAATACAAAGTCATGCAACATAGAATAAAATATCAAGTGGTTTGTCACGGAATTTAAGCGCCTGTTACCGCCGGACTCCGCCGTCCGTTCAAACACGGGTATTTGCCGGGCCCCGTTGCCCACAACAGGAACAAAAAAAAAAAAAAGTACATTGTTACATATGACGTTTCCAATAAAACTCTAAACAGGTGTGTTTTTAGTTGAGATTTAAAGGAAGTCAGGGTTTCTGCTGTTTTACAGTTTTCTGGAAGTTTGTTCCAAATTTTTGGTGCATAGATGCTGAAAGCTGCTTCTCCTCTTTTGGTTCTGGGGATGCAGAGCAGAACCAGAACCAGAACCTGAGAGTCTGGCAGGTTGATACAACAGCAGCAGATCTTTAGTGTATTGTGGAGCTAAACCGTTCAGTGATTCATAAACTAACTACAGCATTTTAAAGTCTATTGTTTGAGCTGCAGGGAGCCAGTGGAGGGACTTTAAACTGGAGTTATAAACATATCTAACTTCTTCAGCCGTTACCTTGACAATACGTCCTTTCAGCTCCACATTGATTATCATGACACAGGTTTCCCAACACGGAGAAACAACCACAGATCACAAGATCACTAGTTCAAGAAACTGTTCAGCAAAAGCGTCTAGTTTTTTCACCATATTGAAAAATCCCCTTCAGATTGGAGGAAATGTTCGTTGACCTTCTTGCCCTCTGTTCAGCTGATTTCAAACCAAACCAGGGGACGATAACGTTTTCCTCTACTGATCAATCTTTCAAATGATTTTAAAGCTCAGCTGTTTTTGTGATCTTCAATAATGCAGCACAAAAGCAAAAGTAACTGGAGAGTAAAACATGTTTTCAAAAGTCCATCCAGGAGGATGATCCCTGGTTTTCACAGCCACTTGTAAAAAGATCAAATCCCACATGCTTAACAATACTGAATGCTTATAACTGCTGATATTTTAATAGTTTTAACACCAAATACGCCTTAATATACATCACACACAGCAGAAAGCGTCATAGCTCTACCTTTGCAGCTGATATTTACCGTATTGTCTCAGTTCCTGGCAGTCGCAGCTCAGCCAATCTAAGGAGAATGAATGGCTGCTTTGCAAACATCTGCCAATAAAATAGCATAAAGCCAAGACGTGCCGAGCTGCGTTTCATTTTGAATATTTTAGACGTGCTGTGAAAAAAATCAGCAGACATGAACTTTCCTCAGATTCGAACGGCTGCATCCTCTGCGCACAAATTAGCACAAACATAGATCTGTCATTCCAGACGATAGACTCTATAACCGTCACTGCTTCCAACAAATCAGTGTCACTTTCTGTAAATAATGTTTTATAGCACAAATAAAACACTAAAGAAACCTGTCCACCACTTCTATTCCTTTGGATCAGAGTATGCCATCCTTAGAACCTACACACTGTTAAATGTGTTTGCAGTACAATATGGTATTTGTTCTGTTTGATGTATTTCATATTTTTGGCTTTGTGTGAATCTACTTGCCTCGATTGCCTGTCGCTGTTGGACTCTTCCCTCCTTTGGGACCACAAAGGTCATTTCTATAAAAAATCATATTTGGAGTTTTGTTCCAGATAAAAATTAGGCAGCAGTTCATTTAAACTGGCAGTTCATGTCGCATAATAGAGAAAAGGAAAGGCTTATATTTCCAAATATATAATAGTATTTTACGCCTCCAATAAAATCCTCCTGATCCCGTCGGATCTGGATGTTTCGTTGTGTTTCGAGGTCAGCAGGTGTCTGAAAACCTTTATTTGGTGGAATCTGATCACAGATTTATTTGTTTTGGTTGGACAGATCAAAGCTGACAGAAAGAGGATCCGCGACCCGCTTCACACCAGAACCGGATGTATGAACCACATGCTGCGCTTTTCCCACACATGAAGCACAAGGAAGCACCTCAGCCATGATGTCAGATTCCCATCAGTGGTTTTTCTCTGAAAATAACAGAATATGAACACATTATTCAGCCAATAAAGCAAAGATGAATCAAAATTGGAGATCAGCTGATTAAATGATCTGATCAACTTCTGCAAAGTTCTGAAAATCAGCCAGTTTCCTTTTTCTCTGCTGCCGACGTGTCGCTATATTTAACCTCTTTGGCACAGAAACAACATGGACCAAGATCAATATCAGTAGGTCGACTTTATTGATCAGAAAACTGCAGTCGGTGCATCAGACGCTTGAAGAAAATGGAGGATCTGGGGACAAAGAAGAAACTAAATATTTAGTTTACAAACCAGACATTTAGTTTAGTTTCTTACCAAATATTTATCTTGCTAACTAAATATTTATAAATGAATGAGTTGCATGGTAAAAACGTGGCTAATTCTTGAGGTTTTCATGCAGCAGAATATCATCATAATAAAGTCACTGCTCTCTAGTTTTTCATCTTGTTTGTGTTTATATTTAAATAATCATCTAAAATAAATCTAATAACAGTGTAAATATAATTAATTAGGTTATTCCAGTGTTATTATGCCTGATGTAATCAATAGTGAACATTTTGATGATTAATTTTTACTTAAAATAAAACATTTTATTGAATTAGGATTTCAACTGAAAGATTTTATATTTACATTTGAGTATTTTTTCTTTTCTTCATCATTTAAATAGAAGCTCAAGAATAAAAACAGGTTCATTTGAAGGACATGCTGTCATCATTAGTTTTTGTGTAATTAGCTTTGGGATGAAGATGAAAGGCTGCAGTTTGAAGCTGACAAAACGAGGAAATGCTTTTAAAAAGCAGTCAGAGATCATGGATGGATGAATGTTTTCTCCTCATTTTAGATATTTTTTGTGTTGCTATAGAGTCATTTTCGTGGTTTTTACATTTTATCCTGAGTTTTTTTCGGTAATGTGGTTTTGAGTTTCTGAAGCTTCCCTTGAATCAGCCGCCGTCTCCAACACCTCCAGTAAAAATAAAATGTGCTCCCCGTCAGCGACCAGCAGGACGCCGCCGTGCGTGGAGCCGACTCCCACGCAGCTCCTCGGCCTCCGTCTGATCAGCATCTGACACCCACCTCCACACAACCTGACTCCAAAGACGCTGCGTGACGTCACGCCTCGCCTCGCCTCGCCTCCAGCAACATGTTGGCTTTTTTCTCCACAAGCAGGAAGTGGAGAGAGGCTGAAAATAGACGGAGTGATTGTGGCCTGATGTGGAGCCAAGCAGTGGAAGCCCTGCCTGGGTCATCGTCCAAACCAAATAAACAGGATGACTTATTGCAGAGCAGCAGGCCATCAACACGCAGCGCCTTGTATATTTAGATCACGGCTGTAAACAGCAAACAGTTCACCTTGTTTAGTGTCCAGGTCTTTGAAACGCTCGCAGTTCAGTAGAAACATTTACACAAAGAAAAGCAGTTCAACAAGTGAATTTACTGTCTCTTCTAGTTTCCAGCCTGCATGTTCATTGGAGTCGTTTCACTGCTAATTCAGGATGAAACCAGATGAATTTTGTCCTGTTTGGCCTCTAATTAAAGGTTTTTCAGCGTTAAAATCCCAGGAACAGGAGGAAATAAAAGCATTCAGAACTGATCGTTTGTTGTTCCAGGAATCTTGGAAACCAGAATTCCTGTTTATTCCCATTTGGTTCCAGCTCAACAGACTAACAGGTCAATCATTTCTGTGGTTCTGTCTAAGACTGGAAAAGATCAGACTTTTTTCTTCAAAGTTTTTTCCAGCAAAAAAAGATCAAATAAATAAATGCTGAAATGCATGAAGCAATAAAACGTCACATAATTCACCAAACACCAGCGTATTGATCCACTCAGATCAATAACCTGGCGGAGCTTCGCTCTGGGACGTAAAGCCCGTTTGGGTTTCGGCTCTGAATCGTTCAGGAAGCAGCAGCTCTGATGACGTGGTTCTGAGTCGGTTCTGGTCCAGAACTCACAAACAAACCTGAGCAAAAATATAAACTTTTCCTTCTGCTGGATGTTTTATGATGAATGTTGGCTTGGACTGAGTGAAGTGCATGTTCAGAGTTACTGAAAAGAAAATAACAGCAGTTTCTCCATCCAGTGAAACAAATGGCCTAAAATAATCAGTTATAATAAAAATAACAGCATTTTCACTGTTGACATCCTCCAAAGATCAATAAAGCTCCTTCATGCCACCAATCAAACTAGCAGATTGATTATTAACAAAGAGCCATTAAGACGCTCCAGTCGCATGTTGTTGTGTTAGCATTGGCTAGCAGGCAGCTGACATCATTCTCTCTCTAAAGTGTCTCAGATGCAGGAAATGCTTTAAAAACTGGAAAACTTAAACATTTCTGCCCAACATTTACATGAATCGGCTTTTATCCCTCTGTAACCCAACTCCGAATGATTCATACTGACCCTGCACAGCAGCATGACCTTCAGCCTGACATGACCTTCAGCCTGA
>VMRN01000209.1:261511-277609 GCA_010277015.1 Poeciliopsis turrubarensis
TGTGTGTGTGTGTGTGTGTGTGTGTGTGTGTGTGTGTGTGTGTGTGTTTGCTTCCCAGCGTTCGGCTGGACTGACCTAGAAACAGGCCAGTACTACGGCAGGATTAGAAATAAAACAGTTTTGTTAAAGGAAAGTGACAGTTTTTCAGCTCTTTCTGACAGAAATTGTAATAATTTTTGCACCGATAAAAACAACAACGTTCCTGATTGTTTACTTCAGTGGCTGCAGGCCACGATTACCTCCAACCGTCTGCAAACACACAAGGATCATTCAGGCAAAGTATTTGCATTTTATTACAATACATGAATATATTTTCAACTTCATTGAAATTTACAAAATAAAAATTTAATCCCAGAGAGAAAATAAGATGATAGAACAGATTAGCAATCAAAGAAATGAAGAAAAATTTGAGTAATAATAAAAAACAAAACAGCTCAGTATGTGAAAAGCTGAAGTTACTTCAGACAATCAATAGTAATAACGGTAATAATATAAAAATTCTGATTTAAACTGGCGTGATTTAAAAAAAGAAATAAAAGAACAGGATGCATTTGGTGCTGGAGGAAGTTATTATATCAAAGTCCAACAACATATTAGTTTCCATGACGCCTCCCATTAGATGACCTCTGAGGCGATGGGAGCCATAATCTCAGGTTTCTGCACAGGGCCGCTCCACAGATTTTCAGGGCCGCTCCTGTTTAATTTGGGGGCTGATTCTATTTAAGCTCCTGCCGTTTTATCAAACATGTTTGCTCGTTTATGTGCTGCTAAGAAGCTGCGATCCTTAAAAATGATGTAAAACACAGAAACCAGCAGGAGGTTCTGCGTCTCATGACTCAGTTTAAACAGCTTTGGTTTGAGATGCATCAAATCATCATCCAACATTAATTCAGCCACAATTTAAAAACTAAACAAAATATTTTAAACTAAATGATTTTAATGTAAGGTTGAAGAGCAGCTTATAGTTTTTCATCTGTTGTTTTTCAAACATCAGATTGTAGCAAAGTGTTGATGGAACTTCTTTACAAATGTGGACAGAAGACGCTGACATTAGCGTTAGCTGCTACATGTTTAGCACTTCGATGCTACTTTAGGCTTGAATAGCTTCACTAACAGGCTAACTCCTATTAGCACAACCTGAACACAGTCGGTGTTTTCCAGCGTCTCATCAGATCCGTTTATGAAGCAGACATGAATCTTCAGTGAGAGAAGCAGCTTTAGCTGTTAGCGGATGTAGCTTGTGCGTCAGATTTACAAGCATCCCAGAAAAACAAGAAAACAAACAATTCAGTTCTGAACTTTATATGTACAAAACTCTAAAGGTGCTAAAGTCCACGTAGTTAATCAAAATAAAAATGTTAGTGTAATTATTAAAAGAACTGATAGTTAGCTTTGCCACAGTTTATTTTCCGAACATTTTGAGGTGTTTTGTTAACGGACCAATCAGACGACGCGGTTGAATTCAGCCCACCTGATGATGTGGCCACAAGCGGAACTACATGTGAAGCTGGGGTTAGCTTTCAGTGTTAGCACTGGTTTTATAGATAGCATGGTGAAGTCAGCAGGGGGCTGTGGCCCCCCAGTCCCACCTCTGGATCCACTCTTGGTGTTTCACATCTCAGCTTCTCAAAGCTGAGCAGCACAAAGTCACTGCTGTTGTTATGAATTCAGAATTTCTTAAAGATGTAAACGCTGAATTTTCCGGGCCCAATTAGAGAAACAGAAACGGCTCCAGGTTCTGACAGGAAACGGTCAAACTGACCATGACGAGATTCAGAGCGACAGGCCTGATGAAGAGCAGCAGAGACATGATGAATCAGGACTGACTAAACTCGCCACGGCGATGGAGAAACACGGAGGCTGCTCCCAAATGTTTCCGTGTTTCCTGAGGAAAACCAGTTTATCGGCCGACATCCTGCAAGAGTCAGAGACAAAGTTCAACTTTTAGCATCTGATGCAGCCAGAATGAAGTTTATGTGGAGGACAAGAAAACTTTGACGTACAAAGTAACTGAAGGCTATAAATGTCATTCTTTTATTCAAAGTTGGTTTATTTCATCGTGAACCGGACAGCAGCATCGATCCAACGGGCCGGCAGAACCGGCAGACATTAGCTCAAGGTAAGAAGAATAAAGGTCATGCATTTCATACGATCATCAGATATGATGGAGACGTTAGGTGACTAATCAGTTACCATGGAGATAATGTCCCGCGTCATGTCGCCTAGCATGTAGCAACTGGTTCGTTTTCCAGTGGAAATCATGAAACGCAAATTCAACCAAAGTCGACGATTTGATCAAATCAACAAACAGGTCAGCATGAAGGAGGTTTGGGTCGGTTTCTGAGCTGAACCGTCGACTCCAGAGTCTTCAGACTGACCGGCCGCTCGATCCCGGGATCTGAACCGCTCCAGAGTTTGATCAGCAGAAAAACCGGATTTCTAGCCAAACAGACTGGAGCTGGACGAAAGCGGAGATACGAGCCTGTATGTATAATTATGACCTTGTGTAGATCATAGAAAACTTGTTCACCTGACTTTGATGTTTTGTGGTTCAGTTTTTTGCAGAAAACAAAAAGAATCAGTCCAGATGAATGACTGATTCAGTCCAGATCCTGTGAATCTCTTGATCAAACTGCGTTTCCTTTGACCTTTGACCTCTGGATTCCCTGGAAGGATCTGGATCTGGTCCAAACTGCTCATTTCTTTCTAAAATTACACAGGAAATGTTTAATGTTGCAGCATTTGACCCTCGTTTTGATGCCAAAACACGTAAATATTATAAATATTTAATAAAATTATGAACAAATGAGCAAATAAAGAGCCGTTTGCTGACAGAAGCATAAACACGCTGCTGGCCGAAGCTCACTCATTACAATGCCGTACAGAGGCAGCGTCATATTTACTGTGCAGACATGAGGGGAGTGTTAATCCCACTCTGATCCAACGCTTAGCGAGAAATCCCAATCCAAAACAATTCCTGAGGTTTAACGTGAATAACGTGTTTACGCCCAGAGGCAGGATATTCAGATCATTAAAATCTAATTATGGGTAATTAATGTCTATTGTCCATATTTCAGGGAATATTTGTGGAAGCAGTCGTGAGGTTTGGGGCGGCAGACTCAGTCGGTCAGGGACTCGTATCAGCTGATGACTCGTAAACACTGACAATACTGAGCTGTCAGGAGCAGAACTGGGTTGAGGTGATGAATAAAACATGCAGGCTGGCCTGTGACCTGCTTCCTGCGCCGCCGTCACGCCTCTGATCCGACAACCGCCGCACATTTCTGCCTCAGCGCCGTCCGAGTCCCGGATCTGAGAGCAGCGATGTGTTCAGGCACGGGGGGAAAAACAGGCTTTTCTGGTCCGGTACAGAACCTGTTCTTTATTAGGCTTCACATTTTAATACCTGTTCAGATTGAAATGTTTTAATCAGTTTGTGGAAGCCATGTTGGAAACAGGATTCTCAGGTGAAGCTGGAGAAAAATAAACTCAGTGGTCGCAGAAAATCTACAAACCGGAACAGATCTGCAAACCAGAACAGATCTGCAAACTAGAACAGATCTACAAACTAGAACAGATCTGCAAACCAGAACAGATCTGCAAACTAGAACAGATCTACAAACTAGAACAGATCTGCAAACCAGAACAGATCTACAAACCAGAACAGATCTGCAAACTAGAACAGATCTGCAAACCAGAACAGATCTGCAAACCAGAACAGATCTGCAAACCAGAACAGATCTACAAACCAGAACAGATCTACAAACTAGAACAGATCTGCAAACTAGAACAGATCTGCAAACTAGAACAGATCTGCAAATCGTTTCTTTAGTTCATCAAAACATACAAAAATATTCGCTGCAGCTTCGGCGTCTGAATGCAGGTAAATCAGTGAATCTTAAAGGGGCGGCGTCATGTTTTCCAGGGACATAATGACATTTTATAGCATAGTAAAGTAAGTATGTTTCCTTCAGTTGTTACAAAAATGTAAATATGAGATATGACTTCAAACAAATTTGACTTTGTAATTTAAATCCTGAAATTGGGCTTCTGTCTCTTTAAGAAACTCCTGCTCTCTTTGAAGCTCCGCCTCCAGGAAGTCATCCCAACATGGCTCCTCTACTAACCTGTAAACATTTTTACCAGTGCTGCTCTGAGCAGCTTGAGATCAGCAGCTGTTTGCTAATAGCTGCTGGCTAGTCTGAAGGAGCAGAGAGGGGAGGTGGCAGGGAAGATCATTCGCTGGGAAACTGCATCGCGCCTCAAAGGCGGGGCTAGAGCCAACCCGGCGTTTTGCAACGTGGTTGCCATGGCGATTCTCAGAGAATCAAAGCAAAGCTCCAGGTTTGTTTTACGGAGAAACATTTTAACGTTGACGGAGAAACTTCGGTTTCCATGACGACGTCCCTTTAAAAGGCTGCTGAGTGATTTAATGAAATAATTTACACATCCAACAAACAAATCTTTACTAGTTTAGTGAAATTATTGCAGCCGGTTTATTGCTGCAGCGGCGTGCTGCAGCGTTGTGCTGCGGCACGCCGCTGGTTAAACGGCTCCAACGTTTAACCAGTCAGAAAACGAGACATTTTGGTGGAAAAACGTTGGAATGAAAACTAAAGTCAAGAACAAACTAAGAATCTGGTGCCTCCACATCATCCATGCAGCTGAAGTTATAAAGTGTAATGTCGCAGTCTGGAGGTTTTGTGTGATGTTTGTCAGAAACAGACTTTAAAGCTGTTTGGATCTGCAGCATTCGTTTTATTTCACCACCTGCCTGCAGCGCATTGATCTGATAGATCTGATTAGGAGAAATTAGCCGGTAATTAATGTCTGTGAAGGACAGATGGTTGATCTGGTGAACGGGAGCAGAGGAATCTCAGGTCCAGACTGGAAACCATCACAAACACAAACACTTTGGATCCTGGAAACGGAGAACATGAATCATTTCTCTCTCTGCATTTCATTTTCACATTTTGGAACAAATAAATGACCAAACATAAAAACTCAATCAAAGCCCATTATAATGACGTTTCTTCAACTGATCAACACATTATCAATATATTGATCTCTACAAACTGAAACTAAATAAAAAGTGAAACTGCTGAGGCAAAAACCAGGAAATGTTTCTGTGACAAAAACAACTTTTCTTCCTCAAAGTGTCACCAGAATAAAACAGATTTAGAATCAAAGCAGCAACTTCTAGAGGATCCAGGATGTTTTTATGTTTTAACTTTATTTACGGCTTCAATGGTTCCAAACTCGCTCAAATGTACTAAACAAACTAATATTGTGAAATAAAAGGGACTAAAGTCTAGTTAGAAAATCAAAGTTCAGGAGAAATAAAAGCAAATTAAAACCAAGATGCATAAACTGAGTCACTGCTACAAACCAGCAGCTTTAATTCCTCTGGTTTTAAATTAGCGGCGGGTTTCTGATGGATGAAGCCGCCGCCGTCGCCGCGGCGACGGAGCGGAGCAGGAAGTTTGTCGGCCCTCATGCAGGCGGATTACGGTGTCAGAAAAGAATCCACTAATTCATCAGAACCACGAGTCCGGACCCGGTCGGCTTCAGAAGAAAAGATTCCATCATCGGAGCCAAAAGAGTTCATTCCTGCAGCAAACTTACAAAACGAACTTCAGACTGATTCTGCAAGGACCAAAATCTGTTCAATAATACTCAATTCATTCAAATGAAATTAAAAGTTAATTTATTTCAGAAACCAAATTAATAACAAACATTAATAAGAAAAACTCGTTTTAACGTCTTAATTTCTGTTAATTATTATGAAAACTCAGCATTTTTTTATTAGAATAATCTAATAAAAAGTATGTTTAATAGAGAATAAAAGCTTATTAATGTTTTAAACCTGTTGCTTATTTTCATATGAACAAATAAAAATGACTGAAAAGTCACACAAATGCGCAACAATACAGTTTTAACGGCAATAAGAACATATTTATTGCTTTGATTAGTTTTTCTGTTAAATTTGGTCCACATATTTATTTCACTCATGTTTTATTTTAGGTCATAATTGAAAACATGGCAGTGATTTAAAGTGATAAAGTTTTTGAGTTTCGTTCTGATTCGTTTCATGAAAATGTTTCTGAGCCAAAATCTAACATGAATAAAATCTTAAAGCTGGACTTTCTGCCTCCGCTGAAGCCTCCAGACGTTCTTCGTGACGGATCCTGATGCTGATCGCTCATTTAGAAACCACCTGCGGTAACTGGACCCGGGCCGAGAGGCCGCGACCTCCTGACCTCGCTTTGAACCCAACAGGAAGCTTAACGGGAATTAAAGTTTACTCAGAGTTGGGAAAGCCTTAAATCCTCTCCTTTCAGTTTGTCGGCACAATAACAACTGAAATTTTGATCAAAGTCACGGCGGCATTGTGTCGTAACAGAACCGACCCAAACCAAACCCAGCCGGTTCCACAGAACCAGAACCAGCAGCTCCAGTCAAACATTTGTTTTGTTGCAACCATTTCACTTCAAATCACAAGTTTACTTTATTTCACAGTAAAAGAAACTAAAACTTGACTTTCTGAAATGCCAGGTTGTGCGTTCAGGGCGGAGTGGGCGTGGCCAGCCAGGACAAGATGGCAGCTGCTGGGTTTAGTCTCTGCTGGCGCCGATGTTCCTGCCTGAAGTGTTTACCGACCATCAGCCAGATTTACTAAGCCGAGTAAATTAGCATGAAGCTGCAATCCAGAGGAATCTGTGATTGGAGCGGTCAGCCCTGCAGGCCGTCTATAAATACAGAGGCAGCCATCTTGATTCGATCAGGCCCGGAGTAATCGGCCCGCAGGAATCCCAGCCGAGCCGCAACCGGGCCGACCTGCTGCTAATCGGGTCCAGGTCTCACCAACCCGGCAGGCGCCAGGTTTCAGCTACAGGTGCAGAGAACCCGGCGACGAGCCGCGACGTTTCCAGAGCCAAACGATTTATCCGATAAAATACATCACTGATCAACTTTAACGACTCAAACTCTGGAACAGTTTTTCATCTTCTAACACCAGAAAACGTTCTGCACTTCACCGACACGGCCGGATCTCTCAAAGTGAGGATCCAGAGCAGAAAATCAGCTGAATTAACATGAAATCATTATTTTTAAAAGCACTGAACTGCATTTACTTTAACTCTGCAGCTTCACCAGCCGGTCAAACATGTAAAAAACCCTTTTCATTCGATGCCAGACAAATTTCTCCAGGTTCATTTCAGCTGGATTCTTGCTGCTCACTGCTGGTCAGCAGGCTGATAAAGGCTGCTGGGCCGACGGTCCAGCAGGAATCTGGTTGTTCAGAAAACAAGCAGTCATGATGGAGAAACTGACGAATAAAACATCCTGTTGAACAGCTGCAGACGCTGTGAGGAAGTAAACTGCAGACTGGCTGCATCAGCAGATAGCCTGACTAAAATCAGCTCTTCGTTCTCCAGGAGCCATTTCTGCTGCTAGCGCTAGGCTAGCACGTTAGCATGGGCTGTGTTTACCCACAATGCCCTGCGCTGTGGTCCACTTCCTGCCGATGAACCGGTCTTCAGTCTGCAGACCGAGTAAATTCAAACTGGACCAGAGTTCAGTTCAACCAAACCCAGACCGAGGTTTGGACCAGAGGTCAGAGGTCAGAGGTCGGTTCGCGTTCACACCTCGCCAACCGGACCGGACTTTCTACGCAAACGGACCGAACTGGCCTGCTGTGAATCAAAATCAAACAAAAGTTTTTAAACAAAGGCGACTCAGTAGAAAATGAACGAATCCAACAAAACGTTTTAACGTCGTTCTGTGACTGAAACAAAATGTCTGCCACGGAGAAGCTGCCGTTTCCCACCGAGTTTCTCCACGGCTCGGTTCCGACTGGAAGCTGTAGTCATAATACTGGTTGTGATGGAGCCGGGCTCGGTCCGCTCGGACCCACACCGAGCAGAACCGCTGAGTCGACACGCTCTGCTTCTCGTTGTTCGCCGTCATGGTTGGTATTTCTGTGAGACGGGAATCGCCTGCATGAAACCGGAAACCTTCTGGACAGAAACCAGAAACCATCGCAACGAAACGAGTCCAAACAGCGGCTGAGGGCCGGCTGAGGGCCGGCTGAGGGCCGGCTGAGGGCCCCACACGGGCGGTGGCGTAAAAACGAGGGCCCGAGTTGAAACGAGGCCCCACAGATCATAAAGCAGAAACAATAAATCCTGATGCTTCACTAAATTAAAGCTGCTTTTCTGAAACACGTTTGCTGCTATAAATGTTTGAAAAGTTCCTCCTTTTTCTCTTCATGACTCTCATCTCTGGCTGTGAACTCAGATCCACCTTCACCAGTGGAGCGTGGCAGCCTTCACTAAAACTTCTTCACACTAGTAGAAACTGCTGCAGGTTCATTTCAAATGCAGACAGAAACAGAAGAAATGGATGAAATATTTGATCCGTCAGCTTTATTAAATAAAACTGTATGAAGTTTTACTGAGGCGTCGTGTTTCTCATCAAACGGTTTTTCACTATAATATTTCTAAATAAAAAAAATGTGAGATGGTTTATTGATTAGTCAATAACTCAATTCATCAAAAAGTTTCTTTGTTCAAAGTTTTATGTCACAAAACGGAAATAAAGTCATAAAATCAAAATTCATGATTAAAACTGGTGACAAGAATAAAAACAATAAAATGACAAGAATCAAAATTAAACTAGAAATGAATACAGAAGAATATAAAATATGAAGCAGATTTTTATTTAACTTTATAAAACTGTAGATATCTGAATATAATTTAACCAGAAAGATCTGAAAGTTTCATCACTGAGAAACTAAAACTCCAACTTTAAGTTAGAAGGAGTTTTATGAAACCGATTCACTGGAGAAACATCATTTATTGAAACATGAAAAATAAAATCCTGAAGTTTCATGTTGAAAATCAACGTTTATTTCTCCACTTTTGCTTCTTGCTTTTATTTTGGAGGAGACCAAATGAGCCCTGTGGGACACCGTAGCTGTCAGATCCAGTCCTAATCCAGAAATAATGAATGAAGCAGAACTGGGTCACATGACAGAAAACCCGACCCGGTTCCGAGGTTCCATTCACAGCAATAACTGTAATAATGCTTTATTAGTGCAGCGCCTTCAAAAACAGCAGAATAAATTCAAACAGCATAAATAAGAAACCGATCAACGACAGCAGGAAGTTTTAACCTGGTTAATATTTATAGATCATTAAAATACAAACACTGAAACAAAATCAGACGTTTTTCACATTCAGATTAAAACTCTTCAGCAGACGTGAAAAATAAATAAAATCCTCTGAACAAAATGAATCATTCAATACGGAACAAAATGAACGTTTCCAATTTATTTATGTAAAAATCAAAGTTTCTCTGCAGATTTAAAACAAACTCAACGTTTTATAATTACTGCATTTTAGACCAAAACAGGAAAAAGTCCAAAATTTCCCCAAAACTTTGAAAGTCCTTCAGATCCACTGATCAGAATTTAAATGAGGTTTTATTTGAACGACGGCAGCGAAGCGAACAGGGAACATAAATAAACCAGGGAACTAAATCATGTGACCAGAACGGAAAGTGAGCATAAAACGTGGGATGTGGGTTTAACGGTAATAATCTAATAATCTGCCAATCTGGGCTTTTATTGAGCAGCAGCAGATTAATGAGACGACAGGCGTCGAGTCGATGCCACCAGGAAATTAGCCTCAGGAGTATTTCCTACGAAGTTCACTAAATACGATCCACGTCATTTTTAGTTTTCTCTGATAATTAACTTCATTTACTTGTTTGACTAAAAATAATTTACTTGTTTGATTAAAAATAATTTACTTGTTTGATTAAAAATAATTTACTTGTTTGATTAAAAATGTCCATCAGATGTTCAGAGATGAAACTGCAGAAAAGTGACAGAAAAGCGAATGACTTGCTTCTAATGAAGCCAAGAATCCTTACGAATCATTTCCATTTAAATCACTGGCGAAGCTTAAAATATTGAGTTTGTGGCATTAAAGTAAATCACTGAAAGCGTCGGATTCTGGCTGAGGTTTGGGTCTGGCGTTCGGTTCATCAACAGGAGGTTCTGCAGTTTGGGTCGAGACAAACAGGCAGCAGAATCGATGTTTGGTTGCGTGTGAAGCAGCAGGACTCGTTTTTTGGACGTGTGAGTCCAGGATTATTCTGTGGCCTTTGATCGTCTAATCTGCTGGGTGAACGCCGCGTCCTTTCCGGGTCGCAGCCAAAGAAAGTCCTACAGAGGTCACAGACTCCAGGTCTGTTTAGGTAATCCTGGAGTCCGGGGAAAACACAACGGCTCCAGCACTGAGTGTGAAGCATCGAGTTTCCACCAAATGACACGGAAACGGAGTAAAACCCAAACGGATCCATTTCAAAACGACCCGAGAAAAACTTCAGAACAAACTGCAGAACTTTTACAAAACGTAGATAATCTCATATGGGTTCAGTTTGAGGCTTTTAGTTTGAGGCTTTTAGTTTTTAGCAGCCAAAAGATTTATTTTATTTTTTCATATTTTGATATCAATCATAGAAAACTCCTATAAAGACAGGAGAGTTTTAATATTGTTGGATTTTATGAAACAGAACAAAGTAAGAAAATAAATGAAGAGAATCTGAAGGTTATAAAGTTACATCAAGTTCAGTTTTATGTGCAAAAAACATAAAACATTAAATTAAATTAATGTTGAATTCTGGTCAAATTTGTGTTTTTGTGCGATAAGTTTCCATTTTCTGCAACAATTTAAACATTTTAAAGCTCTGACCCACCAAACGTCACGCGGCTCATTATATTGATAATCAAGACGAAAAACAAAACCTGATCATAAAACAAAACTTCAAATGTTTCTGATTTCTGCTCCAGTTGCTCAAACTCATCGTTTCCCTGAAGGTGTTTCTGGTCAAAATGTAAAGAAAGAAAATTTTAAAGATAAAGTTTTTGTCTCACGGATGACAGGAAGAATCATGAGGATGAGAAACGATTTTCCTCCTGCTGCAGCGATCGATCGCTGCAGGAACCAGTGACCCTAGAGGTCGCCGCCCGCTGACCTTTCACTTATCTGTCAGCTTCCTGCTCGGCTGGTTGAAGAAAGTTTACATTTTCAGTTAAAGGCAGCAAATAATTTCACTGTAATTTCTATTTTTCTATGATAATAAAAAATAATAAATCCTCATTAAATCTAGAGAAGTTCTCAGATGTTTGCTTGAATAAAAAACCTTTTTGTTCTCAATCAGTTTTAGTTTATTCAAAACAACTGAAAAGAAAATCTGTCCGAAAAATCGCTGCTGAGTTTAGTGAAGCTTCACGTTTCTGGTCACAAAAACTATTTAATGAACGAACAGAGAAAAAATAAGAAATACTTTTTGTCAAACTGAATATTTTCCTTTTAAGAAGAAAGAAAATATAACAAACTTTAGAAAGTGTCCAAGTCGCTTTTATATAACAGAAACAGAATTTTGCCCATCAGTTAAAAGATGCTGTGGAAATAAATATTGAATCTATAAGTTTCTTCAAACTGGAAAATGTTCCAGATGAGCTTCAGTGATAATCCAGAAACTGTTAATCTGGTTTCTGCTCAACAACAGCAGCAAAGTTTAACTAACAGAATAAAATCAGAAAATTAAATGATAAGAAAATCTAACGACCTGCTTCCCTCTGCGATTCCTTTGGAAAACATTCACTGAGTTAGAAAAATAAAAAATACATTTATAGCCCGAAAAATAAAACGGGACGCTTTAATGCAACTTAATGCAAAGAGTGAAAATCCTTTGTTCTAATAAAATTAGTTTTACAAAAGAAATATGGCAAAATGATTTAGTGACTAATTTAAAAGTTTTAGTTTTACTAAATAACATCAAAATATTGGATTTAGTTTTAGTTTTTCAACACGTTGAAATTCAGTGAGAAAAAGATTCAAATTTGAATTAAATTTTAACAACCAAACCTTAAAGCAACTTTAGTAGGAATAATAACAGAAGAAAATCTGCACTAATAACAAATTAACATTTTTTAAAGTTGTTTCAACCAAATTTTTAAAGTCAATAAAAAAAGTAAAAGTGTAAAAAAAACTAAAACACAAAAAACTCTGGATGAAAAAACTAAATTAAATCAAAGACACTTCAAATAATTAATAAAAATTCAACATTTTATTCAGAGTCATTCAGATAAATTTAAATTAAAAGTTAGTTTAAATCAAACTGATGTCACTTTTTTCCATCCAAACTAAAGTAAAAACTTATTTTTATTCCTTTAGCCTTTAATATTTGCTTTATGTAATTATTTTTCAACATTTACATTTTTGTGTTTGCATTTTATTTCACAATTTGCACTGGGCTCAAAAAGTAAGACCAGAAAAATGCAATTAAATTAAAGAAAGATGAACATTATTTATTATTAATGAGATTTAATTTCAGTGAATTTACAGGAAAATATTCCAGATTTAATGTAATTCAGGCAAAACTTTTCACAAAAAGCTTAAAGTTAAAATCCTAAAATTAGTCAAATTAAGCAAATATACATAAGTTTTAATTAATTACATTTTCTGTTGGGAATGAAAGTAACTTATTGTGGATTTAAATGTTTAAAGTTGTAATTTTAGATTTTCTGCAAACATTAATGAAATAAAAAGATGTTTTATGGTTTAACTCGTTTGTTGCTGCTGAGCTTTTTGTTTTAGAGTTTTATTTTTAAAATGTTATTTTATTCAGTTTTTATGTTTAACATAAATTAATCTCAGTATAAACAATATAAATAAAATCAGATTGTTAAATGTTTTATGCGTCTTTTTGCTGAAATGTTTTCATGTTTTTTAAGCCTTGTGAACTTCGAAGAGCAATAAAGAAAAAATCCTGATGAAACCCCTGAGAAAGGAAACATATTTTGCATATTTATGTTAAAAGTGAGATTAATAATCTGTATTCATGAATGCTTGATGGAGGAAAAGTGCAGAAATCTGCCCTGAAGCTGCATTTGGGTCACGGTGAATCCTGCTGACTCAGCGATCAAAACGCTTTCAAATCCTTTTCAAAATCTTATTTTACTGGTTTGAACTTTTCTGCCAGTCAGTCCATGTGACGCGGTTCTGTGAAATGCGAGTAAATCAGCGACCGCTTCAGGTTCATCATCATTAGCGCTTCCTGTGACAGCGGCTAACCGGCCGTGTCACATCCTGTTTGTTGGTGACGGAGCTGAAGCTGTCAGGCGTTTAAACACGAGAATCCCCCCGAAGCCAAAACACGGAAAACAAACTTTAAATCAACTCCATTTCTGCTCACATTTTAATGATTCGTGTTCCTGGAAACGACAGAAAAACTGCAAGATTTTAAAACAATATTTTGGGTTTGAAAAAAGATGTTTGGTTTGTTTTTAATGTTTTTAAAATTCATTATTTGCGTCTCTGACTCTGAAATTCAGCTCATATTTAATGCTGACATGATTAAATACGAGCTGCAGGTTCATATTGATGAACCTCATTTTCACAGGATGTTTTAAGATATTCCAATGTGACCAGTCCTGTAATTTCCCACTGTGGTAGGAGTCAGTGAAGGCACCGCAGGTTTGTTTCCAGTTTACGAAACATTAAAACAAATAAATCATAAAAATGATGTTTAATCTCAGTCACTAGGAACATTTAGATGTTTTATGTATTATTTCATGATAGTTTGAACAGTTTTTTATGATTTACGTTTATTAGATGTTTTTATGTGAGGAAGTGACGTTATAGTTCTGGACATGTTATATTTTAACGTTTAAAGGCAAACTGGACTTTTAGGACAGAATCAATTTGTTTATTGAACAATAAATAAAAGAAAAACATTTAAATGTAAATATTTCACATTTCTTTAAATGCATTTATTTTTAAATACTTTAAATTTATGTTTTGCAAATCAAAATGATAAAAATCCTAACAAACTTGTTTCATGTTCATTTTCATTCAAAGTCACATTTTTAAATTCATTAACCCGCAATTTTTTTAATTAAACATTTTATTTAAGTCTTGACGGTTAAAGATCAGTGAACATAATTTCAATCATTCAATGATTCATTTTGAATTTATTTAAAAAGGTTTTCTCCCTGCAGAAGGTCCGACTGGTTTTGAATAACTGTTTAAAGTCTAATAATAAATTTCTGTAACTGTATCTAAAAAGGCAAAAATATGAAACATTTTTGATTTGTGAAAAATATTTAAGCATTTGAATAAAATAAATTCACTTTTTATGTTAAAATAGAGACTTTAAAAAAAAACAGTAAATCAGAAGATTCTGATGCATAAAGTCTGAAGTTGAATAAAATTGGTAGTTTGACGTGAGGAAGTTTAAGGAGCGAAGGAGACAGTCGGCCCAACGCGTCGCTGCAAAGATCCGGCTTTAAGAACTTCCTGCTGCTCACTGATGCGTTCAAGGACCGACTCATGGAAGGAAACAAAGCAACATCAGTTGAATTATTGAGGGTCCTGATTAAATCCAGATGAGTGGGCAGGTTTTGATGCGCCGTCGTAGTAATTGTTAGTATTTGCAAACACCTGGATGATCGGTCAGGATTTGGGAAAGCTGTTAATCTCTGCAGATTAGAGATGTTGTGCTGGTGGAACCGCTCATCGGGTCGGTTTCAATGTCTTCTTGTTTTGACACACTTTATAGTTTCATGTCTGTTCAATGTTGAGTTGAAATCCTGCAAAGCGGTTTGTTTGCCAAAGCAGAAAGGTTAAACGTGTATTGGCGCCGCACCGGAGCCATTTTGACACGTCGATTGGGTTTTCGTCCCTCCAGCCTCGACCTTCCAGAGTTTTACTTCTGAACGCGTCGCAGACGATGTTTTGGCAGCGTCTGACGGCCTTGAACCCTCCCCGACCTCTGTAAAGGGCGTCGGCGTTAGCCGCGGCCAGGACGCAGTAAAAACTGCGCTGCAGTATTTTCAAACAAACACCGGCGCTCTGACCCGGCTGGCGGCGGCGCTCGCTCCGCCCCGCCTCCCGCCGAAGATCGCGTGCAGAATCCAGGCAACGGCGAGCGAGCGAGGCGGCGCTCGGCGCTGCTGCACACCCAGGCGGCGTGACCTTCCCCTCCACCTCGCCACGCAGCTCAGCGACTCACCGAGCATGCTCAGTAGGAGCCGCAGTGTTTCGTGACAACACTAATGGTCTGCATGGATCACTGGCACGCAGAGTCACTTCTCATTAGAATTATCTCAATCTTCGCCAGGATCTCATGTCGGTATTTTTACGAAACGCCGCCACCGAGTGGCCGGGTTCGCTGCCAGTCACGGCGCTGGCTCCGCCCCCCGGCTCCGCCCCCGGCCCCGCCTCCTAACCTCTTCTCGCTCTCTGCTCCGTCTTCCCAGGTCTGTTGCTGCACAGGGGGACCCCGACCCGCTCTCCAGCCGCACCTCGTGGCTTCACGCTCCGCTGCCTGCGCATGCTTCCCTCCTGAACCATCTGTTCTGTTGGGCTTTTCAACCAAACCGTCGGCCATTTCTGTTGGCGTTCCGCCTGACGGGGAGCAGGAAGAGTGACGGCTGTTCCTGTGATTCCTCGTCAGATAACTTCACATCCTCGACTCGCCCGTCGCTTCGTCTAGTAAAACCTTTCCTGTCTCTAAATCACTTCCGTCTCGTCTTTTTGTTCGGGTTTAATCCGCGTTTCCAACCCTGACACTTTCCTCTGACAGGAACAAAACGCTTAGAGCTCCATGATTCAGGCTTTACAAATACAGGGTCAAAGGTCAGAGACACAACCTGACAATAGGTGCACAAGAGTTTGACTTCAACCAACAGATTAGGCCCTTCAATCCCAAAGTCGTTCAGCCGCCAACACTTTAAAGAGCCAGTAACAGTTAAAGTTTCTGAGTTTGGTCAGACAGAGACAGAAGGTGAGACCGGATCCAAACCGAGCGCCGACAGGCTGACAGACGGGTCC
Source organism: Poeciliopsis turrubarensis (assembly GCA_010277015.1). NCBI lineage: Eukaryota > Metazoa > Chordata > Actinopteri > Cyprinodontiformes > Poeciliidae > Poeciliopsis > Poeciliopsis turrubarensis. Next base: position 277,420 of record VMRN01000209.1, read on the forward strand.
GCCAGACGGGAGGCGAAGAGACAGAACCGAGAGGAACACATCAAGGCAGGCAGGCGGTCAGTCAGTCAGTCACTGGGACAGAAAGACGGACAGGAGACCAGAGGGAAAAGACAGCAGAGCTGCACCGAGTCCGACAACCGCGCTGCGTTTAGGGGCCTCTCACGGTGCGTTTAGGGGCCTCTCACGGTGC
>VMRN01000210.1:5654-185611 GCA_010277015.1 Poeciliopsis turrubarensis
CAGTCTACTCAGCTAATGGAAAAGAAATGAAAGTTCTAAATTTGCTGGTTCATCAAAGAAACTATCTAGTCTCTCAGTGTCCATCCGAACATCTTAAAATCTTCTTGGAAAACGTTTTATACTTCATTAAATGAATCAACAAATATGTGCGTTGGATCTATTACCTAACACTCTCTCTGGATATTAATAAAGACACAGGGAGACGGTTAAATTTTCTTATGCAATTGAACGGAGAACTCTGCCCAGAGACGTCCCGTTGTCTCTGTCTCCGGACCAGTCCTAACGTGCTTCTCTGCAAATGCATATTTTATTACATTGAGGCGTAGCTTAATTACACACATTTGCATAGAAGGAGCCGCAAACAGAATACACATTCTCAATGTACTGTCTTTGAGTCTCCTGAGGTTACAGTTTGTTTGTTGTCTCTCTGGACCATAAAACTTCAGTTCTCGTGTCCTTCTGGGTCGCCGTAAAACTAGAGTTTGTCGGGACATCTCGTCTTTGATCCACTCTCCTGTGAGGTGTCAACTCTTTCCCCCTGGCTGGCATCTGTGGTCCATTTGTCCTCCTGTCAAATGGACCACCCAAACTAATGCTATAACACCGGTGGCGGAATCGCCCTTTATCCATAAGAGTCGTTTCCCAAATCGGAAACCGCAAACCGAGACCAACTTGAGCGTGAGAGAAAATGCATTTGTTTGTTTCAACACATACCTGGTACACTTTGAACTTCACGAGTTGCACAAGCGAAGAATCGTCTTCAGCAAGGTCAATCAGTTTAAAGCAAACTCCAACCAGCAGCGACCAAACTTTTCCTTTAGAGGCTCGTTTTATCTGCAGAGGTTTCAGCAGGGCGGAGCTCACAACATGGTGACCTTACTAAAGGCTTGTGGCAGGCAGTTTTAACATTAAATCGATCACTTTTTTTAAAAAACTTTTTTTTATTTATTTATATTTACATTTTTATTGAATATTTATGATGGAAGCACGTTTCCGCCACTCTGATTAAAAATATCTTCTTAAAGGAAGATTGGGCAATGAAGGAAAGATGGTGGATGTCTTTATAATCTTTTTTCCTTACAGATTAATTAAAACGTTATTTATTTATATTCAGAATACTAAATTTAAAAAATTACATTTAATAGATGTAAAGTCGTGTTGCTACACTCTTCTACAGTAGGTGGCGGTACGCACCTTACACATGGTTGCTATCCGCCATAATAGAAAAGAAGAAGAAGAAGAAGAATCTCGAAGAAGAAGAAGAAAAGGGCCGTGAATCTTTTCATGCCTCGTTTCTGTTCTCTCCGTGTGTTTATCTCCAGTGTACCAGAGGTATCGGTGTTGAGTTGGACTCTCCGTGGTTCTGCTGCTCCTCCGCCATGAAGAAAAGCAGTTCGGGGAAGAGGCGCCATGTGGTGGCCTGGGTCAACAAGGCGGAGTGGGACCAGGTCCTGGACCACCTCTACTCCAGCGATCCCGCCCTGCAGAGGTTCGCCCTGCAGAGGGTCTCAGCCTGGAGGGGCCGGTATGCCCACAACACGCCCGTGGCTGTGGACTGCACGGCCGACCTGGTGCGGGGCCAGGTCCTGGACCGGTCCGGACAGCTGAGCGGAGACGACCTGGTCCTGGTGTATGGGGCGGCCCTGGTCCGGTTTGTGAATCTGATCACCGAGAGGAAGCAGGGGATGAAAGCCCGGCCTCTGAGGCGGCTGGCCGGGAAGCTCAACATCCCGGAGTGGGTGGTGGACCTCCGGCACGACTTCACCCATAAGAAGCTACCCACGCTGAAGTGGTGCCGGAAGGGATGTAAGGTGGTTCTGGAGTGGCTCCAGCAGGAGTACTGGTCCAGGCAGCTGGGAGGGGGCGCAGAGGAGTGGGAGTCAGAATCTGATGGAGAGGAGGAGGATGGTGAGCTGAAGCAGCAGGAGAGCGATCTGCTGAGCAGGCAGAAGGAGATGGAGGTCTACAAGGCCGCCCGGGACTTTCTGATCTCCTATGAGAGAGAGCGGTACCAGAGTCTGGACGGGCCCCAGGAGGACCGGGGCCTGGCTCCCCTTGCAGACATGAGCTGGTTGCTGGGGGAGATCAAGCAGTTGACTTTGGACTCCAGCGATCTGCTGGTCGACGTGTTGCTGGAGGACGGCTTTCTGGTTCCGACAGTCGAGCAGCTGGAAACGTTGGGCTGTGACCCGTTTGAGTCCTCCGGCTCCTCTGAACCAAAAGTCCCTCAGCCCTTCCTGCGGTTCTGGCTGCCCCTGCTGAAGATGCTCAACTCGCCCTCGTTCATCCACCTGCTCCTGGAGAAGCTGTTCGTGGAGCTGAAGGTGGCAGCCGCCGAGCAGACAGACCTCAGGGTGTTCTACCTGTCCGCCTGGGCCTCGGAGCTCCTCCTGTGCAACAGCAACAAGTTTGAGTTCCGCTTCGAACGGAAGACGCAGAAGAAGGCCCGGATGAAGGACAGGATCTTCATGAACCGCATCCAGCTGCAGTGGCAGCAGCTGCTGACGGCGTGCCTGGACGCTCCCTGCGGCTCCACGCCTCACCTGCTGCAGCTCATCCTGGACGACATGGACCACCCGCTGCCTCAGGACACCCAGCAGAAACTGCTCCAGCTCTGCTCCATCTACACCCAGACCCCCGCCGTGGAGTGCAGCCTCCCCAGGCAGCAGAAGCATCAGCCCATATACACCCTGGAGAGCCTGCAGGAGAAGCAGCGGCAGCAGCTGAGGCGCAGTGGGGAGAGGAGCGAGTCATCCAGCGACCTCCAGAGGTTGGATGTTCTGGCCGAAAAAGCCAAGATGCTCAGAGGTTCTCCGTGGCAGGTGTGCTCCGATAAGGTCTTATGGAAGAACTTTCCTCTCGGGAAGGTTCCTGGACAGTCGGACGACCCGTCATCCCTCATGGTGGAGACCTACTCGACGATGACGGTCTGTGAGCAGCCGGTGGAGATGGAGAGCCGGGGACACAACGCCCCGGGGGTCCCTGGACCCGCTAGGGCCGCAGAGGGTCTCATCTGGAACCAAAGTGACGTCAATAGACTGAAATGTGGACTCAAGCTGTTTTGAGTTGAGTTGTTGAGCAGATAAATTCTGAACACAGACACCAACTTGGTTCGCAGAATGAAAGTATGTTGTCTATCTGTTCAGTTCATGAATAACCAACTGGATCTGCGTACAGAAAGCTAGTTAAAGTGCCACCTTCTGTTTATGATTCACGTCAAATATTCAGCTTTTAATACGATGGCATAGTTTTATTCACCATGAAAAGCTACTAACTCTGTTCCACAGTTCTAAAATAGTAATCTCTTGATGTAAATGCTGCAATTGTACAGTCAAAAATGATGAATCAGTTCGGAAAAGACAATGTTGCCAAATATTCTGTATTAAACATAATACACCTGCAGCCCTGATGGGGAAAAACTCCTGATGCTTTCACTGTGTTTGATGACGCCAACAAACACTGAACATGTCCTTTATCTAGTCTCTGGTTTGGATTATTGTTGATCTTGGAACTGTTGGATCACTGTGTTGTGATGATGATGTGGAACCGACTTCGGTGGGGAACACACGTTTTTATTTCTATTTTTTTGTGTTAAGTTCTTTCACATGACGACTTAGGTGAAAACAAGCAGTGTCGTGTAGTTCATTTTCTTTTATACACTTTGGAATAAATGTTGTTTTTCTATGGAAAAAAAATAATTTTGTGTCAACAATTAATGATGAGCGGTGGTCAATATGGCAGCAGGACAAGAACAGAAAGGAGCTAAATGAATATGTTGTGGAAAGAGAGGGATGGGATTAAAATGAAAACTGAACAAATAGATAAAAAAAATATATTAACCCAAAGAAGTATTAGTTTTAAAATAGGAACATGGTCCAGGTAGGTTATCACATGGAAAATGGAACTCTTCCTAGCTGCATTTTTAGTCTGTTATTTACAGTCATGAACAACTCTTATCTCTTTCTCGATGATTCAGAGGTGATTGAAGAATTGTAAAAGACATTACAGAACGTAGAATTCCTTATAAATATTATAAAAAGCTGTTGTACGAAAGTCTCCAAATTTAACGTGGGAATGTAATAAACTAGAAAGAATGGATCAGTTGAAATATTTGGGGCTCTTGTTTGATAAAAGAAACACATCTTCCCTTAATATCCTGTTTTTGTCACATTGTGATAATTCAGGTGTAACAACAGCAAGTGTGAGCATGCAGAAAGAAAAACAGAAAATAACATGAAAGTAAGGATGACAGACTGCAGAGGGGAACTTTACAATGAGATAAATAGCTGTGCAGTTCTTAAAAAACAGGATTAAATATAGATGAAATAGAATGATGTAATATTTTTATATATAAAGATTCCAGAGGGCTGATGCAGTGTAGATAATTACAAAACAATGCATGGATTAAAAAAAGGCTTTCAGAGAACTGCAAACCTGCAGCTCTTGTGATGCATGTGGCTCTTCTGGCTCACTTGATATAGTAAATGATGAAAAACTTTTTTGTTTGTTTTGTTTTTGAGGGTTTCTTCTGTGGCCTGATTAAAAAAAAACACTGGCTCCCCAGGTAAATTTGGTCTAGATCTACTACAGTGAAGATGAAGATGAACGGGACATTTCTGGAAAGAATGGAATGGGTATAAAAATAGTTTTGAGTACATGTATGTGACAACATGACAAGAGTTTAGAACATGACAACAGTTATGTACTAATGCACTTGAATCCTTAAATATAAAAGTGATTTTATTGGATTTTAAAAGAAAAGAGGCAAACAACTGATATTTGCCAAGACTTTCAGAATCAGATCAAAAATATTTTTTTTTAAATTTACATATATACTGTATATATATACTGCTAAAAAAATAAAGGGAACACTCAAACAACACAATATAACTCCAAGTACATCAAACTTCTGTGAAATCAAACTGTCCACTTAGGAAGCAACACTGATTGACAATCAAAAATTATTTTGTTGTCAGCACATTCAACTTTGTACAGGACAAAGTATTCATTCAATAAGAATATTTCATTCATTCAGATCTAGGATGTGTTATTTGAGTGTTCCCTTTATTTTTTGAGCAGTGTGTATATATTGTATTTTTTAAGGACAGACTAGTACAGCAGTTGTGATTCCAAGATTTATTGAAACAACAAAAAGAATCTCAGCAATATCACCAGCCTTAAAATGGTGAAAAGTAAGTTAAAAAAAAACACACTTTTCTGTAGTGAATAATTATCAGTACATATTTAAAATATCACCAGACTACTGTTAATTACATTATTTAACTCATTTAAGATTATATCTGCAAAATTAAACCATAGGAATGAAGTGGATTCCTGCACAGGAATAGTGAGAAAAGAAAGGGCAAAGAAGCAATTCAGAAAAGATTAAAAATAATAATAGTAATAATAACAATAATAATTAAGCAATAAATTAAAGTCAGAAGAAGTGCTTCTCTCAATTCAGTTTCAATTGAGTTATACTCAATTTATACTCAATTGAGTATAAATAAACTCACAACAAATATAATATCAATGCACTTTATAAAAAAGGAATTTAAATAAGAATCAAGTTGCAGAATTAACCACTGCAACTTGATTGGAAGCCTATGGGCAGCATACTCATAGCTTTTTTGTAATCATAATGTTGAGAAAACTGTACAAAGTGTTCAAATTTGAAAATCAAAGGACAATGTTATTCATGGACGTATTTGAGAACCCATTTTTAAATATATTTTATTTCAATAAAATAACACTGAACTGGAAGAAAGGTTTTCAAAAAATGTTTGCCTTGTAGAAATATGTAGTAGAAGTGTAATGAACATCTGACCCCGGAGATGGCGATGATGCAACAATTTGAATGCAAACTTCCATAAAGAAGAAGAAGAAGAAGAAGTTGCTTTGGACGGTCAAAGGTATCCCGCTCTTCACAAGTTTTAGCTGCGTTCAATTTGAAGAAAAATATATATATTTATAGCGCCTTTGGCCGCCGACACAGTTTTTCTATTTGACTTTTGCACAGTTTTTGTGTTTTTGAGTCGGGCTGGTGAGTATTTGTGCGAAGAAAATGCTGCGTCACATGAGCTCAATTTCTTGGCCTGTGGCTAAACACAAAGATAAATGTGTTTAGCCACAGTCAGGAAATTTCTAGTTCATAACATGCTTTCATTACACAGAGTTATTACATTTTGGTACTCTTAACTCATCGTTTAGTGACTTTAGTATACCCAAACTAATGCTATAACACCGTTTTTATCATTAGCTGTATGCTAATCAAAAGCGCGGGGAAGCTAGCGCGGCCTATATTAAGCTATAGAGGCCTATAGCTTACCTTACCGACAATAATGTTAATGCTAGGCACAGCATGTGTTTATTGTTTGTTTGTGCTTCAAACGAACCCACTTTAGAAGACAGTTCACGAATAAAATGTGACTTTGTAGCATGTAGGCAGGGGAAAGCTGACAGAGTACCCAACGTTGGTACAACGTTGAGGACGTGCGTCACTTGTATCACGTAACGACGTGGTCGCGCTAATTGAGAGGTTTAGGTTCCATTTTTTATATAAACCTGCCCAGAGTAGCTCCTGCAGTTTACTGTCAACGTGTTTATCAAAAACAGTATTTTAATACGGCGATTTTAAAGATCTTATTTTTGATTATATGTACAAGAATTACTAACGTTTTAGTAGCAGTATGTAACTTAAAGGCAAAAAATTACTGTTTTTTTTACATAGGGAAATGAGGGGTTCTAGTGAAACGTTTATCTTGTTTTACTGGAAGACTCGGAGATTAAATCATTGATTGAAAATTGTAATTCATATCTACTTTATGTGAGTTTATTTGCAAGATTTAACATTGCAGCTTTATGTTTCCACAGAGCCTCTTTATTCATCGTCTTTGCCATCTCATTGGCACAACACGATGATCACAAGGAGAAGAAGCCGTGCCACGGAGATGCCGTCGGTAGATGTTGAGGAGGTGGACGTGGTGGAAAATGATCTCGATCTCCCCAGCCCTGCTGATGACACCGATCCTCCAGGAATCGAGCTGGACGACCTGTTTGAAGATTTAAAGTGGACTCTAGATAAAGATTCTTCCTCTCTACTCTTTGGGGTCGATCTTGCCAATCTAGAAGCATACAGCGACACAAACCAAAACTCGGAGTTCGACGCTTCATCCCGCTCATCTCCAGACAGAACGTCTTCTGGATCCAGGATGAAAAACCGACAAAACCAGTCGAACCACGTCATCAACAAAAACGCCATCGCTGCCAGATTGAACCGTCTCAAGAAGAAGGAGCACGTCAACAGCCTGGAGAAGCAGGTTGGCGTTCTGTCAATGGAGAACGCCGTGCTCAAACAAGAGAACTGTCAGTTGACTAAACGGGTGGAAGAATTGGAGGATGAAACCAGGTATCTGAGAGCTGTGCTGGCCAATGAGAGCATGTTAGCCCAGCTCTTGTCCAGACTGAGCGGTGTGAATGGGATGAAATTATCTTCCTCGCTTTTCCAGGGGCCTCGCTCGAACGAGCATGATTATGCGTTGCCCAGGAAGCGGGTGAAGGTGGAGGAGAAGGAGACGTCTGGCGGCGTGTGCCTGCATGTAGACAAGAACCACGTCTCAGTGGAATTCTGCCCAAAGTGTGCAGAGAGCGCGAGCACGTCGCTCAAAATGTAGGGTCAAGTACTTCTGTTTTCTCATATTGAGACTAAACTGAACAAACGCATACTCTGTTCAGTACAGAGTATGCGACTCTGTACTGAACCTTATCAGGACGGATGAACACCGAGTTAATTAGAGCTGCCTAAGAACCGCAGAATGTGCATGTGATTTATGCTTCTTGTGTTCTGGTGGGATAAGTACACGTTACTGCTAAACCTTGTTGACAGTTTCTTCTAGGTAATGGTTGCTCCGCCATGGGGGATGAGTGGCTTTCTGAACTCCCTTTTCCTGCTTGACGCCATGGTAAGGAATAGACAGAAACTTCTCACTGGCTTCAGCATTCAGCAGCAACATCAGTACCTTTTTTTTTTATTATTATTTTAATATACCAAATGTTCCCAATTAATGGATGTTGAGCACTTTGCTCAGTTTTGGTTTTGCTTTGTCATAAGAAATAATTTGATAATTATTAGGCTTCAGTTTTCTTAGTGCTTGTTTGATAAGATAACGGTAAGGGTCCACAAAGAGTGATCGAAAATCTCCCAAATTGTAAAGCAATTTATCTTAAAAGGAAAACAGAAAACACATTCTACCTATCGGACAAAAAAAAAAAAAATCTCTTTGTGAACCAGTACCTGTTTACCGAAGAATACATGTATTTAGCGCCACCTTTTTTCTTTATGCTAAAGTTCTGCTGATGGGAGGTGACGAAGCTGGACACGCAGCTGCAACGTGGCCTGGTATTTTTTTAAAGGTAGTATCGGTAACAAATGGTATATGTAATCTTAATTTTTACCCACTTTCTGCATCACTTGTAGCTGTTGGTCGTATCAGCAAAGCTCCTACAGCACCCGGAGCAATTTGTATACTGTGTGTATATTGAAATGTACATAAAAAAAAAAGAAACTGATCTCAGTTAATTTTTTAAATCACATCTAATAAACTGTAAATGTTTAATTTTGAATATATATTTCTTTTGAAGTAAATGCTCTGAGAAATGTTGGACAAATAAATCCCATTCTCTGTGTGTGAAATACTAAATATCTGCTGAGTCTTGTTGTGTACTGTTGATATTAATGCATCTCTTTTTTCTTTCTAAACAGCAAGCTCTGCCGATAAAGGTCTTAACTTTTCCTGAACATTGGGTCAAGTCTGGTAATGGTTGTCAGAGCAGATGACAGTCCCCATTGGATGAAATTATAAAGCAGACAGATTCATTTCATTTATCCGCCCAACCACAGTGCATCCAGAAGCTTTTCCCAGCACTTCACTTTTTCCACATTTTATGTTCCAGCCTTATTGAAAGACTCTTTCCTCAAAGTTTTACACACAAATACCCCATGAGAGAACCAATGTGAGAAAAAGTTTGAGATTTTTTGCCAAATTCTTAAGAAATCACATTTACATAAGTATTTACAGTCTTCTTCCATTGGCTGACGATGGAGGAGGAGTTCATCAGGAGTCTTTCTGGATCCTTCTTCACATTTGTCCCTCAAGACCATCCCGTCTCTGAGGTCTACAGACGATTCCTTTGATTTCATGTGAATCGTAGGACCATATAGACACAGGCGTGTTCCTTTCCACATCAAGTCCAATCATCTGAATTGACCACAGCTGGACTCCTTTTAAGTTGTAGAAACATTTCATGGATCAGTAAAATCTCAATCTTTTTCCATGTTGTCATAATTTGATGTTTGTTTTTAGAATTTTGAGGAAAGATTAATTTAAAGGTAGGGTATGATGGAAAATACATTTTTTTTAAAGCTTTACATCATGTTATGTTATTCTCTCATCAAAGACATACCTGGATTGTTACTTTGAATTTTGTCATACATGTTTGAGAAATTGTTAAAATCTTTCCCAACATTTGCGTGTCCAGTTTGCGAGTCTGGAACAAAACTCGTAATCATTTTACAGTCTTGTTAATGAAGGCAAACCATTTCAGTTTACTGAGAAAAAAGCATAATTTCGCTTCACTTGGTTCAGTCAGTGAACTTATTGTTGAAATAATGAAAAAGTGAAATAAGTAAACAAGGCGCCACATATTTCCATAAAGCTTCCACCTGACAGAGCACCCCTCACCTGCTGCTCCTTCTGACTAGCAGCAGCAGCTGTTAGCCAACACCTGGTGGATCTCACATGAACCATTTAGTCCCAACACTTCTCGGAACGGTTGTAAATGTCAGTTTTGTGGTGATGTGCTGGAAAGAAGAAGGGCTTCTTAAAGAAACGGGCCAATTTAAAAGTGTCAGATTTCTTTTATGTTTCACATATACAGCAGTTTTATAACTGAAGTTATAGTTATCAGTGCTGTTTTATATCACAACGTGCTTGGAAACGACATAATACCACCCTGGCAATGTGGAAAAAGTGAAGAACTTTAAATATTTCTGAATGTACTGTATTTTAGCTCATTTAGCTGTAAGTGCTTTTGTATTCATTTTGTTTCCTGGGAGAGTGGAACAGAAAAGTAACCCTTTACTGCCACCTACTGGTATATTGGTTACCCTTCAGATGTTCCTAGTGTGTTTAAAGCTTTCAGTGGGTCTCAGTTGCTTTGACAAATCCTCTGCTCTATGCTCCCACCTCAGTGGCTGTTAAAGCAAGGCAAGTACATGAGTTTATGACATTCAGCAACATTGTACTTTACATTATGGAGACATAAAACCTTACATTGCAGGAGTAAATTAAAGAAAGTAATAAAAAGTTGTAACAAACTAAAATTGGAGACCCACTTTCTATGAATGAAAAGCAACTAAACAGTTAGGAACTCAGTGTTTCAGCATCTTTGCAGTTTTCAGGAACATTGTTCTGGATTAGAGCATAAAAACTGAAATGATGCTTCTCAATGTTTGGTTCTGATTCTGGGGGGTAAAGACTGATTAGTTCACGTCCAACATGGGTGAGGATAATTTTATCAGGGTTTGGTGAAATTTAGCATGTATTAAACTTAAGATGCTTTTGTTCAGTGAGGCCAATATTTGGCACCAGTGAATAGATTGAATCAGTTTAGTTAACTGCATTGTTCCAGACACACTCAGTAATTTTGTATTCTCACTAATGAAGGCAAACCATTTCAGCTTACTGAGAAGAAAAACATGATTTTGCTTCATTTGGCTCCGTCGGTCAACCTATTGAGTATTGAGCAATGTACTGCCCCCTGTTGGTGTCACTTGTTCATGAAATATTGACAGTTTTTATGGTATGTCCATATTGTGAAGTCTTGTTTTTACACAGTGCAGGTTCTGAATCTTAGCTCTGCATAATAAAGGTTGCCAGATGCGACTACATCTGCCAGATGTTTAGATGTAGTCGCAGGCAGACTGGTCAGACCCAGAAGGTGGACCTGGTCAGAACCCACAAGACTGGGTCTTCTTGTCCAGAAAGACCAGACCAGCTCATGGCGCCTCGAGATATGAGGCTTAAATACGGCTTCTTTTCCATAGAGGTTATAACTTTATCAAATTTGACAGAGTTTCTCAATGAGAAATGAGAACATGGAATAATTTTTCATGAACTCCTTCCAATGAAATAAAATCATTCTAGGAATCACATTGAACATTTACATGCTCCTATGGTTTTAACGTTAATCAGATCTGGACAAAATCAAACTTATGTTTTGAATAGTCAAACATTTTAATGTGTTAAATAACTTGAGTAAATACAAAATGTAGTGATCAAATTTGACTTACCCTTTCCAAACTAACTTGGTCCTGTTTAAATTTATGACATGAATTAGCCACATTTTTTATTCGATTTTAGTGCTTGACCTCTTGAATCACAACGATAACTTATCTGACAACATGAAGGTGGTTAGAAATGTCCAAAAGCAACACATGAGCTAAAGACATTATTCTCTGAATAAGGTCATGAACATATTTCTAAAGCTACCCACAAATGAAGAAACATGGAACAGTTGTGAACCTCTACAGGAGCCTCCGGCCTCCCAGAGCGCACTAACGAGTAAACCAATCACTGCAGGCCTCATTTGTCTCAGTTAAAGTTAGAGTTCATGACTCAGCAATAAGAGGGACACTCAGCAAATATCTCTGGAGACATTCAAAGCCAAGGCCACTGCTGACCAAACGGAATGACCAGGAATATCTCACTTCCAAAAACCATCCCAACACTTTGGGTAAGTATTCCATGGATTCATGAAGATTCTGACATCTAGAGTAAAATTTCAAAACATCCAGAAAGAAACGGCATAACAACAGCCAAACACGAGATCTTCAGGAACTTGATTTCATTGCTTTTTGTCTGACCTTCCTGAACATGAAAATCTGGCCATCAGTGTATGACCTTTAACTTAGCAGCCTGATGACCGAAAGCACAGGTGTCAAACTCCAGTCTTCAAGAGCCGCTGTCCTGCAGGTTTTAGATGTACAAAACACTGGAATGAAATGTCTTAATGACCTCCTTGTGTAGATCAGTTCTCTAGAACCTTAATGACCTAATTATTCAGGTGTGGTGCAGCAGAGGCACATTTAAAAGTTGCAGGACAGCGGCCCTCCAGGACGAGTTTGAACCTCCTGACCTAAAGCAAACTGGTGAGTCCACCTCGAAAAGTCTCAGTAAAAAGCTAATTGAAGGTTTTGCAAATGTCAAGTTAAAATTGGGTCTCAAATCTTGCAAAATCTTATAAATTAGACAAACTGACAAGAACACAAAGAAAAGACAACCAAAATTTCTCCACAAAGCTCTAAAAGATTCCCTGCCGCTTACCGCACACACTTGACGCGAGTTTTTGCTGCAATACGTTTCCCACAATGAATCAAATCAGTTTGAATATACTCAAAAAAAATCATTTGAAAATGCTTTTCGTATTTACACAGATTATCTTTGCCGGGTATTAACATTTGTTTGAACTTAAGAAACATTTAAGTTCATTTGACAGAAGCAAACACAGAAGAAATCTCTCAGGAAGCAATTTGTTCTTCACAGTGCTGCATCTTCCCAGGGTAACAAAACGTGAGTCTTTACAGCAGGCGACCAAAAGCTAGAATATATATAGATATAGATGTTTATATCTGTACATATCTATATCTCTATATATAAATTATTCAGGATTTTTTGGATCTGGGAAGGAGTCACTGTATTACCTGAACAAACAACACAAGACCAAACAGAGTTTGTCAAAGTTATTATTGTAGAATACTTTGATGGATTTTTTTTTTCTTTCATACAGACAAAAGGTGTTGGACTTATTTCCCAGTAAATTCTCTTAGATTTCAATACAGATTTAGTCTACAGTATACAGGTGTGTTCTTTCTCATATATAGATATTTATTTGCTTAAATAACAGGCAGGTAACTCTTTAATATATTCAATAGTCTTTAGATTTTTTTTTTTGTTTTGCTTTTGCTCTTGTTTTTTTTTTGTGTTTTTTTTGTATTTTTTTCGCAACTTTTTTTGCTCTTTAAATGTCATTTCAGCACAGTTAAGGCTGTGTTTTCTGTCTGCCGAACGGCACTTGCTGTTGTGCAAGAAGTGGGGGAGGGGAGGGCGTTCTAGACAGAATATTTACAGCAGTATGTATAATGAATAATGTAAAACCTTAACTGTGACCCGCGCGTACCATGGCAGTAAACACTGGTGGCAGATCTAAGAGAGCAGCCTAAACAATGCGAGGACGCAGTTGCACTTCTGCAGACTCTAGCTCTGCATGGCGCCTCCTGTTCCTCTGCACGGACATCCCCCCCTCGAACCCCCCCGCCAAGGTTTTGTCAGATCCCTCAGGTCGTAATGAGGTACATTTCTGTCTCCTGTTCTCTTATTTACAGAGTCGGCGTCTTAAAAGACCTGAAGTTCCTCTGCGCACGTCAGGGCGCTGTTCAGTGGACAGAAAACACAGCCCTCAGAATATGCTCAGGAGAATGTGCAACTGTCTTTTTCCATCAGTGGGAGCACCGGTGGAAAAAAAATAATAAGAATAATTAATAATTAATAATAATATAATACAAGCGCTTCCATGTTGTTGTTCCTCTCTTTACGAAAAGCAATAGGATTTTAAAGAAAGAAACTTAACTTTAAAAAAAAAAAAAAAAGTATCAGGAACATGGTACCTGTAAAATCAAAGATGCACATGTGCACATTTGGGCGATCTGTACAGTTGTGGTGCAGTCGTACACTTCATGATTTCAATAAATATACTCTCTTTTTTTTTCTTCTTCTTCTTCTTCTTCTTCTTCTTCTTCACATTGTGGTTTTCACCTTCTGTGAAACTGTCTCACCACATCATGTAACGTGGCTGGATGGATGCGTGGATCCGACGGCCGAACGGAGAAGCCCGGAGCTGCACAGTCAAATTACACACACACACCCGCTCTGCACATTCTCCCCCGTTCAATCGGCGCGTTGCACGTTTCCTACAAAAAGCACTGATGTCGCTGTGCTCAGAGGTGCTGGAACAGATTAAACTCCAAATGGGATGTAAGGATGCGTGTGTGTGTGTGTGTGTGCGTGTGTGTGTGTGTGTGTGTGTGTGTGTTTTGCGTGAGAGGTAAAGAGGAAGAAAGCAGATGTGGAGCGATAATAGCACACAGAAGTGACAAGTAGCCTAAATGATTTACCAACACATAGAGTGACATTAATGATACCAAATGCATGCTTCAAAACAGACTGACCAATACAGAGTCGCCCGCCCGCTGCTCCGGCGGGTCGGGCGATGATGATGAGGATGAGCATTCAAGAAGACAAAGAGTTCTTTACAGGTAAGGGTGTTTCCCAGAGAGCTCTGCGAACATCCTGGAAACACAACAGGCAGGACAGACGTGTGACTCGCTGTGTCTGAGTGTGCTGACATGGCAGTCTGTTGCATATTGTCTGCCTTGCTCTGGTGGAGGGGTCAGTTCAGGAGGGAGGGGTGGGCGGGGGGGAGTCAACGGAAGAGGGAAGCAAAGGGAGGAACGTTAGGGAATGCTTGCATTGTTTAGCCAAGTCCCGCTCCGAGGCAACATGAACTAAGCTTTGTACTCACACCATGTGCAGAGGCACATGGTGTGAGTGGGGGGCAAGGGGGAGGTGAAGCGGGGTGACCTCAACATCTGGCGTGGAATGCTGTTTGGAATGTTAGATGGGAATGTTAATTGGTGACGGTGCCACAGGCTCTGCACCGGTACCTTGCGCAGGTGTCTGTCTGATGATTGGCTGTCCAGCACGTTGAGCCCTTTTACACTGGACAGCTTAGACAGAGATGTGTCACAAAGGGAATATTTGGGAAAATATTTTTTTGCTTTTATGCAAGAAGTTGGGATCAAAGCAAAGAGTTGGAAGTCTTTTCATTTAAGAGAGACAAAGCTAACCTGGCAACACTTTTCAGATGTTGTCTGGACACTTGCATCAGCTTAGAGAGTAAAGTGTGTGAAGAGTGTGTTGGGCTTATCGGTATCCTCCATAATGTCTGTATTTATAGCAGAAGGACCCTGAACACACAGAGACGAGCGCTGCATATTTTGTAAAAACAAAAACAAAAAAAAAATGTGTCCACACCATTGGTGCAAAAAGTGGGTGTGCACTATAGAGGTACAGGGGGGCTACGTCAGAAGGGGCGCCAATATAAAAGCAGAAATGTTATTCCTAGAGGGGAAAGCACTGGGGTGCAAATTCACCCCCGTTTGAATTGCATTGTTGTCTGATGACAGGAAGCTAAAGACAGAGAGGCAGGAAAGAAAACTGCAGCAAAAACAAAAAAGAAAGAAAGGCATGACGAAAGCTTTTCAAAGTGGTTGACAGGCAGCAGGTAAGTTATCTCAGTCTTTAAAGAGAGAATGTCCCTGCGCCCCTCGTCCACACAACAGGCTGCAGAGCCGCAGAAAATGATGGAGACTCAACTAAAATCGTCTCTGTGTGGGCAGCGCCTAAATATGACATTTCTTTTCAAGAGTTTGCAATGTTGGAACTTGACATTTTGACACACAAGCTCTCACTGGTTGGATCTGATTGAACCAAGCGAACTTTGAGCCTGAAGGTGAAGCTGGTAACTGACTTTTTCTATTTGGGCCCGAAAGCTGAGGGAGAACTTTGACTTCCCTCCTGCGGGAAAAACCACTGGATCAAAGATCCGGCAGATCAAATCAAACAACGTGTCAGAGCGGGAGCGAAGTAGGTACAAGTGAGTCTTAAAGGGACGTCGCCTGTGCATCGTGCATGTTTAATGGCGTTTTAAAGGGTTAATGCTTCACTAGCGATCAGCTTTTTCCTCAAAAAGGGAAAAAAGCTCTCTTACATATTTCCATCGCAAAAGCAGCGAGAGGGACGACACAAAATGAGCAAAGGAGGAACAGCAAGAGAGAAGATCATGGGACAAAACAGAAATATGTGGACATGGGAGGAGAACCCGCAGGATTTATGAGTCATGGAGAAATCCCGATCACGATGGAGAGCAGGTCATGTGACGAACATGAACACTTCAGTGTTGTGGGGGGGGGGGGGGGGGGGTTTGCGGGGTGACCCTAACCTGCTTCCCAAACATTGAAATTACATGTTCACACTCTGTATGCATATGTGATACCCCCACCTAGTTCTGCATCCAGTCAGTTGACTTATAGATTGAAATAAATAGCTTTTTTTCTTCGCAAATATCTGTTCTTGTCAGGTTTTTTTTTTTTTTTTCACACAAGTAGAGAAAAGACGACACACGTACACAGACTGAAAAACAGAGGGGCGAACGAAATCTGTTAAGTAAGGAAACAAATGAACACCAGCATGGGGGAAATAAATGCAGGTTCGATGGAAGAGACTGAGGTCTAGGTAAAGCTTCAACAAAGCGCTTCACATATATCGCAAGCAGAGCAGTGACCTTAGAGTGGCTGTATCCAGAGAGGTGTGGGTGGGCTGTTGGGTGGGTGTGTGGTGGGTGAGTAGGTGGCAACGACACTAATAATGAACACTGTTAGAATCAGAGTGAGTCAGCCCCCGAAGTCACATGACCGGTTGTGTAGAAGCTGTTATGGGTTTTGTTTTGTGGGTGTCCCACCTGCCCTCCCAACCCCAATGCCCCGGCAACACAGCCACCTTCCCTCCCCATCCGAACCGTTGCCCAGGACGACATGGCGAGTGTGACGAGGCTGGGTGGGGCCCAGGGGTATCGAGGTGGAAAATCAAACCGAGAGCCGGAGAGAGGAAAAGGGAGGAAAAGTTGTTCTCGGAGCTGCGAGCAGAAGTCTCCAGCCGTTCTCCACCCCCCGCCCCTCCACCCGTCCTCTTTTCTGTGAGCTTGTTTTGAGGGAGACTGGATGAAAATGTCACTGTGTTCTCAGCCCTCTCTCATGCTCGACCCTTTCGTCCCTCCCCTCATCTTAGTGGGGTTTGGGATTCCCTTTCTCCCAGTTATAAGGACGTCTCCACGCAGAAGAGATGTGCTGGGTGGGGGGCGGGGGCCTTCACGGGCCTGGGCCTGCCGTGATGGCTGTGGTGATGTTTGTGATGGTGACTCTGGTTGTCAGGGGAAACGTTGATGTTGTTCTTGTTGCTGACCGTGGAGCTGCTGCTGCTGCTGCTGCTGCTGTTGTTGTTGTTGTTGCGGTTACACGGGGTCACTGGAAGGCTGTACTGGCGATAGGGCCGGGTCGGCCTGGTGCGGGCCGGGGGCTGGGCCGGGGGGGGCGGCGGCTTGCGGAGGGCCGGGTGCAGGTGCTGGTATCTGCTGAGCTCTGATTCATCGTCCACGTCAGTGTCGTCGATCAGCGGGATGTTGTGGATGAGGTCGTTGATGAGGAACTCTGGGTGGGCCATGAAGTTGTGGATGGAGTTGCGGGATTCTGGTTTCTCCCGGCCCTCGTACAGCGAGCTACGGAATGCTTTCACCACTCGCATCTGCCAAGGCGAAGGGAGACGAGGGAGAGACCACAAAAGAGGAAAAAGAAGGACAAAGTCAGAGATAAGAACTGGAGGAAGGAGGCAGGGGAAGACCCAGAAACAGACTTGAATCCTCCAGAGGACAGAAAATGACAGACTGACAGATGGAAACTCAGGACCAGGTGGATAAAGTTTAGCATTGATCAGAATAGTGTCTCTTTTTCCTTCTGATGTCAAAATGGCCTCACAAGAGTTTCTGGAAGACAGCAAATATCTTTTGAAATTTGCCTTTTTTTTGTAATGAGTCCATGTTGTTGAAGTGTTGTAGTCATACTTACATGTAGCATGGTAGAGTAAATATTCAATTTAAAATGGTTGGGACCTTAGAAGGAGAAGGAAGAGGCCATCATTTATTCAACATTAAATATGGAATTAAAAAATGCTTTTTTCCCAGCTGGATTCATCTATGAAAGCAGTTAATCCTGACAGACTAATAAATATTTACAATAACTATATTTTAAAGTAAACTCATGTATATATATATAAAAACATTTTTTTAAGGAACACACAGAAACCAAGCTTGAATTGCAATGCGAGGTTTTCAGTGTGCATATAAAGTAACTGCAGTGTAAATAAGTGAGAATAAAATCATCATGATTTTCTTTACCCGAGTTTTAAATGTTATTAATAAATGCGACATAAATAAACTCCACGGGTTCATTAGTTGTACAAGTGGACATGACTCAATATGTGCATGTTAATAACGTGACAGCAGAGATATGCTGCTGAATGCCAGCACAACATCCACCTGATCGTGTGTCCCAAAAGTGCCAAAAATGAAATGAATAAATAAACAAATGGATTTCAAAATTAGTTGGATGATGATAGGTTTGTCAGTTCTCACACGTCAATCAGACATCAAAAGACAAAAGGACTCAGTTGCCACTACCACAAAAACCACAGAAGCATCATACGCCCATGGATAATCTGTGTGAGTGTGGGCGTGTGTGTGTGTGTGTGCGTGTGTGTGTGTTGGGGTGGTAATACAGTCACATCACTGCGTCATATGCATGCACAAAGAGATGGTTGTTAGGCACAAATGGAGAAAAGCAGGATGGTCAGTGTGTTAGTTTCATGTAGAGTACAAAAAAACAAAGCTAGCTATGGCAATTAACATATACATACGCGCGCACACGCACACACACACGCGAACACGCATACATGGAGAGAACACAGAAAGAAGCATGCAGCAGAAGTGAGTAACCAGAAGCTGAAGACGTCTCCGGATTGTAAAGCTCGGTGGCTGATGTCTGCATGCATCACGCAGTTGTCTGTCATTCAGGCTGTTTGTTAAAGAGAGTTGGTTCAACCACGCACAACACATGGAGAGCCAAACAGTGAGTCAGTCAGTTAGGCAGTCAGCATCTTTTCTTGCCTGCACGCACGCATGCACATGTGCAAACTGTTCTGCAGCCATGCAAGCGTCGAGAACCAGAGGAGAGCAGAGTGACTTAAACGATGAGGATGATGCTGATGATAACGTTGCTGCAGGATAATAATAATAACAATAATAATAAAAAAAAAAAAATTAAATACACTGCAAAACAGAAGAGTGACCATCACAGAGAATCAGCGGGTTAGAAGAGTGTGTGATTCGCTAGATCACTAGAAACAGAAGGAGATTGGTTCAAAGGCCGGAGTGCAGCTCGGGCGTCAGCCCTGTCACATACAGAGAGGCAGCCAGGTCATGCTGAATCAGAGCCGTGTCACGAATGCTCTCTTCCACTCTCCTACACACACACACACGCACGCGCACACACACACACACACACCAGAGCGAGTTTCATGAGAATACTTTAAAGTATGTTATGCAGTTTATGGTGGCTGCGTGCAGGAACGTGTCCCTTTGCCATGGCAGTTGGTCCATGCAACCATCCCTCAAACCCAAACAGAGGAGAAGAAGCAGCATGAGCTCGAAAGAAATCAAGACAGGTCAGTGCAGATATACAGACAGACAGACAGACAGACAGACAGAGGCAGGCAGAACCCTACATAGAGACAGTTTGGCCAAATGAGCTCGAAATAATGAAGCTTTATGTTGACCGCAACACTGACTGGAGTCCAAACATGTGATTATGAGAGGTGGATGGTTAGACAGCTCAATGGAGATCAGTGCTGCAGTTGACGTCTCTATATATGACTCTGGCTCATGTATACAGACAGACAGACAGACAGACGGTCAAGCAGTAGGTTCAGTGCTTATCTGTTTTTCCAAAGAGCCTTTCAGACGGTAGAGAAACACCTCATGCAGACTGACGAGGGTCCCGAATGTTACTGCCTCACTTCTTCAGCGCTCGCGTGTTTTCATTTTGTCTTCATGGAAAGAGTAAACGTTCGAGTATATGACGCCCACAATGTGACCGGAGAGGTCAGAAGGTCAGGGCACTGCTGGGTTACATATTTTTCTCACACATCTTCGTTCTTTTCTCTCTCTCTCTCTCTTTCTCTCTCCCTGTTGGCTCTTTTAGCAGCGCTTGATGGAAAAACAAGGATGGTCAAAGATCGAGGAGGAGACGGGCTCTGCAACATGAGAGGCTGCAAAACAACTGCAACACAAACACAGGGAGAAGCTTTGAGGTAGATGACTGGTTGATGGAGCAAGTTCCCCCACAGCGTCGCCTCGCTTCAGGATCTAATGACTAAGCCGCCATCCACTAAAACGCCCTCGCTGACTCTCCTCATCCTCCCCAGCTGAAGGCGGACACCAGGTCAGATCTGAACATCAAACTCATCCCCCATCTTTCCTGTCCAAAAACAATCTACCGCCTGCATTTGATGATCAGTTCCAAAGATTCAAAAAGATCGCCACAAAACTCCCACAGATGGAGACATGAAACGGTCGACCTTGTACGTCTACCTGCACTGAACGTCAACATCTTCCTCAAACGTCACTGACCTCTTCCTCTACCGACTCACATCAACAGAACCACAAAGACCGCAAAGCTAGGGATTTTATAGCCACATGTTGTCTTGTTAAAAAGTAATGCATATGAAATATTTTGTAACAGAAATCAAATGTGAATAGCTCCTTTTGAGTTTCCTCCTTTCTGGTCTTGCTGGGTTTTCCCTTGTGTTTATTTAGATTACTGTTGGTTTAGCTTCTGACCTGCGTTCCTGGTTCCTGCTTGCTGATGATTTCCTCTACAGCACATAATGTCATTTACTGAAATAAGTGGATGGATCCATCCACTGATGGATCCATCCACTTTACCTCCATCCATCCATCCATCCATCCATCCATCCATCCATCCATCTATCTATCCATCCATCCATATCAGCTTGTCCTTTCAGGGTTGGGGAGCTGATGCCTGTCTCCAGTTGCAATAGGCAGGATAAACAAAGGACATTCATTTTATTAAACAGTTTCTTAGTTACATGACCTATAATTACCTATATATGTTTTCGGTTTCTTATCTTTTCCAAAAAGCAAAAAAAAAAAAAAAAAAGAAGAAAAAAGGTAAATGATAAGACCACAGTAAATTGTTACTTATGGCATACTTTAACTTACACTATATAAGGGTTTTTAACTAGCATTAGCTTCTGCTAAATACCATGTTGATGAAGAGCATTAACCTCAGCCTTAGCATTAGCTGGGGCTAATTTTAGAGTTTGCACAACCATTTTTTTTAGGGCATCACTATAGAGGGTGACTGCAAAGTATCAAACTCTTTATCAATCATTTCATTGAGATTTTTGAAAGTCATGCTCTGAAAGTTTAGCTTGTACAACGGCATAAAAGCTAACATAAATGAATTCATAAAAAGTTGATTGTCATGAATTCATTTCCTGACAGTCAACTGTCACAAAGAAAATATTTGAAGCTGAAGATAAGCTAATGTTGACTGTGCCAAAACCCTAAATTATAAAAGATTCCCCATCATTTATTCATTTCTAATGACAGTAATGGGATGCAGAGTGCATCACACTCTCCACTTAATACTGCAGCAGTATTAAGGATGGCAGAAAATGAACTTGGCCTTCACAGTTTCTTTAGCTGGACTCAAGCATGATCTGTTCAAAGAGAATTAAAATCAGCTCAGAGAAAGAGGCTGAATTTCTTTTCTTCTGTTAGCAACAACTGACAACTACAGAATAAAGACTGTGTTGAATACAAATTGAAAGCGTAAAATATGTTGTACCTGTGATATAAATCGATCCACACATTCACAGGTTTTGTCATTAGCTCTATGAAAGCATCCATTCAGAGACAGAAACGCTGGGCGAACGTCCAGGATGAGGGTCAGATAAGAAGCAACGCTAACACTAACAGTCGCCATTTTTAGGGCTGAGTCAAATTACAGTATGAAACCCTGGGAAACAATATAATTTGCCGCATGTCAAAATTTGACCAAACATCAAAACCTGGAATATCAGCTAATGAATATCGCAAGCCCTGATGGTGACCAGCAGCTCAGAAACTCAAAACATGATCTTCTGATCACGATAGCT
Source organism: Poeciliopsis turrubarensis (assembly GCA_010277015.1). Lineage (NCBI taxonomy): Eukaryota > Metazoa > Chordata > Actinopteri > Cyprinodontiformes > Poeciliidae > Poeciliopsis > Poeciliopsis turrubarensis. The sequence continues at coordinate 27,620 of VMRN01000210.1, forward strand.
AATTTTGCTAGACCATAAATTGTCCCAGACATTATTATGATAAACAATAATATTGTTGTTTTGAGATCGTTTCCAAGCAATACAGTGGAAATAGCAAAGAAATGCAAGAAGATTTTCCCAAAGAGCAATAAACTTTCAATTCAATTAACTTTTAACACTGGAACTGGAAGAGAAATAACCAAAACAAATAAACAAAACAACTGAAACAACAAATAAAATGAATTATTTAGTCTCTGTAAACAAAAAGGTCTTCCAGAAAAGGGGTAATTAGAATGAAGACTTTTGTCATCTAGTTTTTGATAGAAAGAGAGAGAAAATAGAAATAATTGAACTTGTCGTGTGATTAATTGATTTATTGTTTATCGTGACAGATCTATTTAACATTCTTAATACGTTACTTGGGCAACAACAGTTCTTTGGGGTGCTAAGTTTCAGACATCCATGATATGGATGAATAACTGCCTTAGTAAAAGACAAGCGGACTTCTCTTGTTTCTTGTTTGGGTTGTTGTCACTTGACGAGTCAAACATGTCCGAAGCGGTGCCATGTTGTATTGATCATATATGAACTGCTGCGCTGGTTAAATGAAACCAAAAGCCGCTTATTCGGTTTAGTATTTATTTGTTTTTGTTCAATGTTCAATCCCCAACACATCTATAAAACAAACCACCTGTTTTCCACATCCAAAATGTTTACATCATCATCTTAATGTTACAAAGACCCTGAAATGGACCTGCACCGGTGAGTTCTGAGCCAATGAGTTCACTCTTCGGTGTTGGACAGTCCATTTGTGTAGTTGTAGGACTCCATACAACTCACTGCTGAGCGGACAGATTTATCTATGGACGGAACCAGAACCGAGACACTGGTTACCAAATCAGACCTGTTAGCGCTGGGAGTACTTCATTCATTTGTTTGTGATCTTTGTTGTTCCTGCTGCCCTCTGGGAAAAGGTTCAGCACTTCAAATGCAGATCAACCAGAGTCCACAACAATTACATCCCTCATGCAGTAAGAGCACTAAACTTCCACTGACTTAATCTTTTATTGTATATATTTGTAGTGATTATTTATTTATTTGATTATTACTGGAGCCTCACAACAAAATTTCTTTCAATAAATTAAATGACAGTAAAATCTGTCAATGTGTATGTCTTGTTCTCTTGGTCTGTGTGCGCGAGTTTTCTATAAAAGTCTTCCATCCTTCTTGATGTTCGTCAGACAGCCATAAATAGTAGCTGGTTGTCTTTGACATCCTCCACCGTAAACCTGATGTTATTCTCCACTGAGCTCAGTCAAGGTTTCCATTTCCTTGGCTTGGATTTTGACCCAGGCTTTAACTGCGTGTTTATGCATTTGTATCCAAAACTACTTACAAATGAGGATACAACAGTTTAGTTGACATGAAAGCAGTCTCTTTCTGACTAAACCATCGGCTTGATGTGGTTCTGTTGTAGGATATCAATGCTCCATACAGAGCTGGGTCACAAAGGATGAAACTATCAGACAGAAACTAGAAACTGTTCTTGTATTCAAAATATTCTGATGCTTACATGCATTGAGCTGTTGCCATGTGATTGGCTGATTTGCTCTTCACGCTAACAGCCCGTTGAACAGGCGCATCGTTATTTGAATTGAAATGATTAAAATAACATAAATAACTGTAAGAAAACCCTTTATGTTATTAAAATCATAGAAACATTTCATGAGAAAATAATTTTCAGCAGGATTTTTATTGGCAATGTTAATTAAAGCAGCTCTTGACAAACAGCTTTAGCTTTAAACGTGAGGCTCTAGGCGCTACAAGCGTGTTTGCATGCTGACTTGAGCATTAAGCATGAATCAGAAAGCGCTCAGGGCTGCCGCATGGCTGCAGACTCGCCGTTCGGATAAGAGTTTTCTACCCAGCGCCTAGAAATGAATGAAACCAGAGGGCTGCACAAACAGCACGATGCTCGTCACCAGCAGGACCCCCCGCTCTTTGACAGGGATTTGTTGATCACAGCAAATCATCCCAATTTCAACTGAAGATATTGTTTAAAGATAATTGAGACTGATACACATACATAAAGCTCCAGCTACCCTCCTTTTCTGAGAGTTCAAACCCCTAAAAAAATCTGTGTGCTTCACTCGCCTGTGGGCTGCTTGGCAACATGATTCAGAGAGAAGTAAACCTGCATCATGTAAAACACAAATTGAGTTCTTTCTCCTTCGCATTCCCCTCCTGGTTTGTTTGTCTGAGTACGGGACTGAACCACAAAACGGAGGCTGCAAACTATGTCGCAGTCCAGAACTGAGTGACAATCAGAACCAAGCCTGTTAAAAATACACTCAAAGAATTAAAACAGCAAGCAATGAGCTGGCAGAGGCCCGACCTGAGGCTAAGCTCCACACCGACTGAACATCCCTACTTCAACGTTTAGAGTATCTTCTTTCATTTGGCAGCCAATTTTTACAAATCTGAACACATTTGTTGTTTATGTTGTTACAAAGAGCTGAAGTGAAGGATGTTTAATCTGAACGCGAAGCCCAGGTGTGTCCTCATGACTGTGGAGGATGACAACAATCGACCCGGGCCTTTCTATTTCTACCACCGCAGGTGATGAAGGGAGGAGGGGCATGGGTGGCGGAGGGTCAGCGTGGGGTAGAATGAGGTGGGGGGGCAAGGAGGGGGATCTGACGGAGAGGAGCAAGGAAGGTAAGGATAAGCAACTGAGAAGGCAGATGAAGACAACCAAATGAAGAGACAGCACACATGCATGCACACACTTATTCACAGGCATACAAGCACTATTGAGGTAACTGCACGGGTCAAGCTGCGGCTTACCGACATGTATGCATACGCACGCACATCTCAGCACGCTTCCAAACAGACGCACGCAGAACTGACATTCAAAAAAAGAAATTATAAATAAGAGAAAAAAAAAAAAGATGAGGTGTGGTAGCTATATCATTAAGAACAAGGGAGGATGACGAAAAGGATGAGGTGAGATCCCCAAAAAAAAAAACGGGGGGGAAAACAGGATGGAAAAAGGAAGGAAAGTGGACTAAATAAATCTTATCATTATGCTACACATAAGAGCCTGCATTTAGATCCGTTACAATCTAAATAGCTCCACAACAGAACAGCTCTACGTATGAAGAACAATCAGAAGACATTTCGAGGAGTGCTTTTCCGCAAACGGGGAACCTGTATCTTTTCATGGATAGAGAACAAAGAAGAAAGAGAGCTGTGATGGTGAGAAAGAGAGGGAGTGTGAACAAAAAACAAAACAAAACAAAAAAAACAAAACCCCAGATCGGGACAGAGAGGAGAGGAAGAAGTCGGGACTTTCTGGAGACGTCGGGGCAGGGTTGGGGGGCGCGGGGTACCCAAACGTGTGACGTCAGAGCTGGAAATACTGTTACATAATTAACCAGTTGACAACATTGCAGAACCAAACAAAAGACAGCAGCAGAGGAAGGAGAGAGGAAGCAAGAGTGAGAGGGGAAAAGGGAAGTGCTCCTTATGCTTTTACTCTTAGAAACAGCAGCGAGGCATGGGCTTTTATACTCGAAGGTTTACATCTTAACACAAGCTATATGGAAGCCATTTGATGAATATGAATTGAATGCAGTGAGATATAATGTACCATTATTAAAATGTCATCACATGATTGTTACAGTATATTGTCTTATTGTTTTTTTTAAGAGTAGAGAAATGACACCACTTGTTAGAGATGTTAGGAGTAAACAAAACCAAAAGAACTACGCTTGACCTCATATGCAAACAGAAGAATAGGTGGTGCAGGAGGAGCTGCTGCTCACTCCCTGAACTTCAGGACGCCGGTGACATCTGAAAATCAATCGTCTTCTTTTTTTTTTTTTTTTAAATTAATGATCAGTCCCAATCTGTGTTTGAAGGGCGTGTCACGGGACGCCTCGTGCAGAGAGAGAAAGACTGAGAGAGTGAGCGGTCAGCTGCCTCCTGCACGAACCAACACTCAATGACAAAACGAACTCTGGCCTGAGAGCCACACTGGGATTGGACCAGTCCAGATCAGACCAGAACCACACAGCCGGTCGGGACTGGGTGCTGTTCCAACGGGAGAGTAAGAAGGAAAAGCCAAAAAACAGAGGAGACATTGCACACACACGAGCAGCGGGCGAGCCGGAGGGGACACAACCAGAGAGAGTAAAAATACCGCAGTCCACGTGCCGTGCAGCAGTGTGTGTACATGTGTTTGTGTCTGTGGATGAGTGTGTGCAAGTACCTGGGTGTGCGTGCGTGTGTATGCGTGTGTGTGTGTGTGTGTGTGGGAGATGTGTGTACATGCTTTCGGCGAACTCACTCCCAGGAGCTGGGCTGGTATTGGCTGTTGCGGTGGAGAGAGCTACGTGAGAGGGGGTAGAGATAGTGTTTACGTCGTGGAGCTGACTGAGCACGGAGGAGCGCCGTCTCACCGCTCCCTGAAACGAACCGCTTCGCTTGAATGTGCTCACTACCTCCATCTGCAGGACAGAGACAAAACAGCAGCATCACTCGGTGAGGGCAGGAGGGGCCGGCCTGCGAGTGTGTTCGTGATTAGGGAATTGTTTTCTGGGGGCCTTGGTTCTTTTTCCTTTTCCCCTAACCTCACTAAAAACACTGTTGTGCAAAAGTCTTGGGTCATCCCTTGTTTGATTACATTTTCCTGCCATGCAGCTGCACTTTCTTCAAATCTTCAAAAGTGGTCCTCATCAATAGTTTTCAGAAGATTAAAAAAAATAATAAAAAATTATTATTTGGAATCGTTTTTTGAAATTCATTCATTTTCAGCTCAGTCTCTGACCATATCCAAATAAGAATGAAATGCAACTGAGACAGGGCTTCTGCAAGTTTCACCATCTTTAAGACCATTTAAGATCATTATGAATGGTATAGAAGAGCCAACTCTCCAAAAGAAACATACAAACTTCGTCCAGCCTTCTGGCTGTGTAGCTGCTCTTACCCGTGATAGACGCAAAAAGCTGGCTAGCCAGCTAACAAGGGTATATTAGCAGGATGTTAGCCATAGCCTCCACCAACCTCACAAAATGCAATTAAGATGTCTAATTGTGTCTCAAAATTTTCCTGAGAGAAAAGTCTCGCAAGATAAAAATAAAAAGAGCATAATAAAAGCCAACTTACTTAAATGCTATGATGCTATGAGAACTTTTATTTGACTATATGCAGATGACAGGCAAAGCCAATGTGGCTTCAAAGAAAATTCTTTTTCACACAGATTCAAAACTTTATATATGCAAAAAAAAAAAAAAAGAAAAATCTCCACCCACTGATTTAGGAATATGGTCTATCAAATTTAAAAGACATCTAGAAATAGTCCACCAAAGATATATTTATGCTGCATTTATGCTTTTTAAAAGATGTGGGCTCAGGGCAGACCGACCCAGCATGTCTGAAGAACTATTGAGACCTCTTTACAAGATTACAAGAAAATCTGGCTGCTCAAGTGGAAAATATCAAAGACTTGGTTTAAAGTGGTATATTTGCATATTTCTGTGTTCAGAGCAAACACTCTCATTGACGACTGAGCACATGTAAGGGAGGCACTTAAGAAGCTCTGAGAAGAGCTCGCGTTCATGCAGGTAAATGTTCATCCTCACATACGACACTGAGATCATTAGATAAAAAACTCAAGCACCTTGGAGACTAAGAATTACCCTTTCTACACACACACACACACATGCACACACCCAACATTATCCCCCCCACCCTCCTCACACACACGCACGCGGCAACACACACTCGCACACACACCCCTACACACGCACACAGGAACACAGACAAACAGCCGCAGCATTTATCCCCCTCATGGTGACCATGTGCTTCTCTGGTCCCACTTCCAAGATAGAGAAACCCATTTCGAGAGGATTTAGGTAGAACAGAAATGTCAGCTGTGTCGGAGAGAAAAGAAATTGTTATGTTTGGCACAATACAGAAGAACAGCAGAGACTGGATGAGATAGACTGACTTTTGAAGAGTAAGAACAAGTCAGATAAAAACCATAAAGTTTTCTAAAATTGCTCAGAAATAAAGAGAGGTTCTAAGGAGTTCTTTATCTCTTTACAAAAGTCTGCATCGTTAGCATGAGAAGACCATGATACTGGCAGTTTATTTGGGTTTGTGCTACATTACACAAGTAATGCTGAATGATTTGCAGTCATTTATTAACCACTTGATGAAAGTAGTGCAAACATCATGCACAATAAATTGCTTAGGCACGGACTTCCTTTTTCGGTAAATCTCCTCAAACAAACTGCACACGTGTCATGACCGAGTGAAGGTTCAGGTTGAAATGCCTGGGTGTCCGTGTGTGCTCCTGTGACAAAGTAATGGTTACGGTTTGAACTGGAGGTCCGGTCATGTGGTACCTGAGTCTGGATACGGTTGAGGCCTCTGAACCACAGGATCTGCCCGCGACGCAGCTCTCGCTCAGCGCAGTCAATCTCCTCCTCATCCTCCGCCAGCTCCTCCCCTTCCTCCTCCCCAGGCTCCAGGCCCAGCCCAGCTTCTTTCAGACATGGCAGTCGCTCTGTTGGCACGGTGGCAATCACCTGGGAAACACATTTGTTGGTATTAACACAATCAGTTCGGTGATTTTAAAGGAGAAACAAAGCACTTCTAGATAAAGCCAGATTATGATCCTGCCAATTTCAGAATAAATATTCAAGGTTCAGTATTTGTATTCAACTATTTGCGGATTTTTGTGTGGAGCACAACTCCAAATTAAAGGTGAAAAATTTGCCAATTTTTGGATCTACTTCGGTGAAAAATAATCAAAAACAAATATAGATTGGGAAGTAAAGCTATCTAGCAGAGTAGCCTGGAGTGAAAATAAGAAAGATTGTGAATGTTAGCTTCTTGGCTGACACAGTTTCTGTTGCTTGCATGTATGAATGTATATTAAGGTGAATTAGATGTTTGAACCAATAAAATAGTTAGAAGCATTTTTAGTGGCGCTCTCTAGTGTCAGCAGGTTTTAGTTAATTTCTGGTATCACAGATAGAAGAGGTCTTCTGTACTTGGGTTCAAACGGTGAAGTTTATGAAAGACAAGACTGAAAATATCAATTTGCGGGAAATAGACAAAACTTTATCTTACTATATTTTTTCAAATAGCTGGCACTGAGTAAAGTGCTTCACATCTCCAAATTTGAGAGACCAACAGAAAAGACGATTTGTGTCACTGTTTTCAGTACCTACAAAATACAGTTTATGAACAATAACTGTAATATTAATGGCTGAATGTGAATGTATTTCTGCAATGATTTTTAAAATTTTCATGCTTATGATAGTTTAAATGTATTTTTTAAGTGCCCTTTTTGTGGCTGAAGGATTCTGGAGGCATCTTTGGGGTGAAAAACATTTCCTCCTTGCTGAAATGTGGTTAGTGTGACGGTCAGAAAGCACATTCCTGCTTGTGGCATGACGTGCCACCCACCTGGTTCCAGTCCAGAGTTTTTGGGGAAAAATCCTTCATTTATTTCAGGGGTGTAAAACTCCAGTCCTCAAGGGCCACTGTCCTGCAGTTTTTAAATGTGCCACAGGTACAAAACGCTGGAATGAAATGGCTTAATTACCTCCTCCTTGTGTAAATCAGTTCTCCAGAGTCTTGCTAATGACCCAATTATTCTATTCAGGTGTGGTGCAGCAGAGACACATCTAAAAGTTGCAGGACACTGGCCCTTGAGGACTGGAGTTTGACACCTGTGATTTATTTCATTGTATCTCTTCCTGCAACACCTGAGAATAAGACCTTTTCTGCAAATCCCTAGGAAACAGTGTTTCTGTATCCTTCTGCTGGGAAATTCCCACAGCCACACACCGTAAGTAACCTCTGTTTGTATTTGCTGTTCTGCCGACACTCATCAGATCCAGATCCATCCAAACACTCAACTGTGCACAGAGCTGCGTTGCCAGGGGCGGGAAGTATGAAATCTATTTTGATGATCCGAGATGCGGAAATGGCAGATTCTGACCCAATTAACAAAAGTCAAAACTCAATTATCTTCATGTTAATTTATGACCTAATTTTGAGTAATGCAGATGGCGGAACTCAGTAGCCAGACAGTTCATATACGCAGGATCCTGTTTCCTCTGCATGAAGGAGAAAATGATTTACAAAAGCCACACCACATGCAGGCTATGCAAACTAAAAGGAACATTTCAGAACACCAGTATAAGGGACTTTATAAGAAGTTTCAACATGAAGGCAGAAGAAACTGCTGAACCAACCTGAGGCAATAAACTGGAAGACTAGCCGTGTCAAAGTTCCCCTTAACTCAGAGTGTCGATATAATACGCAGGTAAGATGGATATACTGTAATGGCTCTTGACACAGAATGCTGACACTATAACTGGTGAGGAAAAGACTCCAGCATCATTTGACATACTGAGGAAACAACTTGATGTCGATAAAGTCAGAGTTGAGGTTTTAAGGAAGCCAAGTTCTGGTTCTGCAGGAGGTTTCGTCATGTCACAGGGGAGTCATTCCTCTCCACGAGAGTCTCTGGTGGATTTCAGTAGTTTAAAAAGTTTGAACTTTTGAAACTAATAATAAACTGAACTTAATGAACTGTTTGATAACTAGGACTAATTTGAATGTATGTGTCATTGATTGGAAATATTTTTTTCAATCATTTTGTACTAGTGTCAGTTGCTTTGTTTTTTTTACACTAGGGACTCACATTACAGCTCAGTGTAAGTCTTATTGCAGCACATGTGTCTTCTTATATTAGATTTTTTTAAAGATGTGTGAGAAATTACAAAAGAGTTTAGGAAAAGACAAGTTGACCAATTGGACAAAATTTTCTAACACAGTTGCCATCACACTGGGACTGGATCCGTTGGGCTCCGTGAGAGACGACTCTTAAGATTAGTTTATGAATATTTCCCTTGGTCTCCTCTGAGGGAAACCCAGGCTGATCACTGCTGACTGATAAGACACAGCAGGCCGAGAAGCTTCCTACCTGCCCCCACAGCAGCTCTCCAACACCCACAAACAGACACCAGAGCCACTGCTCCACATTGAGAGGGGCGCAGCTGAAGGGCTTCCCTCCCCACTGCACGATCACAATCTGCAGCAGAAGCACAAGGAAGGAGAATGTCATCACTCTGACACATGGAAACACGCAGCAGAGCTGCACACAGCAGCCGTTACTGGAATAATTATGAAACACAAAATGCTTTGTCTGGTTTAGTCACTGTAGATTTGTGACAGTATTTATCAAGTGTGTCACTACAGTCAGACAAAACGTTGTTCTCTGAGCTGCATGTAATACTTTAAAGTGAAGGAAAGTTTACATATTTACCTCTGTTTTATTTATTGCAGAAAAGGAGAAATTATTCCAACTGAAGCTAAAATAATATTTAGAATATCATTACAATAATTTTTATACTGCAGCAAACATATAACTATACAACAAACAGAACATTGCAGTATGTTTTTTTTTCTGACCACTGAATGTCTGTCAAAGGGTTAATATGACCTGCACTGCAAAGGTCCCCAAAACAATGGAGCAGAAGATGGGATTGCCAAATATGCCGTCAAAGACATTTCTCTCTCCGTGGATCTTGCGAGCGTTGATCTCGTTGAAAAGCTGCATGAGGACGAAGGTGTTGAAGATGATTGTGTAGTGCTCGGAGGGCGGGGAGTGGAGCGGCGCGTTGCGACCGCTGTCGATGTTAAACATGCGCTCGCCTGGTGGGTGAAAGAGAGGAAACATTATGCTGGAATTGTCTGTGTTTTGCCACATATAGAAGTGGTTTGCAGCTCAAAACTTGACCACTGCCAGTTAAATACTTCATTTTGCATAGAAAATGTCCTTAGACGGAAAACTTCTTACACTGATGTAAATAGTGAACTATGATATTAATTCTTCTGAATCTTAAAAACATGATTTATTTGATCATCTTCTGTAAAAACATTTTTCACACAGAGTGCAGAGAAATGCTTTCAGCTACAGGCTAACCTAGTGTTGTAAAAAACACTAACCACTAACTAATGCAATGTTTACCAAAAGCAGCTTGATTCTCAGAGGGCTTTAGAAAGCCTGGATAACTATTCTCACGGCCACTTTGAAATGTCTGTATCCCCTGAATAAAACCCAGAGAGTTTGCTGCACGAGTAAAGGACATAACTCTTTATTTTTATTTGTTTTTTCCTGTTGTCCTTGGACATCTATTGTCCTTGAAGTCACACGTCTACAAAAAGCCCGTTATGCTCACTTGTAGAGAAGTGGAATAAAAACAGCCATGTTGCGTGTAGCTGTTCGTTTGAGCATTCTCAAACAAGTATGACCAGGCCAATTACCAACAGCAGACATCCGGTGAGTCAGACCCTGCTAGGCTGGCTGGCTATTTGTGTGTGTGTCTCTACTTGGGCAGAATTATGTTCTGTTGCTTTCTTTGACAAAAGTAATCTGACATTTTCAGTTGCACAAACAACATCCATGTTTGAACTTGTGAGTATGTCTTTTCGTGGACCAACTTTAGCTTGAGAAATAGTTTCTCCCATTTGGCACTTTCTATGTCACTTTCAGTCTATCCAGGACAACTTTCTATGAACTGCAAGAAGGTTTAGATTGGCTGCAGGCTTAGATGAATATATAGTTAGCATGGATTGGGAACTTGGTAAAGACGCATTTGGTTGAATTTGTACCTATAAACAGCAGCGTAAAGATGATGACCAGCTGGTACACTCCGTGGCCGAGGATGTTCTTCATCATGGTGAGAGAGATGAGCGGGTTGTTTCGACCGTAGGGTTTTCGTAGCAACAGGGCTTCAGTCGGGGGCTCGGTGGCCAAAGCGAGCGAGGCAAACGTGTCCATGATCAAATTCACCCAAAGCATCTGCACCGCCTTCAGAGGAGAATCCTGCAGAGACATTTTCCTGTTTCACAAACCAGGTTGAGATGATACAGAGGTCTGTGGCTATCAGACTCATTGTTTAAAGGCTAACTACACATGTTTAATGTAGGGCTGAAATGATCAAATTAATTGGGATTAATTGATTATTAAAATAATTATTAAGTAATTTAGGAATCAGTCATTAAATGGAGTACACATCCTCTAAAATGTAATGCCTTGATACTGGGCCTTTGTCTTTGTTTTGGAAACTTTATTAAAAGGTGATGGGGACAGAGCACTGAGAATCTCCCTCCTGGAAATGCTTTCAAAAATCACTCCCTCAAAATCTACTTAGACTGATTAGACCTCTGCACTGAGCAGCAAAACCTTCAGACATAATTTCAGATTATCATGAAACATTTTTTATATATTAATGAAAGTACACAGGAAGAATGTTCAACTTTTGGCATTAAAATCAACTCCGAATTAGACAAGAGTGGACATGTAAAAATATGGAAGAGACAAGCAAACCTGGGCCTGATGACAGTTAATTAAACACGCAACTTGTAAAGTTTGAGTCATTTACCATAAAAGTCTTGATTAAAATCTCGTCCTGTATTGCCTTGTGTCCCACATTACCACATACAGGTTGCTCTGTTATATTGCTTCTGTCACATGTCCAGGTGTTGTGACATACCTGTCATATAACTTCATTTTAATAACAGTTATATGAAGACAATTCTATGAATTTTTAACACATACATCCATGTGTGCAGTTTGACATTCCTTTCAAATGAATGAATGTGATTCTCTGCAAGTGCCAGGACATCTCTGCTTACAAAGGGTAGTTTAAAAATGCAATAAAAGCATTTCCTGCTTTGCCTTGTCATCCCAGATTTAAGGTGAGTGAATCTTCCAGAAGTGACATTTATGTGTCCGCATTATGTATAGACGTGTGTGTGTGTGTGTGTGTGTGCGTGTGTGTGTGTGTGTATGTCTTTGCATGTTTGTCAGCATGTATAAGTGTTAAGAAATATGTCCACCTGAGTGATGCATGCCCCAGTGAAGGCCACGATGACCGCCACTACGTTGACCGTGAGCTGGAACTGCAGGAACTTGGAGATGCTATCGTAGACATTTCGTCCCCACATCACGGCCTTGACAATGCTGCTGAAGTTGTCATCAGTCAAGATGATGTCGGACGCCTCTTTAGCCACGTCTGTCCCGGCGATACCCTGGCAGAGATTGAGACGGAGTGAGAGGAACACGACTCATGACATGATTCATGCGAGCGTTCAAGCATCCAAATTACTTTGGAATGCCACTGTCTCGATATCGTGTTGCTCTGCCTCTGAGCGCTGCCACTTGGCGTGAGTAAGAGCATTGACTGTAGAACCTTTCGGGCCGGGAGGACCCACGACCTTATGTGTGTTTCGGCCTCTTGTGTAAAATAAAAACATGTAACAGAGATCAAGAGAACTGTAAAGGCAGTTGCCTCTTTTCGTCACTGACAGCTAAACCACCTGTCAAATTTAACCAACAAGTCATTTCAGAAATCCATTGGCTAACAGAGGGATGTGACATGAGTCAAGGTTCACTTCAGTCAATGTGGCGGTCTTCCTCAGGCAGCATTCAGCTGGTTCACAATCTGTGTAGAGGACGGAGAGATCAGCCCTCCAACTTCTAAACCTTTTATCCATAAAAAGCTCAAGTCTGATCTGATTGACACTGGATGTTTTAGAAGTGACAATCAAGAAGAAAGAGGTCTTTCACGATGCAAAGACATCATTTTACTAAGTGTTGTGATTCGTCTTGATTGTTTTGCTGACACCGAATCATCAGAGGCCGTAATTGTTTTTATTTTTTATTTTACATTTTATTTTATTCAGTCCCAAAAGCTTCCACCCTGAGCTGATCTCTCTACTTTGATCCCTCATTTGAAGATTGTTGTCGCCAACTTAGGCGTTAAGATAGATACCTGCAGGTTTGATAACAACAATAATGCTGTGATGAAATCATCCTCTTTCATTTGTAATCCATCCTTTCAAAACCTTCCGCTTGGATTATTGCTCCTCTTTTTATTAACAGAAATTAGTGAGGTCACTTCCAGTGCAGCAGCATGGTTTTTAATGAGTGCAATCAAGCAGGAGAACATCAGTCCAGCGTTAGCCTGTTTGCACTGGCTGCTTGTGAATTTCAAGGACAGTCATAAAGTTCTTTAACTTGTTTCTTAAGTCTCTTAATGCACCAGCATGTTTTTCCAGTCTGTTGCACCCCTAAGCCTCCTCCCTCAGGTTACCTGACCAGATTCTGCAGGAGGCTCTTAAGTCACAGAGGAAACTGAGAGGTGATCAGTTTTTCTCTGTTGAGCTGCCTCGACACATAAGACAAACTCCCTCAGTTGAGGATTTAACATCTCGCTTGAGAACCTACTTTTAATTATTTAACTTTGAACATAATGTCAATCTGGTATGATTGTACTGTTTGTTCAGATTTGATTGTGCTATGTTAGAGTTATTGCGATTTTAATTGTGTTTGTGCAAAAGTGCTATTTTGCAGTACTTTGGTCAACCATGTGATCTTTTTTTAAGTGTTACATAATAAACAAAGCATGGTAAAGTTTTACAAAACCCGGAGAGTGGAAAATCAGCTGCAAAATCATAATTGTTGAATCTCCATATTTTAGATGACAACACAATACAAAATAAACAATATTTTATATAATTTACATAGATTATATATACATTTTTCTATATTTAAAAAAAATGCAAAGTTAATATAAAAAAAGGCAGAAGTAATGTCCTTCTCATTTTTGTAAATGAATAACATAATTTTATGAGTTTGAAACAAATTAACCACATAATTTGAGTTTAATAACATAAAAAAATAAGGACATAAGGACTATTGCCATTCTGCTGTGGTAATTCTATGCACATTTGCAGGAAAACGAGCCATTTTTTCTGTGCACAAAGTGCCAATTCCACATCAGCCTGGCCCAGCACATAAAGAGCCACTTAAAGCTTCAGCTGTAAACACACCAACACAAATGGAGGCATAGTGGGCCTTTAGCAGCTCATGAACATTATAGGTGAATAATTATGGATCAGCTTACCATGGCAAAGCCCACATCAGCCTTCTTCAAAGCTGGACCGTCATTAGTCCCGTCTCCTGTTACCGCGACAACCTGCCTCTGTTCCACAATGCTGCTGTCAATGATGCCTGGAGGAGAGCAAAACAGGCTCAAAATGTTCCTGTGATGTCTAAACACACTTGTGCTTCGGTGATCAAACCCTGGAGCCTCACCTTTAACCAGTGTGTGCTTGTCTGTCGGCGAGGACCGAGCCAGTACGCGCAGCTTGGGCCAGATTTTATCTATACGTTCCTGCTCAATCTGCAGACGAGAAGGAAGCGCGTGTGATGAAGATGAACACAGAAGAACCAACTCAGCAGTGCTTCGCTAGATGTCACTGTTAATCCTGGGCTCTATGGAGGAACCAGGATCAGAGAGACACTGCGCTCTGCGCTCCCATTCAATCAGCTGCAGACGGCTGGCATAATTAGGATTTACACCTACGTTTTAGGGAGTATATTTAAATTCACACTCCTTAGAAACGCAAAGCCACAGCACTAATCAGCTGGCTATCTCATTAAGCATTCTGCTAAATTCAAATTATACAGCTAAATGGGCTGGATGAAAGTATTCTGAATAAATGTTGTTTTTTTTAATTCTGTGCTCTGACCTCAGTGGATTCAGCAACTTCAGGACAAAGCTGCAATAGAAACCTTATTATGGTGAATATTTCATTCTATTTCCATTTCCATTTCTTAGAGTAATCAGCCTCTCTTTGTGTTGCCACCTTTTATACATTTTTCAATAGAAAAAGAAATGAAAAGCTGTACAGTTAAGTGCCTTTATACACAATAATATTTTTAAAAGAGTCACTTTTCCAGAGCACCCATATACTGACAAAAAATGACTAACATCTACCGATACTGATGCCAATAAAACCATTTTCTTTGTCTGGCGACTGACATCATCTCTCACGGAAGAGATTCTGTAAGAAATATCAAGAACACTCTTTTGTGCACACCTTGTTACAAATAGCAGAAAACTTTAAGTTATAAATTGTCAAGGTTATTTTGTTTGAAGTTTTAAAGACGAAGCAGTGATTTGTCAGAAGTTGTTGAAACAACGTGAAATGTTTGGAGTTAATTCAGTGAGACTTTCAGCTGATACAAGAATGCTGGTTTGGTTTATGTTTTATGTTATCAATTCCCAATCAACCTGTGGATGTTTTAAAATAATCTTTGAGTCCTATTTTACAAAAACGCCTCTCCCACACAGTGTGACGTCACCTCTGCTTCTAATGTGAATGACTAAAGACAGCACAGAGGAGGAAGGCAAGAAAAAGCTTTTCAATGTTGTTCTGGTATCTTTTTATGTCTTTTTTTTTTTTTTTTTAACTAGAGCATCAAAATCAGCTAAATTCAGCAACAAGAGACCAGAACTTAACGTACAAATCCTCCCTGGCGAAATGGCGTCTGAGAACTAAATTTGCAAATTACGATGAAGAGACACTCCTAATTGTTTTTAAATTAAATCAGACTTCTTTAAATGATTCCAATCGAAAAATTGTTTTTCTTCAGCTGCTATTACGTCGCAAATTTTTATTATTGCAAGAAGTCATAAAAACTATATACTGGCAATTTATATCTATGAGAAATTGAATTTATTTCATAAGGGACAGTGGATATTAATCAACATGAGTCCATGAGAACGACCTTGTAAATATGCCAGATTTAGACACAAGAGATAATTTTCATCTGTAGTTCCCTGGTGGTTTGGTATTAATTCAAATACAATCTATCTGTAATTACTTTAAGTAAAAGGAAAAAAAAAATCTAGTTAAGTTCTGAAACAGGACCTGAGAGGAGCTTCATCCTGCATCTACAGCAGATAAAAATGAGCTTTGAAACATCCGAAAGAACTAGATTGATCATGAAGGAACTAGGATTGTTCTCAAAACGTCTGTATTGTACAAACAGAAAGAAATACGTCTTGGTTGGAACGTTGAAGTTCCTTTTAACTTGACGGAGACCCAAACTTGCCTCCCCCTTCTCGTTCCTGATTCGCCGGTTAAACTCTTTTCCCTCCAGACAGATGAAATCATCTCCAGGGTGTATGATGCCGCACTTGGCAGCGATGGCCCTTGCTGTATTAATGTTGTCACCGGTGACCATCCGCACTGTGATGCCCGCGCGCTGACACTTGCGGATGGCTTCCGGCACCTCGAAAAGGCCAAAGGAATTTATTTAGACAGAAACAACATGCCAATCATGCTTCAGATGTAAAAGGTTTCATGTACTGCAAAACTTCAGGACCCCGTCAGAGCCACGTACCTCGGGCCGAACAGGGTCCTCTATTCCAACCACAGTGATGCAGGTCAGCTCTGTCACAATTTCCGCCTCGTTGTCCCATTCTGGCTCCGGATTTGATGGCAGATCACGGTAGGCGATGCAGATGGTCCTCAACCCCTCACAGGCCATTGGTTCAATCACCTGGCAGTCAATTAATAAAACACATCACAATGCTGACTTCACCAGTCATTTGGATTCCGATATGTAAAGCAGAGATGAGGTTTGAGGTGCATTCATGATGGATCCAATGTGACGCAGCTGAAGGGAAAGACCCCCGGCTTGCCGCAGACGGCGCAGCGTGACACAGAAACGAGGTGACATGAAGCTGCCACAACGCAAACTCAACTACTGAGCTGGAATCAAGTCGTGGAAGGAGCAGTTATTTTTCTCACGGCACAAGCTGTGTTCATCATGAGCCAAATTTAGATCTGTCCGCCTGTCAGTCAATTACACCACGCTTGGGCTGCAAACTCTCAGAAAATTCACAAATACATGCCTTTATTTGCTAACGTTTGTATTACAGTAAAGCTGATGGAGCTATTTTCACATGTAACAAGACTGTAAAAATGTAAGCCTGCCAAAGCTGATCTCACATTTTTGTTTAAATGTCATGTTTGTGGAGGTTTGAATAACCTTGGTGAAAGCTTAAACCGTTAATGTGGACAATAATTTTAAACAAAGTAATCAGACGGCGTCAGCTGCAGTGCACTCTTTACAACATTATCGAGTTTTATGTGCTTTGTCTACCTGGTTTTAGTGAGAACATGAGCAGCAGCATTCTGGATCCACTGCAGCTGCCTGATTTTTTTCTTGTGAAGATGCTGTTGCAGTAATCAATGTGACTAAAGATAAATGCATGGATGAGTTTCTCTGGATCTTGCTGGGACATCAGTCCTTTAATCCTGGAAATGTTCTGAAAATTATGGCACATCCACACATTGATTTGTTCTAAGCTTGAATGGGTCACCTTGTGGTGTGAAACTGTCCTTGATGGAACCATAAACCTCAACCAGAAAACTCAGAAAGGGAACATATGGTTCATGCAGCAGGTTAATGATCTGAACACCAGCAAGGTCAAAAAATTTTGATTTTGTAGTGGCCTGGTCAAAGTTTAGACTGAAGTCAAGCAAACCCTGGCAAGGAGAGATGGCACAACCAACTATCAGGTTTAAAAGCAGGCACTTAAAAGCCATAAACGTGCCACCAAATTTGTATTTGCTATATTTCCAAGTGTAAGCTGAAAAGATCAAGCTATTCATTTTTTGCAGCAATTTCATTTAAAAAGAAGAATGAAATCTAGTTAAAATATAGTAGCAATGAGGAAATCTGAGTCACAGCATTTCTTTGAAATTATTAATATGATCTGCAGAGCCTCTCGCCTGCTTCCCCACTGAACAACTTTTGATCAAAGTTCAGCTGGGGTTAACCTCCAGGAGATGTACTGTTACTGTTCATTAGTGTCTCTGTCTGCAGAAGTATTGTCTCTGATTACAGAGTTAAATCATCAAATATGCACCCATGAATCAGCCTCACCTGTTTGACCATCTCATCTCTGTCGCGTGGACGAAAACTGCGAGGTTCTCCATTGGCATCCAGGATGTAGGAACACCTGAGAGGGAAAACAAAGAACGACATCTTTGGCAATGCACTGAAACTTTTCACTGAGCTTGAACACAATCTGCTTTCATTCGCTGCTTTTGGACATCTTTGATTGACGAGAAAGCAAATCAGTGGGACTGAATTTTAAAACAGCTGTCATAAAAACGAAGGACTTGAATTGAAAGCACCACTCACTTTTTCAACATGATCTCAGAGGCTCCTTTGCTGTAAAGGCGGAAGGTACCATCAGGCAGCTTGATCACCGTACTCATAGATTTGCGCACTGAGTTGAATGTGTACACCTGAGAGAGAGAGAAAGATGAGTGATAAAGAAGAACAGCAACTAAATCTGCACAAAGTATCAAATTATAATTATTATTTTATGTGTCAATATCTATATGTCACATTTGCAAAAGACCAGTTGGGCATAATAAGATATATTTAAAGCACCAGGCATGCAAATTTGTCATATCAATAATATATTTAGGCCTGTTGGATGAGGGTTTCCTGCCATTGATCCCACACATTATGTAGATTTTTTTGTGGCTGGGATGCTAAAGGTAACAAACAGAGGTAGGGAACATTGTGAAGAAGGAAATAAAAGAAAAGAACCTGGAAAATGTGGGATAATCAGTAGCAACTATATTGCCGAGTACTGCAAAACAGTTTTTTCATGGAGCCGTAATACAAACTACTTTAAACATCCCAGGATGAGACAAGTTTGGGGTTAAACCTGTTCACAACTACATAAAAACTACTTTTTTCTTCAGATGCAACAGGTTTTAGTTGAAGAGTTTTTCTTGCATTTTCATTTTAGTTGTTTGAGTAAAAAACAGGACATATTTGTGCATGGTGTGAGGAAACTGAAAATGCTCTGATGCAGGAGATCATAATTTATAGTGCATTTTAAAACTGAATAGGGTTTAAAAGTCCTGCAAATGAAAACAGAGGACACAAAAAGAAAAATCTAGAAGAAAATCAAATGTTTTTTTTCCATCTACCAGGTGTCTTACATATTTGTTATGTTAGGAACTGAATTTGGTTTGTGATTTTCTACCTTGTAGAGTTTCTCCTCAGGGATCTGCTCTCTTACAGGGGCGTAGTCCCGCTGGAGGTCTAAGACCAGTCCCAGCAGGCCGCACTCTGTTTTGTTGCCCACCTGCTTAGCGAGACCCCCCTCCACATCCGGTGGCTGTTAAAGAACAGGGGTGATGCAAATTAGCATGATAGAGGCAGAAAGGAAGGATGGATGAATGAAACAGCAAATGATTTAAAGGTGAGCTGGTATGCTTCCTTGAACAGGTTAGGATGGGTCACAAGCATGTGAAAATGTCTGCAAAATGAAACAATTATATAAACTTTGAAAAGCAAAAGTGGAGCCGCCTGCACAACCTACCCATTCTGTCACAAATGGGTAGGTCAACAATAAAACACTTGTCTTTAACCATCAGCTATTGCACAGCACATACAGTCGTAAAACCAGCTGACCAAATATGTTGGAGCTCTGCTTGGGTTGCGAGGCGACAGGCAACATGCGCTGGGGTTGTGAGGTGAGGGACAGTGTCTGCTGATTTCCATAGGTTTATGAAATGGCTCATAACGTATTGCTAATAACTGACTGGGTCGGTTGTTTTAAATACTTGAGTTGTTTTCAGAAGGCAAGTGGAAATATAGAAACATGCAAAATGTGAATTTTAGATAATAAGTCCCCTTTAAAGAAGACGACATTATTCCCAGGTTCTTATTATTTTTTTTAAAAATGCTGCTTTAAATAACAAATGTTTGTATTTGTCTGAGGGTTACTCACTAAGATCTTGGAGGTGTAGGCGCTGTTGATGGCGATTGCATTGACTAGCAGATCCAGTGTCCGAGGATTGACCAGGCCAGGGTCTGGGATCACACGATGGTGCACATCACCTGAAACAATAATCGCACTTTCATCACCTTGAATGATAACCTCTCCATTAGCACTCCAGGGTCATTCTGTGTGACACAATTTCAATTGCTTGTTAACATAAATACAGTCAGTTAGTGAGAAGGCAGGAACTTCGTACATTGAGGCAAATCAAGGTGATAAAAAAGACTTCCTGGAATCCAGAACAAATGTTAAAATGGAAGAAAAAAATAGGAATTTTTTTACTTTGAATTTAGCATGGCTTTTGGTGCCAGACATAAATGTCTGACTGTTTCACAAAACTGTTGGTCTACGTACCTCCATTATTTGGAAAGTATGGTCAGAGGAAGAGATAAACTATCCAATAAACAGCAGTTGTGTGAAGAGAATGGTCAGATGGAAACCACTCATAGCCACTCATTACCACCAAGGTGCACACTCGGGGACACTAGTGTCAATGTGCCCATCTTCTTTTGGTTATTTCCAGCTTAACAATGTATCATTCTGTCACAAAGCCCTAACAAAACTGGTTCCTTGAAAGAGCCAGATATCAAACATGACAAAAAAGAAATTTAACTTCATAATTTAATGCCTTGAAATTGGGTTTCTATCCCTTTAAAAACTCCTACTCTCACTAAAACTCTGCCATCAGGAAGTCTGTATTAATGCACTCAGACCTGAAACTTCAGGGCCACATAAAGATGGTTTCAAAGTCGGCCTTCTGTCCCCTGAAGAACATTTCAAGGATTAAAGGACTGACATCCCAGCAAGATCTAGACGAACTCATCCGTGCATTTATCTTTAGTCACATTGATTACTTCAACAGTGTCTTCACAGGTCTGCCTAAAAAAATCAATCAGACGGCTGCAGCTGATCCAGAACGTTGCTGCTCGCATTAAAACCAGAGGAGGTTCTAAAGTCCTTCCATCGGCTCCGTGAAACTCAGAAAATATATTTTAAAAATACTGTTGGTTTGAAAATCACTGAAAGGCTTAACACCACAAAGCATGAAATATCTGGTGCTGTTGCATCCACCTTCATTCAGGTCTACTGAGTGGTTCTGTCCTGCTCTGTATCCCCAGAACCAGAACCACACATTGAGGAGCAGGTCCATTAAATCAAGACTCATAACCCCACCTGTTCAGAGTTGCTTTTGACTCATGGTTACTGAACATTAATCAGCATATTTTATGTGTACTGATGATTTCAATGATGGCATTTGACAAAAATGTAATATCTGTTACTGGTTTTCACAACCGTTGACTGTATCATACTTTTATGATGTTTTTATGTTTTCATGATGTAAAGCACTTTGAACTGCCTTGCTGGCTATAAACATGATTGATTGATAAAGAACCCAGTTATTTCAAGACCAGTCATGAATCTTTACCAACGTTGCCAGTAGGTATGGACAGCAATTTGTGTAGCAAATAAATAAATAAATAAATAAATAAATAAATAAATAAATGAGCTCAAAGGACATAGATTTGTAGAAAAAATATCCACCCTTTGGGAAACCCCCCCCCCCACCCCCCCCCATAAGCTTAGAAATAACAATTGTTTAAATGCAACAGGAGTTCTCTTCTGTCTAACCTGGTGTGTGCAGCTTTCATCTTTAACATGCACTTTCTTCTGTCTCACCTATGTAAGTCTGCACTACAGTCATCCGGTTGGTGGTGAGCGTGCCGGTCTTGTCGGAGCAGATGGCCGTGGCATTCCCCATGGTCTCGCATGCATCCAGATGCCGTACAAGGTTGTTGTCCTTCATCATTTTCTGTTATGAGATATCAAGGGAGAACAGTGGGGTGGATGAGGAGGAGGCAGGAAATGATGATGGATGGTTTGTGCATCAGTGCACGGAGAGATGTGATGTTGGACAGGACAAGGATGAGGAAAACGGCGAAGGTTGTTTTGTTTTTTTATTACTTTAAACATAAACAGACTTCTAGAAGGAGTAATTCAATGGCTTTAAAACATGTTTTGATAAACTATCCTGAATGTCTTTAACTGGAACACTCACAGGCACTGTGAAATTTTCAATACAACACCAGAAAGACTTTTTAAACATCACACTGACTACTTCAAGATAGTGTCTGCACCTGGAGTAAAACTGAATTGAAGGCTGTTTACATGAACCAGGTGTGTTGGCTATACCTTCACAGAATAGGCCAGAGAAATTGTGACAGCAAGAGGTAGGCCTTCTGGGACAGCCACCACCAGCACAGTGACTCCGATTATGAAAAACTTGACAAAATACTGGATGTATATCGGAGTGCATTCTGGTAGCCATGTACGACCTGCAACACAAACCGGAGATCATGTTCAGCCAAACAATTTTCATTTCGCGTTTGATCCATAGAGTAGCCAGCGTTCGGCATTGTTCTGCTAAAATGGTTCATGCACACAAACCTTTAACGACAAATGTGTTTATGACAAAGTACAGCACCAGAATGATGACAGTGATGGCTGACATCACCAAACCTGCAGGGAGAAAAGAGAAGTGAAATTAAAAACAGCAAGTTACGAAGCATTCTGCTTAGAGTCGCACTATTATGTAAAATAATAGGCATCTTCTGCTTTACATCAGCTGCAACAGAATTTTTAAAATGTATTTTTTATTTATCCTGTTTTTGCACTGTCAGTTCTATTAGACACTCAAACCACAAGACAAGTTCTCTTCCAGGATTGGAAGCAAAAAAAAGTCTTACAAAGCTGGGCGTAAATATTAAATGCAACATGTTTCAGGTAAAAACAACAAAAACACAATCCATCCTAATACGTCTGCAAGAGGATTGGAGAATCAAAGAAAACTATGAAGGAATGATATTAACACGAGGATAAAAGAAGAGCCACTTTTCGTCATCTTCATCAGTTCAACTTCATAATAGTTTTGTCAAATGTCACATTGAGTATTTTTAAACATCGCTAATTTTGCCAGAGGCAATTTTTAACTTTGTTGCCATTTCTGTAACAATTAAAATGACAGTAAAAAAAAAACATCTAAACATTTATCACAAGTTTTAAATACTAATTTCAACAGAAACCTGCTCATCATTTAATAGAGTAGACCGGTTACATTACATTTTACAAAGCAGCTGCCAATTAATTGATCCAATCATCTTTTTTTATGTGTTCACTTTTATTGACGTTTTTATGGAATCAACTGTGGGGGAAAAAATCTGCAAAAGCAACAATCTCTGTTCAGCGTTTTTATCATCATTAATATAAATAATCTTTTGTGTCGCAATTGATTTTCCCCACCCCCACCCAATAACAATTAATAATATAATTATTGCCCATCCCACCTGCTCTCACTCAACACAATGAAAAATAAGATTTTCTGCTCTCTGGCCTTTTAGCATAAATCACAGACTTCAGTCTCAGCTTCCTGTTTCTACTTTGACGTGAGGGTTCCTGATGCTGAACAGCTGAACCATACCTATTTGTGAACATGTTTCTTTACTTTTTAAACACATCAAATGGAGAAAAACACTTTGTCAACCTAATAGTACCAAATAGTGAGGCCTTGTCTCAAGCTATGAAATCAATTTTCCTACTTGGATCAGTCTCATACGCACACAGTTATTTTTCTTGAGAAAAAAATTTGCACAACTTTTGAAATCCCTAATTTTTACCTGACTTAGTTAGGGCAACAGCAATACAATAACCATGGCCTTCGTCTCATCCAAAATACTGCATCCAGACTTCTGATGAGAATTAAACAAAAAAAAAATCATTTTGTCCAATTTTTGTTTGTCTTCTTTGGCTCCCTGTTAAATCCAAAACAGAATTTAGCATTCGCCTTCCAACATGCAATGTAAAGTCCTTAAAAATGAAGTTTTTACATATGCCACCGATCTAATCGTACTGTATGTTCCCAATGCAGCCCTTTGCTCTCAGATTGCAAGTTTACTGAGTTTCTAAACTGGAACGGGAGGCAGATGTTTTCTCCCGTGGAACCAGGTTGCAGCTGTATGACCAGGAGCCCATAGTGAACTGAATGATGCCATTTTAAACAGCTCTTTTATCAACGTTCTGTTTGTGGGCGAATGAAAGATTCAGAGCCTTTTTTTTAGGTCAAACTTTAAATATTTCACAGAGAAAGAGCTGCAGCATTTTCTCTGAACGCGTGCATGATGTTTTTCCTTTGTGTGTGTGTGTGTGTGTATCCATGCGTGTGCGTGTGCTTGTGCATGCATGGCAGCAGACTTATGTTGGTCATGTATGTCTTTCCCCTCATTTTAAACTTGATTATGCTTCGACTTTCCTTTCCACGTAATGCTCAAGCTTCAACCCGTAAAACTATCGGGTTACACTGAGGAGATTTCTGCTGCCCAATTGTTATTGGTTTGTTTGTTTATGGATGGAGCAAAGAGAGTGAAGCCCAACAGAGATATGTTTAGTTTGCATGATCGAAGACTTTGTCACCTAATGTGCTAAAACAAACTGAGATTTTATTAGAAAAAAGTCAGAATTATAAAATGTTATTGGACCAAATTGGACCAGTATTTGGAAGTCAATATTCCAAATACTATGGCTTTTCCACTCCATAATAATGGTTTCAAGGATATGAAAAAAAAAAAAAAAAAAAAAAAAAAAAAACAAATCCCATGTGTGCCGACATGATGGTAATTAAGAGGGTTAAAAGTGATTGCATCGACAAACAGCTCAAATGGGGTCAAAATTTAACTTCTCTTCTCAGTTTATAAAAGCACTGAAATATGTGAATAATTGTTTTGGGGATTCAGGCAATATAAAATACCATTTGCCAAATATCAAGAGGCAGTAATGCTAGTTAATGTGATAATACATATGCCAATGTGCAAGTTTCCCCTTAGAAAACAAGCTGAGGGTGGTAGAAATGGAGGGACAGCCCACCATGTGTTTGTGTACAAAAATGGTCAAAATTGATAGGAAATTTAAAAATATGACAAGGTAATTACGTTATTGGAAGAGATTATTAACAATGCTTAAATGTCAACTATGGAGCTTTGAAAAGGACAAATGCAAACAAAATGAAAAATACAATTATATATCAGCATTTCACTTTCAACAATTTCACTAAAGATGCTCTTTAACCCGTCTTTACTGTTACTGTTACTGGCGGGGAGTCATGCCGACCAGGATTATAAATGAAACTGACTTATATTAGAGCTGAAAGGAAGTTGGAATTTATTTTTGTATGTACTGATGCTCCTTTACATATTATTTATAATTATTTCCATAATTATAAATAACTTTTATTTACACTAACAGGCATTTCACTGTGCCTGTTAGTTTTCCAGTTAAAGACACTGTTTTGATTCCAGCAGCGAAACATCTTTAAGAAAATTGCCCAAAACATCTCATCAGGTGTTTTAATTTACAAAGTTTGACATCAGTTTATGAACTCAACAACTTTGAATCAATAACCTGAATTGAATTAACAAATAAATAATTTTATAAATAAATTGAATTAATAGGCACTCCATTCATCCACACATAAACACATAAACATACTAAAGGCTGATTTGTGCACCTGCTTTGCCAATTTGCACAGCCAGTTTGGTGAGCTTTCCCTGCAAAACGCTCTTCTCTTTCTTTGGGACACTGGTCTTCTTCTTCTCTCTGTCCTCCACTTCTCCTCCCTCTGCACTCTTTAAGGGCTGCATCTCCATAGCAACACCCCCATCCTGCTTCTTGGCTAGGAAGAAAAAAAAAACACACTTCAAAAGAAAACATTTAATAAACCTTTACTTAAGCACATTAAGATGAAGTAGGTCAGTGCCGCAGCCATACTCAGCTCGAAAACTGAAAACTGAAGTAGCAACTTTAAAAAAAGAAAATAAAAGAGTGCCAGAAATAACCAGTCCGAGCCAGGAGGCAATGTCTTAGCGCTGTCAGTCATCCTCCGTGTGGCGCTGCTCCTTATCTTTCCTATGCCGCAACTAACATGACCTGTCATAAATGCTAAGGCTAATTAGCATGGCCACCTGGTGGATAAACGATTTTCCAGTAACGGTAAGTTGTTTCTCCTCTATCAGCACACTGACATGCAGGTGACTGACAGAGCCAATACTCTCCTCCTGCCTCTGATTGGTTGTCTTTGGTTGAGAGTGGTGCAATAGTATCTCAGGGAGGAGATGGAGGACATCCATTTTTTCTTATATTATCTGTCTTATTTTTACAATATAGAGATAGTTTTAACAAATGTTTAAATTTCTTTTATAGAAGTTACTGCTGATACAGCAAATACAAATTCTATTTGAATACGAAAACAAATTGTATTTGTATTTGTATTCAAATATATTCTGTCGCGTAATAAACTGAACTTGGCTGCATTGATTGATGACTACAATCAACTAGAACTGATGTATCTGACTTGGAATCTGTCTGTCTGATTGGACTGAATTTCATTTCATGTTTTGTTTTTGTAAAGCGCCTTGAGACGACATATTGTTGAACTGGTGCTTTTTAATTACACTGAATTGAACAAAAACACCTACCTTTATTCTGATTGTTCTCCACGGCTCCATCAGCTTGTTTTCCTGAGAGAGAGAGAGACAGAGAGAGAGAGAGAGAGAAAAGCTGAGTTAAACAGAAGTATATTTACACTCAAACATATCACATTTCTGATTTTGGGGACAATCACACACTTCCAGAATCAGAAAATGAAAACACAGAAACAATACCAAAGGAAAGAGAAAGCAAAGGGCACTCATCTTATTACAGTCGATCAGGAAACTGAAAGACATTGTTAAATGCCATCATATTGTCACTGTCACTGCACAGTGCGGGGTCCATTCACTGACTGAGGAAAGGGACAGGGCAGATAACTTTATGCTCACATACCATTGGTGACTGTGCTGTTAGTGGCATCTGCAGAGATGAGCAACTGAGTACTGTCCTCTGTGAGAAAGAAAGGTTTTGGGTGGAAATTTGGCAAAAAAAAGGAGGAAAAAAAGAAGAAACTCAAGTAATGAATGTGATCATAATTACAAGTGAGTATTTGTTAAAATGACTGCAAAGAACGAAAGATGTAATATGATATTCCCTCAGCATGAATATGAACGACAGAATTATCAAAGAAAACAAACGTGGCGAGAGGAAAAGCTCGCATGTCACAGTTATTTTAATCATTTATCAGCTCCAATCATGGAACAATCCAGCTCACGATAAACACCGCAGATACATATCTGAGAGCAGAATGAGGAGTCACGAGAGTATTCTTTCAGAAACTAGCCATCATCAGCCAGTCTGATGCTGCGTTCCAGGATGATGTTTTCTCTTTTCGAAGATGCCAATGATAGCACATACATTCCTGTGCAGAAGCCAGAGCCGCAGTGGAAGCTGCTAATGACGTTAACTATAAGTGCTTCTGAAAGTCTGTGCAGACTGCGTTGCCTGAACGCAGGGCACTTCCAAAACAGATTTGAGAATAGACTAATGCTTTGAGCATTGACCAAACAACGCTTTACCCTCAATCTCTTCCTTGCCATCCCCCTTCCACCCACCCTCCCCTTCTGCTCTTTCAATAATTGATTGAATCTACAGCCTCTCTTTTGCTCAAATTAAGGGAGGAGAAGGAAAAACAGGGGAGTGCAAAGAGGGACAGAACATTGGGGTAAACAAGGAGTGAGAGGTGTGGATAAGCAGAGAAAAGACAAGGAAGAAGCTGCGAGGAGGTGTGATAAGTGAGAAAGATCTAAAAAAAAGAGAGAAAGAGAGAGGGAGAGATAGAGTGAGGGGGGATGGAGAGGGCCATCCCCCCTCACTCTGGTTGGTTAAATGATCTATTAGTGTAAACGGGCGTGCTTCCTGTCATATCTGTTATCTGAAATCAGTAAGGCATCTGACTTACTGCAGCACCAGCACACACACGTGGAGCAACGTGAGAGTGTGCATGGATTATGAAAACAACAAGCTTCAGGGCACTAAAGTGACAACCTGTCCCCTCCCCTTAACCAAGAGGCAGGACTCCCACAGGGAAGGAAATACACAAAAAATGACGGCCTGCTATTCCCTGAGACTTATTTTTTATAATTATGTCATCTTCTAACATTTCATTTTAGACCAATAAATGGATAGTCATGTGTGTGTTGCCACTATAAGGTTAGTCACAAAAGATCACTACCAAAAAAGCTAACTGTTTACACAATGTCCAAGTATTAATTGGAAGGAGAAACTATAGTAGAAAAAGGAACGGCAACAACGAAGCAAGCAATAACTACAAGCTGACTGTGCAATGGGACATTTCAAAAATAAATTTACTGAACCCATTTGAACCCACCAGTCACAATAGTGACCAAGAAATTAATTTCACTTTCAAAGACCCCAAAAAGCTTCCTGGTGAAATTTTCAGTTTATGTTCAGTAAATATTGAAAGTTTAGTGTTTAGATAATACTGAAGCAGTATCACATGTTTAGAGTCAATTATCTCGTGACCAGAGCTGTTTATATCTTGGTTGCACCTTGGCGAGAGGAAGACTTCCATAAACCTCCCAAAGAGAGGCTAGTAATGTATGTTTAAATAAACATACGGCACAGATTTTTGATGCGTCATCTTTAAAGTGTCTAGTTATGATATTCACCTTTGCACTTGCAAGAATTGGTTTGGTGTGTGAACAGGATGTGTAAACATGTTGACAGTCACAATAGTGACCGGTGAGAATACATTTCACCTAGGTACGCTTCTTTAAATACATAACATAGTCTTCCAATTCCAAATTTGTTCCTTTTTAAGATGAATTTTGAATGTAGTTCTTGATCTGTTGGACTTAGCGATGGCCAGACAGAGTATACAACAAGGTAGCTGTGAGAAAGCTGGAATCCTTACTGATTTTGGTAGTGGTGGCTTAGACAGGGATAATCCATGCCCAATTTTGAATGCATATGATCAGTTCATGGGAAAAGAGAGTAATCTCCCCCTTCACCAGTCATGTGGCACTCTGTAACTACCTGCAGAGTTTATGATGAAGGGACAACTGTCTCTTTGATGTAGCCTGTAAAATGAAAGAGGATCCACATAAGGGTCGACACAAGATGAGAAACCGCTGGTCCACTAGAAAGACAATGTTTTCACAGTAGAAACAAAGATGAGAAAGAACTGCGCAGAGACTGATGTCAAATAGATCAATGAGAGATGTAGACCTTCATGACCAAAACCCCTCAAGGTACAGAGTCATGATCAGGTCCAAGAAGTGGTGGTGGCCCATCTCAAAATCGCACTTGTAAAGAGGATGACTGTAACTTAGGATGTTGGAGTTTATCTTGTAACTGGTGGGTTGCCTGCTGGAAGCCCCACTTTGTCTATGTCAGTCCTCGTGGCCTTGATCAAGAGGACAATTCACCCGCCATGCCTGCCGGTGGTAGTCAGAGGACCCGTTGGTGCCAGAGTATCACTGCCTTACTGCTGTGGTGGCGGTCACACACGCCAATTAAAGTGGTGTTTGGGGTGTGGCATCGGTGCGCCCAGTTCCCCTCCTGGGTGTCTGGTGCTTTAAAGGGTTGGTGTTTGCTGTGTTTGGTGGATGCCGTTCCTATCGTGGCCCCTTCTGCCAGTGACCTCAGCTACTATTGTTTTTTCTGTTGTTCTTAGTTTTTTTTTTTTGTTGTTGTTTTTTTTGTCATAAAGAACTGATTTAAAAAAAAAAAATTTTAAAAGACTTAAATAAATTGCTTTTTGTACATTTGAAACTGTCTCAATTCCATGCATGACAGAACCTGTGTGCCTTAAAAAGAATGTAATGTTCCCTGGGTGACATTCCCAGGGTGGCATTATTGAGTAACTTATTATTTGGGTCCAGAAATTTAAATTGCACAATATTCCTGAGTTTCATCTAGTGTCGCCACAAGATCATCATCAGGCTCAGTCATTAACCAGAACTTTTGCTTTAGGCATGAGGGGGCTAATTCTGTGGTTGGTTCATTAATTCATTTATGTGGGTGTGTTGTAGTCATACTTACTCATATCGGACCAGTTTAAAATAATCATGACTAGAAATTAACTTACACAAATACAAACTGATACAAGTAGGCCAAACTACAAATAAGTGGAACTGCATCTCCAGAAGAAAAGTTTTTATTTTTTTGACTGTAAACCGCTGTTTTAGTCTATTGTTCTAGTTGTGTGCCTCATCGCAGGGGAGATTACCTTTCTTTTCTTTTCCATCCTCCTCCATGTCTCCTGCACCAAGGAGGGTGAAGATGATGCCCGTCTGGGAGTTGACACCTACGGCTGTCACCAGCATCCTACCTGAGCCCTCCATCACATGGGTTCCTGCACAGAAAAACACTTCGGGTTGGATTTCGTTCACAGACAGGAGATATTTATGAAGTTTTGCTATAAGTTGTAATCTTTATATGTTCTTCCTTTTTTCGCAGTGCCTTGCAAAAAAAAAATTTTCAGACCACTTGGACTTTTTCACCTTTTCTTATGTTATTACAAGTAGTGCGTCCTATTGAGATCTTATGTCATAGACCAACACAAAATAGCATCACTGATCCATTGTTTTTACCTGTGTGTAGTCACAACCAGATCTTCTGCTTTGAGCATTGAGAGACTGACATTTTTAGCCACTTTCTTAAATAGAGTAGAGCAATTTAAGATGTTAAATTGCAATGATTTTGCAATGTAACATCTTAAAATTGACCTCTGTCTCGTTAAGAGGCTCCGGCTCTTTCCAACACTCTGCCTTCAGTATGTCATCACAACAATGCTACTCTACCGTTCCTAGGAGTATTGCACTAAGAAGTAGTTCCCATGATGAGCTCAGCAGACTCATCATAGGAACTCATAGTTCCACCAATTATTTTCTAATTGCTGCTGCTGCTAGTCTGGAGGAGATGAGTGAGGGAGCTGTGAGTGAGGGGTAGTCTGTGAGGCATAAGCTCTGCTGGAGACTTCAGCACAGAGGAGGATCTTTCTGGAAAAAGGTGGAGATCTGTTAGAGCAAGCGTTTGTTGAATGATTGCCGTGGGAGACTAAAGGATTTCTCAAACCTCCATCAAAGATTCAAAGCAGCACTCCCGGCATGTTTTTGATGAGGGAACAAGGTTATAACATGATGCAAAATTTATAAAAGTCGATTTTACATATCACTGCCCCTTTAAGGCCAGAAGGTTTCCAGGCAGGATGTCTGAATTTATCGTCCTGCAAGAGCAGCTTGTTGCTGTGGTTCAGAAAGGACTCCTTCTCATTTCCTGGAGTTCATATGCTACCCTACCTAGAGTGGATGAACAAAAAGTGACTTCCTTTGAAACGTACCAACAAATCTGACCTCAATCACTGTTGCTAATTCCTGTGCCGCCAAGGAACTCTTTAAATAAAAAGTGGTAGAGCTGCATGCCCAGCACTTTCCATCAACTTAAATCCATACCTTTCTACTTGACAATGTGAGTTAGGATTCTAATTAATTCAATGACCTAAGTTTGTATTTGCAACTATGCCCTTTCAAAATAATCAAATCATATAGTGCAGATCTAAATTATATAGTTGATGCGAGCTTGATCATATGAGTAGCAAGAAGTCAGATCCAACCTGAGAGCAGCATGGGGTCCTTGTCCACAGATTTGCGTACGTGGTCAGACTCTCCTGTCAAGGAGCTCTCGTCTATCTTCAGGTCATTGCCTTGGACCAAGATACCATCAGCTGGAAGCAGGTCACCTGAAGCACAAATCCCATCTAGATCAGCTTTGTATGCTTGTCTTTTTTGTTCAAATGATATCAAGCATGCGCTTTTTGTTTCAATATAAAGTATCTTGTTCCTGTGTTAAGAAGTGGATACCATTACATATTGCAGGGACCAGCAGTCCATTGATAGACTGAATAATTAATGAGGAAATGAGCTAAGAGTCAGAGGGAAGGAGGAAAAGAAATAAACCTTCACAGGAGGCTCACATAGATGTTTACGTTTAAAGAACATAACTTTACCAAAGTGAAAAACTCAGTCAATGTAAAACCATACAGAAAAAGGAGAGTTGCGGCTAATCTGAATATTTACAAATGCTGTAACACTGGGTGACTGAACAGGAATATAATTTATTTATGAACTATTTAAATAACATTACAGGGAAAACATGTAAGTTTGATGAACAAAACTTACATATCTTTGGCTTCTGAACAGAAGACAAAGAACTGGACTAAATTCACTCACACTGCTCTCAGTATGAGTCAGTTGTTTCACAAAAAGAATCAGAGGCTGTAGGAGGATATTTAAATGAATAGTTTTTCAATTTGTTTAAATGTGTACATGGTTCATTCAGACCGTGAGAGCTCAAGAGAGAGCAAGATTGTCAGAAGATGACAGGGAGGAAAGTTATGGCGTTTAGCCTCTCTGTCATGGAGCAAGCTGGACGTGGAAACCGATGTATTGGTGATGCTACGCTTAATAACCATATCTATAAAGCTGTCTGAAATATCAAATCCATTACCATTTTGTCTTTCGTTTAAAATATAGGTGAAACACTTTTATAGAAATTCTCCACTCCCACAAACACACCACGGCGTCACATTTGCTTCTAAGATAAATAATTAATGAACACTCACTGAAGCAAGGTTAGAAAAATACATTTTATAGACTGTTGCTGTGTCTTTATGTCACAGCTCTTGGAGAGAAATTGAAATTTGTTCTGATCGGCGTAACTCAACTTAATGAGTTAATAATCTGAGAAAAACAAAAGCAACATGATTCCAATGCAACATCTTTTAAAGAATTTCCCATATTTTTTCATTCAAATGCATGAAAAAACATGAAACAAGATGGGTTTTTTTTTTTAACTTATCAGGGTTCTTTAGCTGTGACTTCATATTTAAGCAGAAAAAGACACAAACATTTTAATACCAAACTCATGTCATTTTAATTACATGATTTTCCTACATCTGCTCAACTTTTTTATCTTATACCTTCTTTACAACTTTTCAAAGTGAGGGAAACACAGTAAGCTGATGCAGGATGGTGCAGACAGGTACAGCTCCCCTACCGTATTTGACCTGAGCCATGTCCCCCACCACCATGTCAGCCACGGGAATTTGGATGACGTTTCCTTTCCGAACCACCGCAAACCTCTGCTCCTGCTCGATCCGACTCTGCAGACCCCGGAACTGTTTTTCTTTGGACCAGTCGTTAAACGCCGTCACCAGGACAACACACACAACAGAAAGCAAGATGGCCGCCCCCTCGATCCAGCCTGCGTCAGCCTCCCCTTCATCCTCCGCTCCGCCACTCACTTCCCCGCACACTGAAGAGAGGAGTTGTAGACGTTAGGTTACACATTTCAATCAAACTCTGTCAGACATTTCCACTGGCTGCTCCTTACACCCACAAATCGACCCCTATTCCCTTAATTGTAGGAGAAAGGGTTCATAAAATTGTACAGGATACAGTAAAATTGTGAAAGGAAAAATCTGGAAACTATAAAGCAATTCAAAACTACAAATTTTTGATGTAAAGTTACTTTGAATTTATTGGCGAAAACAGTAATTTGTACATCATTTTATAAGTTGTTTCATGTTCATTTTTGGAAAAACATTATTCTTCTTGAGTTAAAACATTTTGTTAGACAGTAAAACATTGACCCCCCCCCCCCCCCCCATTTCTTACAACGATAATAACCATGAAAGAAAAAATATTTCACCCAGAATTTTTCAGTGGAATTTTACACTGTACATTGTATATAGAATTGTATAAGTCAGGATTCTAGTTGGCCCACTTCAAAACATTAATATTTCTAGTAAGAAGAAATATCAGTCAATTTAAATATATATATGAATATATATATTTCTCAAGAATGTGAATCATTTTAGGCTTAACTGTACATATTTTTCGAAACCAGCCCGCTACTGTTCCTGAACATGGCACATTAAATGCGATTTATGGTTGATGCTCTGCTCTTATATAATTTCATCTCAAGCGCAGCATAATCGTTTATGTAAGTTCAACACATTGTACAATTATTCATCTTAGAGAAGGTCAGAAGAGAGAGAATGTCTCACAGCTTTTTTTTTTTTTTTTTTTTTTTTTTTTTTAAAGATGCTGCTCTTCTCTCCTTCTCTGGGATCTGAATTTCCTCTGCGGCCGGATCCGGCATCAGCATGCCATGCCAGGTATGCAGGCACATTTTGGTATTACTGTTAATTAATGTCACCTAGTTTCAGAATAAAGGTTTTACCTAAAGCAAGGAGGAACAACATTTCACCAGTAGCGGTTTCCAGCAAACAAGCCGTGTTGTTTTCTTACTCAGTTGATCGCATGGCAACCTCACAACAGGCAAATGATTCTTCTTATGCTATTAATATATCAGCTCTGTTCTGCATGAACCTGGTGGTGGTTTTTTTTTTCTCCTTAAGGTTCCCAGCAGCCGTTCACTGTCAAAAGAAGCAGAGCTGCTTGTTCAGTTTAGATTTAACTTGACAGTTTAAATCCATCCAGATCCAGCTTGCTTGAACATGCTTGCTTCATGCACAGCGCTGGCTGTGTAGCACCAGTTCGCAGCTTGCATGTGCACTGCTACCAAGTGTATACTTTGAGGTTGCAGACTGAACCACATTGTCCCATATTTGCATCCTCTGTTCACACAGACCACTTCCTTTCACCAGGACACCACAGTTGAATCTTTTTTGCTTTTAGGCCTTTTGTCTCTCCTTATCAACATTATCTCAATTTCGACTTATTGTTATGCAGCAAAACAAGATAAATAACAACCCAAAATAAAATAAAAATAATTTCCTTAACGTTACCTCTAGAATTGCTACGTAATGACATAAGAGAAATGCCTCAGCCTTGGTTTTCATCTACTTTTTTTGCTTTATTTGATACAATTTGTTTAATCAAGATGTCACCAAGAAGGTCAGCATATAGATTCTGTCAAACTCAAACATTATCTATAATCTGGATTAATGACCTAGCTGTAAATGTTTTTAAATATTTTAGAATTAACTATAATTTTCCCACTGACTGTGAAAGTAAGCCACATCCATATTTAGCTGTTCGTCTGATCACTTTCACATATTTTCCCCAAATCTGCGGCTGATTGGTCAAGTAGTTCCCAACTGGCTGATCCATCTTTGGAAGTGGAATCTTCATTGAAACTTAGACTTTGTTCACACCGCAGGTGAATGCAGCCCAAACCCAAATCTTTCACCGCAGTCTGTCCAATCTTTTCACCCCACAAAACATCCAGTCTGTGGCACTTCCATGGATAGTACTAAATCAAATCTGATTGTTTTTGAAGCATCTGCAGGCAGCATGGTCAGATCGCATTTTATCTGACTTTCTTGTCATTGATGTGAGACATGCATCACAATTCTGCAGCAAAAGAAGCCAGGTAAGGTAAGTACAGAAGCTCCAAACTATATTATGAAATTATGAAAGAAGTCTGTGTCAATTAACGTCGCAGTCTCACCACTCATGGCTCTGACTGCACATACCAACAGACTTCCCTACAGAAGCTGCAGTCAGTGCTCCACTAATGGTCGCAACCATTAGTGGAGAAACCATTGCTATTACTGATACTTCATACCAAAGTATGAAGTATTGAATTTTGGACTATTTTGAGATTTTGTGAGTTCTAGCAGTCTCTTTCAGCTTTAAGCTTAAAGAGACTGCTACATTTAAACATCTTAATATTTCTGTAACCTTTCAGCTCGATCCCTCCAGCCCTGCTCTCTAACGCAAGGCTTAGTGAGCAGAATTCATTTTCCCTTTTATTAAACCACAGTTACCAACCAAAGTGTCTCACACTGAGGTTCTTTAATTTCCACTGTGAACAAATGGAGGCAAAATAGATCTTCTGGCCACTTTGCACAGCTGCTGGCTGCTCACAATCCATCTCCAGCTGTGTGTAGCTGAGTCCTGTTGTCCATTCAATACTGATTAAATATTTTTCACAGAAATGCCTCTTTGTGGTGAAATGCCTTTCTTTGCTTGTATGTGTTGTTACCTCATGTAAAAACCTTACAATGTAAAGACCCTTCTCCTTACATTCACTTTCCTTCCCAGGCGGCTGGTAGAAGGAGAGGCCGAGTGAAATGATGGCGGCAGCCTCCAAGATGATGAGGGTGACATCTTGTAGAGCCTCCCACACTAGTTCCAGGAATGTCTTGGGCTTCTTCGGGGGAATGAAGTTCCGGCCGAAAGTTTGACATCGACGTTCCAAGTCTGCTGGGTCGCCGCTGAGACCTGCAAGATCCAAAATGTTTTGGTCAGGGCAAACAGTTGAGCAGAGTGAAATCACATCCAACATCCCCTTTCACAATATAATTTGCTTCCATATGTTATTCTTAGCAAGCTAATGCCAGTGAGATTTTAATTGATTACTGATATAAAATAGTCCAAATTTCATCTTAACCCTTTCATGCATAGTGGTCACTACAGTGGGGAGCTTTCTAAAAGCCATTTTCTTGTGCTTCTTGTGGATGTTTATGTTATAAATGCACACAGACCACTGAAGTGGACTCTAACGCATCATAAAATACACTATTAACTACTGGCCACCAGCTGCAAATGCAAGAAATTATTTTTGTTAAATCCAATATGGCCGACAAAAAAAACATGCCAACCGACCCTGTCCCTCCTTCTACTGCAGACAACTCTTGCAGGTGAAAAAAAAATATTGTGACACCAGATAACCCCTAAAGAACAATACTACTGATGTATTTTTCTAATAACAACTTTGTATTTGGAGAAAATTACAATTGATCACCTAAACAAATAAATAAAAAACTTTTTACAAAATGTTTTTCTCCTACCTTTTTTTTATGCCTTAAGAAAATTTTTTAAATTTTTTTTGAAAATGGAAAAAAATCCTGACATAATCAAGGATCATAATCAAGCATGAAAGGGTTAATTGTTGTAAGTAGAGCAGGAAAAGACAAAGACCCTTCAGACACTGAGAGTCTTCAGGACACAGGAAAGAGAAAACAAACAAGTCAGTAAAAAGGTCAAAGCATTCTCCACCTGAATCAGATATGGGCAATAGTTTATTTCTAAATCAATAAATGAAAAAATCACTGAATACAAAATATTGACACAGATCAATTGATCAATTGATAGTATCAACACATTCTAAGGTTTTAAAAAGTAAAAGAAAGTCCATCAAATCATTCACTAAGTTTAAACACCTTCTATAAAATAGGAGACACCTGACACCTGAATTTCTTCCAGCTGTACAGAACCCTGCCCTTCCCCCACCTGTTGCTTTGCTTTTACGGTCAGCGGCCGAAAGACAGCGACTTTGACTTGAATTAAAGAAGATCAGAGTCATATATTCTCGGGTCCCATATGGGGTCCCATTTGTATAGTTACACAGTCAAAATTAACAATTAACTGCAATAATTTGGACTATTTAGCCTAACATAAGAGAAAAAAATGGGGGATGGTTTCTCAAAGTCACATTTTTAACATGTTATTTATGTATTTATGAATGTCAGTTTCGAACTAAATATGCAATTAGCAAGTAAAATGTTTTGCTCAAAACTAATTATTTAGGTAGCTAATTAGATATGTAGCTCCAAACTACATAATTGATAACTGTAAGTGAACTATCAAAATGAAAGTTGGGTCTTGAAAGCCCCAATCTAAACTCTGATGAAATATTTAGATTATAAACTAAATGTTTAGTTCAGCTTGCTAATTGAGTAGTCTGAACTGTGACATTCAGAAATGCATAAATAACATTGTGAAAATATGACTTTGATAATGAACTGCCATTTTTTTTTTCTTATGAGAGATTAAATAAGTCAAACTATTACTGTGAACTTTTGATGGTGTTAAGCTCCAAACTAAATATGTACCTCAATATTTGGCTGGCTGTACACTGTGAAAGGGGGAGGAGTCAAATAGTGGGAGGACCACTTTGATTGGATAATCCATCTCCTTCCTCCCGCGAAGAAGTTTAAGTTGGATATTTAACAGATATTCTCTCCATGACTTACTACAGAGGCAGCGATGGTTTTTTTATGCTGTCACAGAAACGCCATGAATTCCCTCCAAAATATGTAGGTCCACTGAGGGACCTTCAACAAATTACACTCGGCTGAATCGTAAAAACAAATAGACCCCCAAAATCAAAGGCTTCCAGGGGATCCAAACACTGAGAACCAATACTAAATTATTTCTGCACTTTCTTTTGGAGACACGCCTGATTTCTTAGGATTGTTATTCTTTCAATTTTAATATATATCTGCAAAATTGTGGCTCATACTTTAATGCCATCCAGCTCGTATGACAAAAACACTTCAAATCAATGTTGAATTGTGTTATCATACTGTATGAACTCAAACTACATATTTAGTAGCAAGTTTGCAGCTTGCTAATTAAATATCTAGCTTGGAGCTCAATATTTAGCTAGCTAAATATATAGCTTGGAACTGAAAGTATCTCTGAATAATGTGGTAAAACTAAATATGAGCTGATAGGCTGACAAAGTACCCAATCAAAACCAGCTTTCATAATTTTTCAGACAAAAACATCCAGAATGCTCGGTTCTTAAAATGTAATAGCAAGGTTACTTCTGAAATAATTTCTACAGAGGTCAAGCTTTGAATATGAAACCTGAGAAACGACTGAGGGGCGGAGGGCTGATGGATGATTGGTAAAAGGACAAGCCAATGGATGGATGGATAGAATTTTTAAATGATGAAAAAAAGTGACAAAGTCTCGAAATGTCAATGTTTTTAGCTTATATTGATTTTTTTTGTCTAAAAAGTTGCTAAGCTGGCAACAGTGGGGTAAGCATCGATGCCGATTTAGCTTTAAGAACTCTGTACTGTAATCGGTACTTTATGGTATTACGGTAGCAGTGATAATAACTGCTGAAGATTTGTTTATATGTAAAAAGTTAGACCATTTTATACATTCTTCTTAGAAGTTCAAACAAACGTTTAACACTGGACATGAAAGATACTATAAATATCTAAAATAAATGACCCAAAAAAACTCAAAACAATAAATAAAATGGATACGGAAGTCTCTGTAAACAAAAATATTCTTCAAAATGGGCCTGGATGAAACCAAAGCATCAGACTGTCAACTATTGTTTTTCCTTTGGTAGGAAGAGAGAGAGAGAGAGAAAAAGAGAGAGAGAAAAGAAAAAAAAACAATCATGCAAATAGAAATTATTGAGCTTGTTTTAATTTGTCATGATGTGACTAATTGATTTATTGCTTACTGCACTAGCTTCTCTGCTACCCTAAAAATGGCTAATTGGGTCTAGAAAAAGGACGAATTAGTTTCTTTTATAAAATCAAAGAGTCAGGCCAAGAGATTTTCCTGTATTTCAAGTTTGTTTTGCTCATGTGTTAATCTAAATAAATATTTTGAGAGCATATACGATTTTGCAAACTCTGCCTCAATCTACAGTCTCCTCAGCTTCCTCTCCCCTTCAGCCTCAGCAGTTTCCAAGGTGACCGGGATATTAGGTCCAGGGCTTCCTGTGTCTAACAGGTTTCTGCCCAGCAACAGGTGATGTCATTGCTCCAGTGTGTATGTTTTGAGAGGAGTTTTTCTTTCTTTTTTTTTTTCCAATTGGCTACCAGCACTGAGGAAGGCGGGGATTTGCGAGCTGCGGTTGGCTGATACGGTTGGCTGTCTTTCCATCCTGGATGAAACATGCTTGCTGCAGGGATTCGCATGCAGCAGAGCAGCTGCGTGGAATTCTGACACTCAACAGGGTTCAGGCCGAGGCAAAGAGAGGAGCGACACAAAACAAGTGACCCAGTGCTGAGTAATCGCAGAGAGCCGTCTCCTCCTTTCATTAGCTCTCTTTCTTCTCCTCTCTTCTTTCTCATCCCTCTTCCATAGCTCTCTTCCCTCTCTCTCAATCTCTCCTTGATGTGTCCTTGACAATGCGGCAAGCTGTTCAAGCTCTCCCTCCTCACCCCTTAGCTTTCTCCTCTTAAAACACATACAGTCTCTCACTCCCTCTTCCAAATTGCTGTCCCTCCTACATTCTGGCTGTTTGCTGTGGATGTAATGCTCTCATACCGCAGTGCTGGTGTATCCATATGTGGCAGAGAGAGGGAATGGGATTTCACTCTGTTGTTTTAAGACCCATCCTACTTTATGCATCACATTACAGATGATGTACAGGACCAAGTGCATTGTAACGTATCCATGCATGTCTATGCATTTGCCCATAGTTCACTGTCAGATCTGCTAAATCCAGCCCTGAGTTGTTTTGGTTTTGTTTTTTGGACTCAGGGAAGCAGAGGATGCAGCCGATCAGCAGCAGATTAAAACGCTTTGGGTTCTGACTCGAGTTCATACGGGCAGCTTTTGAGCTGTGGCTCCAAAGAAGTGACCGGAGAGCAGCATTTATGCGTATCTGTGGGTAAACTGTGCTTGGTGGTTCTGCCAACACGAGTCTGCGTGTGTGTGTGTGTGCGCGTGCGCGCATGTGTGTGTTTGTGATGGGTTTGTTGGGACCTGCTGCACTGATTCCTGACCAACTCACAGTATCAAATTAGCAACACTCAACACAGACTTACTGTAACTCAATACCAGCAGCCCCTGACACTTTTCCTCCACCTCCCTTGTTCACTCACAGAAACACACACATTCACAGGCACGCACACACAAACCTCACAGACGCTGCAGTTAAACACACACTTTCGCTCAGCCTCCTTTATTCATCCATCTCAGTTTCTCTAGATCTGACAGTTCGGCATTATCCTTATTTCTGTTGCTGACTTTGTGAGCCAACTTGTCGCCGCTGTTGTGTTGCTAGGTTACAACTAGTTGAAGTAGTGGGCGTAGCGTGTTACCACACCCCTGTTAGAACCACTGTGCTCATTTACAGTACATGTACAGGCAAAGACAGGCATTGATTGTATCTTTATCATTCCTCATGAAAATTTCTTACCATAAGAATTTAAATTCTTAGAATATATATATATATATATATATATTTCACTATTTTTGCCCCACGAGAGCATCAATAAATATCAGTAAATTCATAAATATGATAAAGTGAAATCTGAAGTGTGCTGCTAAGTGATATAAATCATGTCTCTAACAGTTTTCAACACCAGTATTCATGTGTGTGGCATTAGGAAGCTGCGCCATGCAGCTACCTAAAAAGAAGTAATCTGGGATTTTTAAAATCAATTTTATCATTATCACAATGGGAAAAAATATTATGATAAAACTCTAAACCATACCCTTGTGTTTATTGGAATTTGGAATATAGTCCCAGAAGCATATTTACAGATTTTATAAGAGAAGGTCTGGGTCCCTTCAGTGCTCCATCTGGGATTTCGCCCGTTGAACTGGATTTCTCAGGATGCATTTCAACCGGGCCAATCAGCAAACAGAAGGAGGAGTTGTGAACTACGATGATGACAATGACAGTAAAGGAGGTGAACCAAGCCGTTCACTCATGTTGGCCACGCTTCCAAATATTGCGTAATTAAACTTGGAGCAGGGGGATTGTTTAAGACATTTTATTGCTGCCAATATGTGTGTTTGACTGAGCTCTTTTCAGGGAATGCTGTTTACAGCGCAAGCAATTTCCAGTAGGCTTCATATCACAAGCACATTACATACGTCACAGAAAAGCATCAGCGAATGGGTAAAACCAGATCTAATTGTTTCAAACTTCAACAGAGTCCATGCCTCTCATTCAGAGTTTATGCTATTGTGAAGCAATTATTTCACAACACTCAAAGATCCAGACTCTCTGGGCAAAGAAAAGCAGAGAACAAGAGGCTGGTTTTTACCAGGCAGGGAACGGCCATGCCCATCTGACACGTTGCATTTCATTTAGTAGTGTCAGACCAAGAATGGAAACCGGTTCCATTGAGCTCTCTACACTTGAGCAAACCTGAAGGGAACATAAAGATTCTGCAGAAAGTTGACACTATTATGTGTCTAACCCCAACGCTGTGATTTTACATGTGCAACTACTTTTTTGTTGTTCATTCCTGGTCGCTTCCTCTTTGTACTGATAATAGCTGGATGTGAGTTATTTCGTTGCAAGGAAATTTTTCAACTGGACTTGCAACGTCTTGTCATGGTGCAACACTGGAAATTCACTCAACTCTTTGAGAGTGATTCAGTCTTAAATAAATGTTTGTAGACGTGACCTGCATACACAGGTGATGGTCTTTAAAGTCTAGCCTCAAGTGTACATTTTAAAGTTCAATTTTCAAAACTTTTCAGGTGAAATGGTTTTAACTTGGAAACATTTTCTACCATCCATTCATTTTCTATTCCTAGGACAACCTGGTTCCTGCTGCAAGTTTATCTACCTACAGTTGTATAGGTGAGAGGCTATGTACTCAGTAGGGACGACGCTGGTGACGGTATTAGGAGTTCAGTGGGTCACTAGTTCAATTCCCACTCTAGCTGCCTTTGGAATGACAATTCATCCACCTTGTCTGCTAGCTGGTCTCTAGACCAGAATCCATTAGAGAACTCTGGAGGGAGCTGAAACCTTGAAGATGTATGTGGAGGAGTGGACCAAAATCCCCACTGCAGTGTCTGCACACCTGGTCAAAAACTAGAGGAAATGTCCGGCCTAGTTGAGGTGCACCTATGATGAAAATGACCAATCTCTCCATTCGTTGGAAGTGGAGAAACTCCCAGAATACCAAATACTTGTTTTCTACACTATATGCTAAAGTCAGACTGACAAGATTCTTAACACACAGTGGGTAATCAACAAACACAGCAGCAAATATTCAACAGCATGATAGAAATCTTGCCTTGGGACTTGAAGTGAGCTGCACAGAGAGCAGTGCAGAAAAGATTCTCAAAAACAACTTTAAGTTATATGTCCAGAAAGGTGGCTACACTTGATCCATAATCATCTTTTGCATGCCTAAGAAAAGCGTACGGAAAAAGCTTATAAAGGTTCAACTAGCTGTGGAATCACAGGACCCACATAGTTTTTCAGAAACAGATTTCCAGTTTGGCTTCATCTTTGTTTAGTAAATAGTGACGAGGTGGAACATGTTGTGTGGTTAAAGATCATATTATGTAGACATTAAAACTCAGGTGCTATGAGTGTGACTTTTCTTTTAATATGACATTACATTGCTACTGAGTTGGTACATAAGAAAAATATTAATATGCTTTTATCATTCCGTTTTTTGGTTATACTGTTGGATAAATGAAAGTGAAAGGCTATATGAATGGGATCGCCGAAAAACAGAAGAGGGTGCAAGTCCTTGGTATAAATTAAACCATGCAATAGGTTAAAGATAGCCTTACACTGTGCAATTAGCTTCTTTTTTTTCCCCCTCTATTGACTTGCAATGAGAATGCATCCACAAAAGTGTCTCAGCGTTCGGCTTTACAACTAAATCCATGATGTTAATGTTAGTGGATGCTTAATGAAATGTGGCTGGGCCAATACA
This sequence comes from Poeciliopsis turrubarensis, assembly GCA_010277015.1. Lineage (NCBI taxonomy): Eukaryota > Metazoa > Chordata > Actinopteri > Cyprinodontiformes > Poeciliidae > Poeciliopsis > Poeciliopsis turrubarensis. Next base: position 70,733 of record VMRN01000210.1, read on the forward strand.
AGCTGTAAAGCACCTGATTCAGCTGACCTCACTAAATCTCTGCACATTTCAACTACAGTTGTGGAAAGAAGAGCTGCAACAATTAAACAGCCTTCAGCTGAGGGTCAATATCAGGTTCACTCGACCAGTGAAAATCAACATGCTCTACAGATCTCACTGATTCCCTCTCATTTGTCACACAAAGTAAATGTCTGCGTCACAACTGTGGATGACCAGGCAGGTTCAATAGCAAAGAAACTAAGGACCTCTCTGCCCACCAATCAACAAACAATAAAAATATCTGGTATCCTTTGGATATTTGAAGATTCACTGTGAAAATAGGACCACCGGAGGAAAACTAAGGGTGTTTTCACACCTGATAGACTGGTAGACAATTTTGGTTCAATTGAGAACCAAAATTGCAACATTTGTTCCATTTTCAGTTGTGGTGATTCTGTTTCACGCTGCACTGAGTCAGACAAGCCGGTTCCCCTCTCGCCTGTGGAGGCACTGCACCATCACTGAGGGAAATTGCACAAAACGTTTGAAGAAGACACTGAGCGCAACTTTCTCACTGATTTGTTTCCTTTTTTCACAAAAAGGAAACAAATATGGAGTAGAATCAGATTTTTAGCAAATGTAAGATTTTCTCTTTTGTCTTTGGCAAAAAACGATGAGAGCTAGACAAGCGTATTTCTTTTGATTGTATTTTCCCAGAATGCCCTGCACTATAGTCCACTTGGTGTTCACATATGCATTCGAACCACACCAGACTCAATCGAACTGAGACCTGGGTTTTCAGACAGGTCTAGTCAAAGTTCAATTATGTATTCACACCTCCAGAAATTATAGGAAACCAGAATTTATAGGCAAATGAAATAAGAGTTCAACAAAAGCAAACTCAACAGGACTGGCATGAATGTGAACTCATAAGACTATGTACACAATGCAGGTGTTGTAGCTAAATTCAGATTTTTTTGCTGAAATCCATTTTTTTTTTTTTTTTGCCATGGTTGTTCACACCAAAGCACATCTACAGGTTGGAGCTGTCTGAGATTCCTGGTTAATCCCACAGTAACACACTTTTACTTCATTCATCCATTGATTTTTTTATTTTTTTTTTTGCTCTCAGCTTTTCCTTCATTCATCCACCATAATCCTGTCATCCACTCATCAATCAGTCCATCCACCCGTATGCATGCAGCTCACCCAGAAACCAGGATTACCAGCCAAAGTGAAGTGTGTTTCTACAGTTTTGTCCTAAGTGCTTTCATTCTGTAGGATCCACCAAAGTTAATTCAGTTTGCTTGAGCAAGAACAACCCGGGCCTGAAACGACATTCGTGCTCATTTCCAGTCCGTGTTTTTAGTGTGTTGTGTTTACAGTCTGTGCCGTCCACTTGAGCCAAATGTTGATACCAGAGATCAAATAACTTGGATGCAGCTTTCACTGTTGTACTATCGTTTCAGCTCATGCTGCTGCGCTTTCATTCAGCACAGACGTGCCCGTCGAAACAATTCACTCATCTATTTGTGAATGCAATGTTAAACATTTTACGTGGAATTTAAAGACTTTTTCAAACACATTTAAGAGCGTGTACCAGTCTGTGCTCTTAACAAATCATCAATCTAGTTCAGCATCCATTCATGTTTGTCTGCCAGCCCATTCAGGCCTCATGTGTGCTCACCATCAGTGGTGCTGGACTGTAGTCTCTGGCAGAGGCCCTCTGTGTCTCCATAGCCATCCTGAATCTTCTGTAGGGCGTCAGCTCCTCTCAGCTCCATCAGCTCCCTCAGCTCCTTCACCGTGACCCCAAAGTCTCCCCCTGCGAGGCTGCCATCTGCCCTTCCTCCTCCTCCGCCCCTGCCTCGAGTCCCTTTGGGATAAAACTCCACAGCACTGTTTGCCATTTCCCCCATTGTTGCTGTTGTTGACATGTCAGTAAGATAATTTGGATGTGTTTTTTTGTCCGTTCTCTCCGTAGTCTACTCAGCTCCTCCTTCGTCTGACAGGTGAAGGGTTGTTCATGTGCGCTTAATTTCTTTTTCTTTATTGTTTTTTAAACTGAGTGACTGAATTAATCTTCCTCTCTCTCCCTCTTTTTTTTTTTTTTTTTACTTCTTCATAAGGGGTGGTGGTTGTGTTTTTTCTCCCTCCTATCTACCTTGACCTAACCTCCCACTGCTCCTTTAAATCTCCATAACAGAGGGAGGCGGGGGAGGAGGGTGAGGAGGATGAAGGACAGCGAGCAGGAGCACTTCAGAGACGTGACGTCTGAATGAATCCAGCTTTCTTCTCCTCCGTCTCCCCGGCGACTCCACTCTTTCCTCGTCTCTGTCCCCCTCCCTCCAGGGTCACGGCTGGTCCGTGGACAAACGGACAGACATGCTGGTGGACTCGCAGACAGGAATGAAGCGATGATGGACAGATGGAAAGAGTGGCTGATAAATCACAGGCAGGCAGCAGATCCAGTTTAGAGGTAGCTAGTGCTACACCACCAGGACCTGGAAGAGAGCACAGCACACACCAAAAACGTCAAAGCTGACTTTTATTGATCTGTTTTTTAAGTGGGAATAAAATCATAACAGCATCCAGCCTCATCTAAATAAATACACAAACTAGCACATTGTGAGCCCTGATCACTGATCACCGCATGTGATATTTAAACTGACATCTATTGATTCTTTTTGGCACTGTAACAAGATGTAAACACAATATTGACACATTATCTTCGGAATAAAATTATAAGTGTACACAAAACAGCATGTTTACTTATGAAAGCAGATAAGAAGCAGCAGAATACAATTGTTTATTTTTGTTTATTTATTCTTTTTGTTAAGATTCAATATTCAGTCCATGAGGTTCTCAAGCGACACTACTCCATCGGCTTTTTCGAGTGAAACAGTTTGTCAAATTAAAAAGGGAGCAAGTGTAAAGTCATCAACTAATTGGATAACATTTTTATCCAAAAACTAAAGACGGTTTAAATAAATCAAATATAAAGACTCCAAATCAAAGAGAGCTTGTGATCCACTGAGGACACTGAGAAGCATGAAACTGTGGGGTGTTGTCATTTATTGCAGTAACTCCTGGGACAATTTGTCATTCAGCAAAATTTGTCATTGAGACAGGCCTATTTGTCCGCAGCAATGCAGACACTGATCTGAATTGTTGTGGTGAGTCAAAAAGTAAAGCTCTCCATACTCCAGTCCAGCCATGTTCTAACCCTCGCCTGTGAGGATCCATGGAGCCGTGGATCAAGACCACAAGAACAACATCTCGGATCTCAGTGACCAAAATGAGCCTCCTCTGCAGGGTGGCTGGACTCAGCCTTAGAGACAGGCTGAGGAGTTCCATCATTCACAGGGAGCGAGCAGAGCTGCTGCTTCTCCACATCGAAAGGACTAATTTCAGGTGGTCTGGGAATCTGATCAGGACGCCTTCAAGCCTCCTTTCTTTGGAGGTTTTCCTGGCATGTCCCACTGGGAGGAGGCCCTGGGAAGACCCAGAACTCACTGTGGGGACTATCTATCCCGTTTGGAATAGAAATCTCTTGGGACACCCAGAATATCATCAGGATGTCACTGGGAAGAGGGAAGTTAACAAGTGCTGGTAGCTTCTAATACTTTGTTTCACTTTGCGTCTGAAACTGGATCTTGTGATGTTTGAGAACAACATTAAATCTAACCAGTTGGTTTTCCAGTTCAAAATCTGAAACCAACTGGTTTTGCTAATGATCATGCTATGAACCAGGCTAACTAATATCAGCAACATAAGGTAACAATAATGTGTTTCTCTTCCAGAGAAGAAAAGACAGAACTGTGGCTAACATAAAAGCTGGACACGTCTTTCACCCCATGCAAGAAGCAATTGCTGACCTGCAGAGCTCCTTCAGTGACAGACTCCTCCAACCTCAGTGCACAAACGAGCGCTATCACTGATCCTTCCCCCCAGCAGCTATTACATCCTACCACCATCGTTGCTCCAACAAACTCAATAGGTTTACATCCCTGCTGCTATTTGCACATCTCAGTTTTTTAAATGTTTTTTTTTTACTTCCTGTGAAGTCTCTTTTTTTGTACACAAAATGTCCATGTACATCTTGTACATTTTTTAATTACTCTACTCAGTTGTACGTTTCTTTCAATCTGAGTATGTTATTTCTAAAACCTGTGCAATATTATTTTTTCTTACTTTGCCCTCCCTGCAGTTTCTTATTCTTATTCGTATTATTTTTATGATACCACTTTTCTTTAACTTGATGCTGATATTTGCTGTAATACTTAACTATTTATTAATAAATTGATGAATAGAACAGAATAAATAACACTGTCCCAATGGGAAGTCGGAACTCATAGCATCTAAATATCTTCAAAGAGTCTGTGTGGATGGTGATGCTGTAGACTGGAAGGATCTCCAGGAGCAGTCAGTCTAGCGATGAAGCTAAAGAATCCTCTGACTGAAGACAGTTTGACACTTAGCAACATGCTAACAGCAGAGGCTACATTCTACAATAACGTTCTGGATGACACCATCAATTGTTAGTAATAACTGCGAATTCACCTGATTTGCATTTACTTTAAATCTCAGTACGGTTAGAGAGATGTTGGAGTAGGGGATATGATCCTTGTTCGTTGTGATCAAAGAAAGTGATGGTTTGAATTTGCTCCTTCTCTCTCTGCTCTTTGGTTCTTCTCTGCATTCATGAAGCAAAAGAAATTTGGCTTTTACTCTTGGACAACGATTATAATGTGATACCATGGCAACAAGGTGTTTCAGCATCTTAGAACTACAACCCCTGAACTGCCTGAAGAGCAAAACTCCTTCCAGCTGCACAGGATCAAAAAATGCAACTTCTCAACAAAATAAAACGACAAACAAAAGTCTGCAAAAAAAATAAATCAGAACGACTGTAACAGAAATACTTTAACATGCTGCCAACGTTAGCGGCACATTTCCAGGGAATTCCTAGCTTTTCCTGCTTTAATCTTGAAAATTAATGGAGAAGCGAGACAGAGCCAATAGGAGAGAAGCAGTTTTTTTCTTCCATTTGCGTTTTTGTAACAAACCCCCAGGAATTAGAGAAGCACAAGTCTCACTGTTATGATTTTAAAATCTCTTGAGATGCTTGTATACTTGAAAAACTTGTGTTTTTACTGACGTGGCACTTGAGAATATAAATGGAGACTGCTGTTTCCAGTTAGAGATGCTAAGTCCCATCACGGTAATCACTAATGGAAAATGTAGAAGCCAGTTTGAAAGGCCAACTCTATAATGATTTTGTCTTGTTTTTAAAACACTAAAACTCTGCCTTAAAGCTACTGATCTCAGAAACACGCTGTTTGACGCCGTCTCGTTTCCTTGCTGTAAATAATTAATGACTGCTCAAGGCAGATAGGCGAGAGAAGATGAGTTCAGTGCTGCTGTCATAACTTCATGTGTTGCAAAAATCAGTAATCAATCCAAACAAATTCCAGTTGGTGCATTTCTAGTGAAAACCGAAGCAGAGAGCATGGCCGTCTTCGTTGCACCTGCTGCAAAGCCCTCCATTTGATCCTCACTCGGGAACCGGCCCTAACAAACCCAACCCGACACTGGTCCCTTCAACTCGCTTTCACATAAAGCTTCCCCTCTCATCCCGCGCGAGTAATTACCGGCAGCTGTAAATATTCTTAGCAAAACGCATGACAAAACGTACTCTGATCAAGGTGCTTTGCATAAGGATGAGCAGGGCGGGGGGGAAAAAAGAGAGAGAAAGAAACACCAAGAAAGAAACTAGCAGAAGCTCATCATGAATTCCTTTTCTTCTCCCTGCTCTCCCTCAGCTCCCTCTGCCTCTTGCATCTTCTCCCTCCCTTCTCCTCTCTGCCCTGCCATGCTTCCATCCTGACTGAGAGTGTTAGTTTATGACTGAGTCACCCTGCTCCAGCTTCCTTTGAAGCCCCCCCCCTTTTTTTGCTCTCCATCTTCTTTTGCTTCCCTTCTCTACCATATATTTATCTGTATATCCTTGCCTATTATGTCACCTTCCTCTCTTTTTTGTTTATTTCTTTCATTTTGTCTGCCTACCTTTGTGTCTGCTTCTTGTTACCGTAATCATTTCTATACCCAGTCAGTTGTACTTTTTCCTAACCTGCCTGATCTCTCACTCACTGATTCTGTCTGATATTGTAACGCTCATGCAGGAAAATCCTCCTGTTTACCCCCCCTCCTCACATACACACACACACACACACACACGCACAACTACTGCAACCACGACTCTCAGTCTGTCCTGTTTGTTCCCCTCAAAGATTTGATGCTCGCCTGCGAGTCTGTTATGCATAATGCAAATAAATAAATAAATAAATAAGGTCATTACTTCATTTGTTCTGCATCCCTAACTCAATAATATGCAGGCCTTTATCTATAGGATGCAAGGGGAAATGGACAGCAGACACACAAAGACGTGAGCACTCGTGCCCAGAGACATGAGCTCTATGATCTCTGTCATGACACACACTAATGTGTCACACAGGGCAGCACTTTCGGAATAAGAAAGGGGAGCTGGGGGGGAGGAGTGTGTTTTAACATGAAAAGAGTCAGACAAAAGGTCAGCACAGTCCTCAGCCGGCTGCCCATTTATCCTGAAAGCTCGTCCGCACACTGTCCCCTGAAGGGGACGGGTAATTTGCTTATTTTTATTTTCATTTTTAATAAAAAAGCGGCCGCTCTTCATCCCCTCGGGACGTTTTCTCCTCATCGCTACAGAAAGAACGTCAAGAATGGCACAAAGCAGACGAGAGGCTCCTCACGGGATTTCGTTCCAGGCCAGAGGGGTCGGCAACTCGACTCGCCACGGCACACCAGGTCCACATCAGTTACACACTGTGAGCACATGTGACTGAACGCCGTGTTGCTCCTGTCCCGACTCTGTGACTCCCCTGTGCAGCCGCAGCACCTGATTTCCAGCAGAGAGGTTTGAAGGGTCACCTCTAGCAGAGGACCCTCCGGTATGTGCGGCCGCCCGCCTGGCCCGCCTGGCCCGGCGCCACTCACACTTCCACAGGGCCCGGTGGGAACAAGCACACTTAGGATGCAATGCAGGCTGTGCCATTAAAGGTGAGCTGCCAATAGAGCACAGGCATCTGCATTATCATAGAGGATGGATGGAAGAGAAAGAAAGAAAGAAACAAAGGAGTTAAGGGCTGAGCTCAAACTTGACTCTCTCCAGGTATCCCAGGTCCATCTCTTCCCCAACTCCACCCAAAGCACCACCTGAATCGTGCAGGAATGGAGCAGTGAGTATTCCACTCATTAAACGACCTTTGCTGGTCACCTTCAGACGTGCTTGATCTTCATTCCGCTGCTGAAGCTCAACAGCAACAAGAGGATGAAAGACTAAAACCCAAGAAGAAGAAGAAAAGGAAGAGGAGGAGGAGGAGGAAGCGCAGCCGGTGGAGTGCTGCTTGTCTCCAACCAATGTCCCTCCGCAAGGTTACCGGCCACCGGCCTTCCACCTGCCAAACTCTCCCTCCCTCCCCCGCCATCCTGTGCCGGGGCTACTTGTTTGGGTCCCTTTTGCCCGCCGGATCGAACCGAAACCCCGCAGCTCGGCTGCCCTCGGCTCGGCGCTGCAGGTGCACCGGAACCGAGACGAGCAGCGCGTCTGATGTCCGAGAAACACGGAGGCGAGCGGGGGGGTGAGAACAGCGAGTGCTGATCGGTGAAAATGTTATGCCAGCTCGTCCACTGACACAGGACACGCAGGGATGGATGCGCACAGACACACACGCGCGCGCACGCACACACACACACACACACACACACACACACACACACACACACTCGCAGACACACACGTTTTCTCCTAATGTCATAACGTTGTCTGCATGCAGGTTGTTGTGCTCTGCTCTGCTGTGTGGTCAGTTCTGACAGCTGAAAGAAGAAGGAAAAAAAAAGGCCTATGATGGGAACATCAGGCCGAGCACATTCTGCAAGTCCGTCCGACATGCTACTAATGAGCAACACATCCTCCCTCCATTAATACAAGGCGCCCGGGGTAAATAACAGTCACGCACGCAGCCACGCACGGACTCTCCGACTCACCGTGCAGGCCGAGCTCAAGGACATCAGCATCAGTGTTCGGGCGGGGAAGCAGAATCCCCGTTAATCTGCGTGTGCGTGTGCGTGGAGCGGAGAATGTCCCGAACCGGATGAGAGGACACAGCGCAGGGGGGGTGGTGGTGGGGTGGAGAGAGAGAGAGAGAGAGAGAGGGTGCGGGGCGAGGGGAGGAAGGATGCAGGGATGCGGCAGCTCCGGTCCCCGTGGAGTCCGAAGGAGCGGAGGGATGAAAGACGACGACGGTGGCGGTGCTGATGAATATTCCGCTCCGCGCAGTCACCTGGTGGACGGTCGGCGGAGTTCTGCGGCGGTTTCAGGAGAGAGAGACGCCGAGAATGAAAGAGAGAGATGAAGAGAGAGAGAGAGAGAGAAAGAGAGAGAGAGAGAGAGAGGGAGGGGGGGAGGGGGGGGGGGCGGGGCGGAGGGTTGAAGCACCGGAGTGGTGGGGAGGGGAGAAAGGCCGGCTCGTGCGTCCGGGTGAAGCTCGCTGCTTCCGGCTGTGGCAGCTGCAAATTCGGTGGGGTTTTTAGGGACGCTGGGAGAAAAAGAAAAGAGGGAAAGAAAAGAAGCGCCGCGGCGAGAGGAGAAGCTCCTGCGACATTTTTGGAGGAAGAGGAGGAGGAGGAGGAGCCGCTGCTACAGCTCGCGCGCACAGGAGAGTCGGTCGCAGCATCCCCGGGTATGGCAAGCAGCCTGGTCATAAAATACTCAGGCCGTCAACCTCACATCATGGACAGAAGGATGGCAGTGGCGACAGCAGACATAAAAGGCACAACAGATTTGTACTTTCATGTTGTTTACATCGAACTCTGACCCTGCCATCTGAAAGTCTTTAGACTCATCGATTTGCCCGGTCTGCTGAGCTTGTGTGAATTGTACCGTCAGTTTCCTGTTCTGAGCCCAAAGGAGTGTCAGGTGACGTTGATCCATTCCCATCAGCAGGGTGCTTTCCTTCCACACAACTGATGCTCACTGGATATGTTCTAAGAGATCCACAGTAGATCACTGGCATCCAAACTAGTCCGACTCACATTCGCAGTGACTTGCTCCTTCCTGTTTCCCCTATTCTGATGCTTGCTTTGAGCTCCATCAAAAGTGCTAAGTTTCTGCAATGGGACTGGCTTTGTCACTGTTTCTGTTTGCAAACACAGGCGTACCTAAAAAAGTGGCCAGCTCGTATACTTGTTTGTGATTCCAGTATCTGGGAATAACCACAAGCCTTTCACTAAAACTAATCTCTGGACAAAGTTTTGAAACCAAAGTGACTGTTAATTTATAGACAAGGCTGGAAACCTTAGGATTTCATTTAAAAAATAAATAAATAAACCATAAGAAGAAAGAAGAGGAAGCACTACTGATTATTGATTTACTTTTATTTGATTGTTTTCTTCCTGGAATTTCAATATAAGTAAGGAAAATAAAATCACGCTCAGGGGAAACAAAAGTTGATACTGAAAATAAATATGTGACTTGTGAAATATACACAAATTAATGCTCCATAACATTGCATAGTTCAGTCTTCCAAGTTGCTTCTAAGCGCTTTTCTTTGAGCCTGTAAAGACTTTCCTTTTGAGCATTTTTGTGGTACTGCCTAACAACAGTTTCAAAATCACTGTCGACCAAACACCAGGAAAATGATAAAAGTCTACATCTGGGAAAATAAACTCAAGTATAAACCAGGAAAAAAAAACAAACAAAAAAAAAACCCATAACGTTATTGCTGTTCTTAAAGCGACAGCTCCTTTATTCACTTGACCAGCTCAAATCAGCTCCAAGATGGCCGACAGAGACATGCTGGTGCAACTCGCTGCAATAAAAGCTCGCTTTTATGGCCAAAATAAAGCTGTTTTTATATGTTTTCCTTCCCTATTCTCTTTGTTCTGACTGTGTGACCAATAAACTCCAGATTTACACTGATTGTAAAGAAGCTGCAACCATTTGCAGAAAAGGTCTTTCTTTTCTTGTATGATGTGTTATTAACGTCACTATTATGGCCAGTCAGGGTCAGCATAGAGCCTGATCTTGTTGTTGGAAATTTCACTGATCATGTCAATGAGACTTTGTTTTCCAAATGACAAAAAAAAAAAAAAAAAAAAAGTAAATAATTACAACAATAATCAAGAAAGGTTTAATTGAATCTTTATTCAAAACAAAGTTTCACCCATTAAAATTCACCCTATCCATATTTAAAATATAACTTTTCATTCTTTATTGTGTCCAAGTTTCACTGTGAATACATTAATGATTTTGAAAATGTACTTTGTTCATTCACTTTCATGACTCCAACTTACGTCCAATTTACCATGTTTCCATATTCTAAGCTTAAATGAAAGCGTAGCGTCTTCAGAAAGACCTTTAAATTTCTGTTTCAAGCAGCGGATTAATAAATTACATGATACAATTGCCTGCCATAAAGGAGAAGCCTGGTCCAAATCATACCCGCCTATAAATTGCGTGATGACGACACCACCTGCGTTTTTGTAGAAAATCCTGAAATGTATAAAATGATTTTGGTAATAATAATAATGATAATTATTATTAATTATTATTAATTATTATTAATTATTATTATTAAATATATATAAATATATATATATATATTCAAATATTTTGAATTTCAAAATATTTTATGGAGTTGTAATCAACACAAGGCGGTGATTTATTGTTAATAAATATTGCATTTTATGTCGCAGTTCTCCCAATCAACAATGTATACAACACAAAATTTAAGAAGACGATATTCCTTTGTTTCATCTTCTGGGTTTTTGGTCAACATATGTCAACTCTTTGTGTTGACAAACAAAAATAAAAATCCTATAGAAACTAAATACTAACCTTTTGCTACTGACTGTGAACAAAAAACTTGAATTTGTAACTATAAAAAGAAATCCTCTTCTTAACAGGTTCAACTTTTCATTTGCTGCGTTGCTAGGGTAACCTTCACGTCACAGAAAACAATCCTGTGGTCACTGTGGTTCTCTCCCTCGTTTTCCAATTCCAACCTTGAATTTTGTCAGACTTTGTTTCATTAATCTGGTCATGCTTGTTGCTTAGATCTTAAATTCTACAAAAGCTGAATCTAACACCACCTTTAGAAGTGATTGGTTTTGTTCTTCAGCAATAAGAGGCATGTAAATAACTAAATGAAATAAAATGCTAGGATGATTAAATACATTGTGAAAAAAAATTCTAAACCTAAGCATTTTAAAAGTACTGAAAATGTTCAATTAAATCTTTGGCATTATGAAATGGTGATAATTTGATTTGGATCCAAGGATTGCTTTAATCACTGTACATTTTGAATTTCCGACTGCAAGAAAGAATGAATATTTCACAATAGATTTCCATTCATAGACATGAAACTTAGCCTCTATAACAACAGGATTAACAGGAGAGAGAGGATAAAATACTAGTATTTTATACTTTGTGTGTAAATGCACAAAGTGTCTAAAACGTGATGTAAGCAATGACTCCACCTCCAAGCCATTTGTACCCAGGTGGTTCTGGGAAACGGTTGCAGAAGCGGCAGCGGCAGGAAAAATGGCCGCTGGCCTCTGCATGTTCACTGATACCAGCATGGAGCCAGAGAGGTGCAAACACCTGGCATTTCCCAGCATTCCCTGTGAATGTCCACACAGACGACGGATCACACGGCGAGGTCCTGCAAACATCCCCCACTCTGCCAAGTTACCCACTCACCAATTTACCCCCCACCAACCCCACTGACTGTCAGAAGTACTTAAATAGTGAGTCTGTGTGAGGAACAGGAGGAGAAATGTATTTATAGATAAATCAGACAAACTTATTAATAGATGTCTTCTACACTGGAGGAAGATGGGCTGCAGACTCGCTCGCCTGTCCAGATGCTGACACACACACACACACACACACACACACGCACACACGCATGTGCACATGGTGATGAAAAGCTTTGTTGCTGATTTTATCTTTCTCTGCTCTTATCTTAAACTCTTCCTCTCCATCTCCCACAGGCAAATACAGGGGGGAAAAAAAGAAAAACTTTCTCTAATCCCGGTCGCTGACTGTTGAAGAGATGTGCAAAAGCACCCATTTGCTTCTGAGGGCAGCCCGTTTTACTTAAACTCGAAACTCTGCGAATGAAGGCGCAGGGATCGGTAAATGAGATGCAGGCTGCGGAGGAGCTAGAGAGCGAGGTGTTTCTCCTGCTGCCACAGCCTAAACGACATCAGTATCGACCTGAGCTGATCAGAGACGACTGCAGTGCTGAGGGTGGAGTTCAGGGCTGTTCCGGAGTCAGTTCATCCTGCTGCACCAGACCTACCCATCCTGACAGCCGTCAAATGGTCTCAGTTATTATTTTAGTCCAGTGAGCCTGCATTGACGACACTACACACCGTATCAATGAAACCCAGCAGCAGAACTCATGGACAGATTGTTTCCCAACCTCTCTGCTTTGACGCCCTAAATCAGATCCAGTTCGACCCATCAGCTCCTGAAGTCACTTAATTAGTTAGAAAGCATAAATCAAGTATTGCATCTTGCTTAATAAAATAATCGCAATCTGAATTAAGACATGTCTTGTGACCCTGTTGACTATTTGCAACAAGACATTTGTGACCATATCCCAAAATCTTAGCAATTTCATGAATGCTGCATCTTTTTCAAGAGACTTTTGGTCAATTTTTTTTTGTTTTGTTTTGGGGGGTGGGGGGGACTTTCAGACTCTGTTTTAGGCCCATTTTCCCAAAACAAAAGAAGCTTATCACTTGGTGATGTAGTCAAATTCATATTTACTCAGGTGGTGCATTTGTTTGCACATGGAAAACCGTCCTTAAATGGAAACAACTGAAAGAGCATTTGATCGTTGGAGAACGTTTTGTGTAACTCTGAACCGCTTTAAATGGATGTTGGAAACCATTTCCTTTGTATCTCTCAAATATTGTTTTTGAAAAGCCTGCATATTCTGCAGATTTATCTTTTAAGCCTTGAGTTTAGCCTGCCTGGTGTTTTTTCCACACTGAACTGTTCTTACTCTTTTGTTCTGTCCACTTTCTGCTATGACAGCTTAAATTTCCCTCTTGTGTGAGTAATCTGAGCTAATTACCTTACCTCCCCTTATCATCTTGTCTTATCTTTAATAAGACAAGAGCCTTTACGTATGCAGTATTGGAAATACACTGAAAGATACGTTAAAAGGTACAAGTAAACCAATAATTCAATTCCCATTTTATTTCCTAAAAAGCAGCGACAACACTTGATCATTTGCAGTTAAAAAGTCCTCCTATGGCGTCCACATGAGACGCTCAGGCGTTTCGGCTGGACTAACGTCAGACAGATCTGGTGATTATTAGTTGGATCAACCAACTGATGACAGCAAACGGTGCTTTGTAGGAGATTTTCTTTGTTCATTTTTACACAATTTGAACCAGGTGAGGCTCAAACTACGCCACTTCAAGAGAGTAGAGCACATTTACAGACAGAAAAGGTGGCGAGGTGTAGCAAAATGCACATATTTTTTTTTTGTCAATTATTGCTCTGAATCTGTTGTTCTTTTAGCAACTGGCTGATGCCTAATCAGTATGAAGGCTGCTGAGCTTTTATCAGTTCAAGGACGCTCTCCTCTCAGACTGCGGGCCTGATGTAACGTTAACATCCCAAACTGTCATTTTGAAATAAACACACATGCACGTGCCTATGCATGCAGCTGCTTGTGTGTGTGTGTGTGTGTGTGTGTGTGCGACCTTCTGACTTCCCCTCCAGCCCAGAGTAAAAGGCTGAAGTGATGTGTAAGCAGATCAGAGGCACGCAGAGGAGAGGCGATCGGAGCGGGGTGAAGGGTGTCGAAGTGTGATACGAAGATAAGCTCCTCTTCCTCTTCCTCCATCCATTCATTCACCCATCCATCCATCCATCCATCCATCCATCCATCCATCCATCCATCCATGTTAGCGCTCCTCTTCCTCTCTCCTCTGACTCCTTCCCAGCTGATGGTTAATTCATGGAGTCTGGCTGAACACGCGCCCTCTCCATTATTAATATAACATTAGGGAGACAAGGGAGAGGAGGCAGGAGGAGGAAGGGAGAGGAAAGAAATGTGGAAGACACAGAGAGAGGCACAGATGGCAACGTAAGAAAGAGGGGAGAGAAGTGAAGGTATCAGTCAAAAGAGACGGAGAGAATAGAGCATGAGAGGACTGGAGCAAATGAAGTGAGAGTCAGGCCCTCCCCCCACACCCCCCTTTAAATGGGGGGGAAAATAAACTGGAAGAATCAAGATGGGGAATATTGTGCGACATGTGAAGAACAGGGAACACACACACGGCGCTTCTTGTCCCGGGAAGAGACAGGAGAGGGAGTGGGGAGGGGATGGGATGGGGGCGCTCACATGTGTCACAACTGATCATGTGACATCTTCATCCTGGACTAAACAGACACACAGACCTGTCTGCACACACCTAAAAGTAGCTCCGCTAAAAATATCACTTCTTAGAAGCTTGTTGCGATAAGAAGGAGGGAATGAAGACGGACTTTTAACAGTTTTCCCGCTCAGCAGTCACAGAGGGGCTTGGTGCAGTGGAAACAAGACGGATCTGCTCCATCCGTATCTCACAGGCAACAACATGTCGTTACCTTGGCATGAACTGTTCAGGATCAGGTATCCAAAGGTAGCCTGAGATCAGAAGCATCCTGCATATGCAGTAAATATTTACAGTGTTGACAGGACATTAGATTAAAATGCTTCCTTTTTACATTAGGATCACCAAAATCTGGAGCTGCTTGCTCTTTGTTAAAATAATAGGCTGATTTTTTATTTTCCTCTGAGAAGTTTTCATACAGTCGTTTAGTATTTGCCAGGCGATTGGAAAGGGACTTATTTTTCCTCCAAATGTAGCAGTTTTGTTATTTTCTGAACACTCAACTCGGGTGTATCAGAAGGCTGTTTATTGGATTTTCACGCTGCTTTTGAAAGGATGGATTCTTCCTCTCAGAGCGGTTTTTCAGTATGTCTGTTCACACGTATTGATGTGCCTCTAGTCTAGTGAGATCATATCCATAGTGTGAAATTTTAAACTTATACTTCTGTGTTCAAAGAAAATAACATTCAGTAAAAAGTTAACAAAATCAATTGTATTTTTCCAGGTTTCACCTGTAAATTATATAAATAAGACTTTCAAAATTATTCTAGAGATTTTGGAAACCTGCGACATGTCCATTGGATGGGTAAGGACACATTTTAGATCTGTAAAACAAGCCTGAAATAAATGTAAATAATGACGTCTGTTTATGTTTTCCAGACCAGGTTCATATTATCCTCCAAAATCAGCTTACAAACACCTTTGAGGCACAGCGCCTCCTCAGAGCTCCAGTTATTAGCTTCATAGCTTCTGTCTCAAAGAGCAGCCCTCCACACCGGTACCCACTCTGCTCCTTCAGACTAGCCAGCAGCAATTGGTTAGCATCTGGTGAAACTGCAGGGCTCATTATATGAGCCACTTCTCAGTGCAACGCTGGTAAAAACATTGTTAAAGGGTTAATAGACGAGTCATGTTGTGATGAATTTTGGAAGGTGGAGTTTTAGAAAGGGCAGGAGACTTTAAGGAGACAGAGGTCCAATTTCATAGTGTTAAATAAGGAAGTATAATTTCTTTTAAGTCAGATTTGAAAAATACAGCATTTGTGTAACAACTTGAGAAAGTACAGCTACTTGGTTATCCTATAAAATGGTGCATTATCCCTGTAATAAATGAATAAATTATAATCATTGAAGTGGAAAAGCAGAGCAATAGAAGCGTTTATTGCACCCCTCATTTCAAAAGACTTGTTAATAATAAGTGGTCCCGGAATTAATTCTGGATTTTAAATATATGAATACGTTTTGGTTTGTATTTGGTGAAAAAACATTTGCAAATGCAGACACGTGTTGTGATGCAGCTCAACATAGAAAAGCCCACCTTCGTTCACAATTGTATAACATTTTTATTCATTCTCTGTTATTACAAATCAATGTGCCAATAATTACAGAGAGAGGTCTAGGACTTGTCAAATTCCCACTGTGGTATCTGAAGTTCAAACCTGTCTCATATGGTGTTGAGACATTCAAAAGGGAGACATGTCTCCCCTCGGTGGCAGACAGCGGTACTACGGGTACGATTTTCTCAGCTCCACAGGGTAACTGGGGCAAAAACAAAGTCTTCTCTGCCTCAGATGCACCCATATTCAAACGCACCTGAACCCCAGGCGTCCACTGCACAGATCAGAGGACGTTCGCGTTCTTCCCGCACCGACACCAACAGAGCTTCCACGTGGCTCTCCAGTCCATCGCTTTGTCCTTCAGATACACTTGGCCTCCATGTCATACAGCCGGAGAAGGTCTGAGATCACAGCGTTGATGTCTGCTTTGGTCACGTCCTCGCACAGCACCTACACACATGCACAAACACACAGCGCAGACTTTCAGCTCCACACCTGGCCTCACTGAACAGGAGGGACATCAAAGGTGCACACGCCATTTGAAACGACCCAGATTCAGCGGCCTTCAGGGACGGAGCAGGAGGTCTGACCCGAAACAAGACTTTTCTCCGTTTCAATCGGAATCGGATGACTTGCTAAATGAAATCCGTGACAAAAGAGATCTCATTTAGGAAATTGTGTGAACAGGGGGCGCAAAAAAAAAAACAAAAAAAGAAAAAGAAAACTAGCGTTGCAACCAACAATAAATGAATGCCCAACAGTTACATAAGCCGTCTGTGCCGTTGAAGACAGCAGTAATGTAATCCAGCTGAAGAGCGCTAGGAAACAGTCTGCATGACAGCACAAGCATCTTTGGACTAAATATTTTTTTTTATAAGCTGTAGCAGAGAAAACATCCATACTCACACATCAGTGTAATCATTTTATCACCTACATTTTCATGTTGATGCGTTTTATGGCCTGCTGTGTTATGGCCCACAATGATCAGGGTGAAATGCAAGTCATATGTATAAACAATATAGTCTGAACAATTGCTTTTAATCCAACAGTGAGCCAGTATGCCTAAGCCGACTTTGCTCTTCCAGTTAATGGTTGTGTTTTACTGGGATCGGATGTGAAACACGGAGTGGTTATCATCTCAGACGTTGCAGAGGACTTGCTGCAGAGATTCTCCTTTTAAAAGGACAACAATGATACACACATAGCCAGAGCTACAATGGAATGATGGAATGATTTCACCAGCATATTCATAGTTAGAACCACCTAGTCAAACTACAGACCTAAAGCCACCTGAGAATCTGCAGCAAAACTTGAAAACAGATGTTGCCAGATATTAGTTTCCATGAAGAATGGAGAAATGTTGAGGTCTTCTGATTGAGGTGGTCCTTTAAGCCTTGCAGCTGTAGCTGCAGAGAAAAGATGGTTCTAGAAAGAATTGACTCAGAATACATTTACACATCAAGTTTGTTAAAAACTTTGGAGAACCAGGTTTTCTTTTCCTTCCACTTCACAATATACACTATTTCGTGTTGGTCTGTCATACAATGTGGTCCCAATAGAAAAACTTTCAAGCTCTTTGATGCTTTTGAGGTGCTAAAAATAAACTACTTTGTGGCACCTAAACATCAAAGCCTGCAGAACAAAGAACAAACCGCTTTTCTTAAGTACTTCTGGATCAACATTTGTACCAACTGGAATATCCTGCATCAGTTTTGCCCGGCTCCAGTGGCTTGTGGCTGAGAGCAGACCAACTCCTGGATGGAGTCTGTCGGCTTCCTGAAAGCTCTTTCCGTCTTCGTCTGACAGCTTAACTGCCTCCACACATCAGCTTACACTTCAATTAATTTGTACTGTGACTGTTTAACAGCTTCCAGCTATCTGACGTTTCAGCGGCCGCCGTCGCTTCAACATGGACTGGTGCTTCGGCTCGTTCCCGCCCGCACGCCTCGCAGCCGCCTGAGATCTCAATAACTTTTATGGTTTACAATTTACTGCCTTCCTGAGCTCTTAAAATGACATTCTAACAGCTTTCATCGACTTATGTGTCAGAAAGACGCATTCCCATGTGTGATGTGTTGGGTTATCGTGTCTGATTTGAAGGATTTGTATTAATAGGTTTTACTTTTAAAGAAACAAACAAAAAAAAAAAAAACTGAGCAAATGACTGAAATTAGAACATTTTACCCTTCGTAGGACTTAAAACTCCATTTTTTTTTATCACATCAAATCACTGATATGACTTTTTTATCTCTGACTTTAAGAATAAAGTCAGAGAAAGAACAAGATGGGCAACAAGCACCTAAAAGGAAAGCTGCATTATTTGGTACATTCAAGCTTATGTCTGGAAAGTTGTTCTGTTTCACCTGTTCAGGAGTCGGAATGACGACAGTGTTTTGATAATCTGAGTTTAGAGAATTATGCTGTACGTAATGCTGATAATTCTAATTTTGCTCATCACTAACATTAGATGCTGACGACCCAACCCTTGAATCAGATTGTCTTTATTTTGTAGTGTTAGTCAAATCCTGTTAAACTGCAGAGCAGTGTAAGAGCAGCTGCCTCACACACACAGTGTGACAATGCCTCTGGTCCTATTATTGCTAATGAATACTACTCATGGTGGCAGCATGTTGAAGAAGCTGTTACTGTAGTTCTAATTTGATCTTTTTGTAGATTTGTGTTCATCATTTCCTGGTTGATGTGATGCATATCTGGACAATTATTTCCTCTGGTTTTCGCTGCTGTGCAGCTGCAAGGATATTTGCCCTTTTGGACAGCTTTTATGATGCGTAACCGTGGGAACAAGGCCTTGGTCTCACAAGCTGAATACATCATGTTCCAAATTATTATGCAAGTGATATTTTCTCAGATTTTCTGAAATGGTCAGTATAATTTTCAAGTTGTGAACTATTACAGTATCAATCAAATTTTACTGAACAAGGCTCCTCATGGGAACAGTATTTCTTTCAAAAATAAAAAACTCAAAATGCACTGCTCCAAATTATTATGCACTGCAGAAAGTCCATATACTTTGCTGGGGTCATTTCCACACCTTCAGGGACTCTGAAGGGGCCGACCAGCTCTCTCTCTCTCTCTCTCTCTCTCCCCATGATTTCCCCCCAAAGCATGACTCCGCCACCTCCTTGCTGACATCACAGCCGTGTTGGGACGTGGAGGCCATCCACCACCAATCCACTACTGCGTCCATCTGGACCATCCAGCACTGCACAGCAGTCATCAGTCATCATATTGTCTTTGCTGCCCTGCTTGCATGTTATGAGTCATACGACTCCGATGCAGCAATGTTCTTCAGTGAGAAGCTGCTACATACTTGTTGCAAGACTGACTGCTACTGGAGATCCCTTACCATCCAAAATGACTCTTTGAAGATACTTTGATGATGAGTTATGAAAGCCTTTAATTTCCCCTTCTGATAAGAAAAGTATTTTGGATTCAATCTAAATTTGAATTGAATGATTGAACAAAGAATGTTCTTATGGTTATAGTTACTGAAGTTATAATAGATGGATAAATGACTCAACAGCACAACAAATAACAGCAGATGGGGGGCTATACCTATAAAATTGGGCCAAACTGTTCTCACTTATTATACAGTACACATGGATTTTTCAGGAGTGTGCAAAATAAGAAAATGTTAGTGAATTATAACCTGCCTTACAGAGGAGTAACTGTGGTGATCGTTCATTTAGTTGAGTCATGCTCTGGGCCATAATCTGGAAATTCTGGTATTAAGTGAGTGTTGTGGACAGGCTTGGGGCGGGATCACGTGGTGTTAGTGATTATAGCTCACCTGTTGCTCACCTGGGTGATCTTTGGCTAATGAGTGGGTGACGGGGGAAGGTGTACTTTTGCTGACCGCTTCAACACAGCATATTTTTGTCTTTATTCACTGTTTTTTCTACGGATCCGTTTTTATGGTTGTTTGGACACTGTGCTGGTTTGGACATTGAAAAATAAATTAACATAAAATGCATCCTGGATTGCGTTTATTGATTAGCTGGCGCGTCAACAAAGATTCCCTTGTTCAGCCGCTCGGCGACCGTGCTTGACAGTCGCTAATAGTGAGGAAAATGTTCACCTTGTTCTTCCTCAATTTACTGAGGAAGCAGAAAATAACATAATAATTTTGTTGCCATCTATAGAGAAAGTGGAATTGTGGATATTATGCATCAAAAGACAGAGTTCTACAAAACCAGAAATCAGAAACTGGAAAATTTCCAATCAAAGCAGTCAGCCCCAATAAATAATCCTCTCTCTGCCACTCATACACATGCACGCACGCACACACACACACACACACACACGCCCACGCATTCTCACTGTTAACACACCTGCCACCACTCCTTCTCTCCAACGGGCAGCTCCACTCCATAGCTGTTCATCGCCAGGTAGAGTGCAGCTACCGCGATGTGTTGCGGTGTGTGGCGGATGCACATGTCTCCATGGTAACAGTCTCTTAGCAATGCCCAGGACGTCTCAGCCACGGGGGTTCGAGACCAAGCGTGCCGGTTCACCAGTGATTTTACAGAAAGCAGGTAGTGGAGCAAATACTGCAGAGAGGGGCAGAAAACACACTTTGCATTGAACACTGGGAAGCAACACAACACACACTCTGTTTTTACCTTTTAACTTGTCTCCCCTTTTTTATTCCTTCCTTCTGGATTTTTGTCATCTTTTTGATGAAATAGTTGCATGCATTAGGCTGTTACATCTCAGCCACTAGATGGCATTGTTTGTCAATTTTCACACCACTAGGGATTTATTTAAATCCAATTATGCAGTTTCCTTGTAACAAGCTTCATTTATATTGAAAGATGTTAAACATTTAGGAATTTTATGCAAACAGAAACAGACATCAGTAGCAGCACTGGGCAATAACAGTGGCTGAAAACTAGATGGGGAAGACAGGGACACATGGATGTTTGCACACACTCACACCTTGTGAGGATGTTCAAAGGAGACGTGGAAGTTGAGCTGCCGTAGGATGAGGAGCTCACACTGCACCACGCTGTCCCTTAGGTCCCAGAACTCCTTATCACATTCGAGAGGAGCACTGCCTTTGTTAAAGTACCTGAGAGACACAAACAGACAGAACGGAAAGGCTTTTCATTTATATTTAAATTCAACTTTCAGTTTTTTTCTCCAGGGGGTCTACAGATTGTGGAAAATGTCCAGCACTTTCATAATTTCTGGACAGAACAGAAAGTCCTGTAACCTGAACAGCGTGATGACAAAAGCCTCCTGCAGCTGTGTGTTGATGGATATGTTGACAATGACGTCCCACAAAGCCCAACTCCACACATTGACTAGCTTGTTGTACTTTTAAGAACATTTTTAAGTTGTTACGTTTTAGGTTGTTACCCTTAGTTTTTTTTTTTTTTTTTAATAAAACCAATGAAGAAACTATACAAAGAGAGATCAACCCACAGGGGAAAGAGGGAAAAATATATAAATAACTTAAAAAAAAAAAATCCTGTTGGCATACTTTCAAAATAAAGGTCGCTAGTGCCAAAAAAATCTTTAAAAATAAAAATACAGCTGTGCTTCTTTAAAAATTACAACAAAATTCCTGTAGTAGACCTTTATCTTTTTTTCAAAGGGTCAAATAACATTGGTGCCCTAAATGAGTCTCATTTGAATGAACAAAAGTGGCTCTTTGGAATATAAAGATTCAAGAGATCGCCATAAAGAAAAATTCCCACTCCTTTATCAACAGCCCATATATTAAAGGATCTGGCTTCAAAGTTATGACAATAAAAATATGGTAAAAATGCCTCGTTTCTCACCATTAATCCTAACGTCTGTGCAAACGCCAAACAATAACTGTTG
The DNA here is from genome assembly GCA_010277015.1 of Poeciliopsis turrubarensis. Classification (NCBI taxonomy): domain Eukaryota; kingdom Metazoa; phylum Chordata; class Actinopteri; order Cyprinodontiformes; family Poeciliidae; genus Poeciliopsis; species Poeciliopsis turrubarensis. Next base: position 92,619 of record VMRN01000210.1, read on the forward strand.
AACAAAGTTTGATTTCACAGCTCTTTTCCAATCACACAAATATTCCCTCTAGTCAATATCCGCTCAGGAGGAGGTTTTCAATCTGCCAGTGTATTATTTAATCTTATCCATGTGTACTACCTGTGGCTCACGTTGATGATGTCCCGGGTCCGGATGTGTTGCTCCTCCACTTTTCCAGCCAAGTACAAGCAGCTCATGGCCACCAGGTAGGGTTCATAAACACGGGATGTGACCCGCTGGAAGAAACGATGGTACAACACACAGGCCGTTGCCACGGGTACTGAGCGCATACAGAGCTTCACTCCTGAGCAACAAGAAGCCAAGGAGAGAAGGTTAGAAGGTTTTGCATCTTACCTCCTTACAACTGATAATATATAACTAAAAAGCTGCACATTGAATGAATGAGACGCCAACAGAAGGCTTTATTCTGGTCATAACTTAATAATTACTGTTGGATAGCTTTAAGCTGATTCAGGACAGAGACTGTTCCAATACACCAATTCGATATTAATATTATATAATATAAAAAATTCCAGATCGGGTATCGGTGACAATGTGTCCGATTCACAAGGGCATATCTATTGGGTCTAATTCTATGCTCATGCTTTATTATTTATTTAATTGAAGGAAGATTTGAAGGAAGACTTTTTTTCTGTTTTTATTTTTTAACATGTTGACCAAGGTAGTCAGCCTATTGTTTTTGACATTTTCAGTTTCTATGTCATTTATTATACACTGGCTATTTTACTTCTAATTGTACTAACTGAACAAGTTAAAAGTTATGTTGTTTTTCCTATGTTTGATTGAGCTTGTGAAGCTATTGGTGTATGAAAGTGTGCTGCACTGGTGCAAAGTTATGACATACATTTGGCTTTCAGTACTTGTATGTCTGTGTTTAACTCAAGAAACTTAAGTAATTTCAGCGCCGTTGCTCTGTATCGGATGATACTAGACCTCATATTTGTATCGGTATCGGAAGTGAAAAAATTAGATCGGTGCATCCATAAAATTGCAACTTTTAAAGAAAGAATATCAAACAAAATACTTGCTCTTATTAAGTGGTCGCCTCACCTTATATTAGCTATATACTCTGACTCTCTGCATCTGAATATGCAGAGAGTCAGAGGATTTTTCCAATACATTTTCCCCAGCTGTATATACCTTACATAAACTCTAGTTTAAAATCTTTAATGCTTTGCTCTCTCAGATGGAGACTGCATGGTCCTAAATTGTTTTAAATGACAAGGGTCAAACCTTGGCCCACCTCCCCACCTGTTTCCATTATGAAGCGACACACACGAAAGTGAGTCTTCGTGTCCCACGAGGGCTCCGACTCAGCGTCCCTCCTGCCCGATGGCCGGGGTCCTTCAGCCGCAGCAGAAAACCGACAGGACGGGCCCTCCATGACACCTGGGCCAGGAAGAAAACCACAAAACCCAAACTGTCTCTGAGACCCTGAAGAACAACGTGGGCGTTAACTGTAACTCCGTCAAATCCTTCTCACTTTAAGGCGGCCACTAAATTAATTTAAACATTTTTTAGAGGAAAAACTGGGAGGGTGGGGAAAGGAGAAGTTCCTAAACGTTTATCTTTTCATTTAGCTAGCTCTGTTGTATCGCGCTGCGTCCGTTCTGACACAGGAAGAAAAATACAGAGGCTTCCGGCCATTGATTTCAAAATAAAATTAACTTGAAAATTGACCTTCAATATTTAATTAAACTTTTAGTTTAATTAAATCTAATTAGATTATAGTTATAATTAAATCATTATATTTAATTATAATTATATTATTAATATATTTGTTCTTTCACGAACAATGGCATAGTTTATATATCGCCCCTCATATTGTTTTTATTTTGCGGTTGCTCTGTGAGTTCTCTGGCAACATTGCGGCATCTCGAATAATTAAAAGGGTTTTTTTTCTGCTACAATATTGTTTCTGTAAGATTTTGACGTTGTTTGTTAATGTTTCGTTTGAGACGTCTGAAGTTTCAGACCTGTTCTCTTAAACGCAGCAAGGGCCATCCCTCATAAACATAACAGAAACATCCTGTAAGAAAGGGGAAAAAATGCATCCAAAGTACTTGGACTATTTTATTTATTTATTTATTTATTTATTTATTTATTTATTTATTTATTTATTTATTTATTTATTTATTTATTTATTTATTTATTTTAGTTATTTTCAGGCAAACATGAACACGCGTTAAAAGGTTGATTTTCAACCACTTCTCTGCACCAAAGAGTTGTGAATATGTGAGGACAATTTTGCGTGGGTAAACTTAAAGTTGTACATATGTGACATTTTAAACCGACATTTATTGTTATCTCTCTGACTGTATGAGAGAGATACATGTATTTGTAAATTTATTGAGGGCCCGTTTGCGAGGTGGTACAAAAGTAATAATAATAATAAAAAAATTATAATAAAGTAAATAAATAAACAAATAAATTAATAATAATAATAATAATAATAATAATAATAATAATAATAATAATAATAATAATAATAATAATAATAATAATAATAATAAAATCTCTCTTGCCCTAGATAGCTTCCGTAGTTTTCTTTTCAGCAGCATTCAGATTTACAGAGTTGCTAAGCGACCAGTACACAACACAACAGATTCGGACTGTAGCAGATGCAGGAATGTCTTCCAATTTCTCAGCCAACCAGGTAAATTCACTTCGTGTAAACGGCAAGAGATGATATGTTGTTTCACTAACTTCGCAAAGTCATTTTTTAATATATATCTATTTTTTATAAAAGTTTGAGGGCACCTTCGGTTCCAAGAGGCTGCAGAACTGGTGCCAATCCAAAGGCTTTAAAGAGGTAGCTATAGAAATCAACAGTCTGTAATCGTTTCCTGAAAGTGTTTTTGTTGTTGTTGTTGTTGTTGTTGTTGCTTTTTGTTTCGAAATCATCTTTTGGCAAAAACGAGGTGGTGATTTTTATGCATTTATACATTAATTTATTTCGCCAAAAGTGATTTTGGCAAAAAAAAAAAAAAAAAAAGAGATAAAAAAAAAAGAAGAATAGATTATTTTCAGAAGGTGACAATATTGTGGGTTTCCCTGTTTGCAGCGACCCAGTGCACACGTGGGTCACAGCGCCTTCATTGTGGACAGCAGGGGTCACCTGCTCCCAGGGGTGAAGGTCTGAGCACTAAACTATTTACTATGTTCTGATTTTATTTGAGGCAGTCTCTGATTGGACCGTTCTGCATGTCTCTAATGCGGTTCACAGAAAGGCATAACCTGGCCAGTTTTTAAGGGCACTTGGGATTTACCGGCTCGTATCCCAGCCCACCACATCGACCCGACTGCCCGTTCAAAGGACGGTCTCAGGAGACTCAAGTTGTGGGGAATCTGCCCACCAGAGGAGGGGAAATCTCAATCAGGCAGAGGCAGCAGGGACAAAGATATTGGCAAGAAGGTCAGGTCCACACAAACAGTGTGATATGTTCACCTCCTTCTTTCAGCTCCCTTACTGAAGGACCTGCACAACAGATGATCTGCCTCCATCTTGTCCCTCTCTGTCACTCCAACCCTTTGCACATCCTGATTGCTACTCTTTCCTCGTCCAGCATTTTGAGGAATGTGAAAATGTTAATTTACTGACAATCTTGCTTCAGCCAAAATGAATCAGTTTGATTCTCATGAATCAAGTCAAACCAAAGTAAACTGTATGTGCTGTGTTAAAAAAAAACATGTTCAAAACTGATTTTCATGAGGTGTGTTCACGATTGGCTGCTTTTACATTCGTTTTTGATCCATTTGTTTCGATCATGGGCAAGACACTGTGTCAGAGGGGCGAGGAGAGGTTAACAGTAGGCAACGTGCAGAGAGGTGTGTTGTGACTTTGCTTCCTGGTCTGGAACCTTTCATCGTGTCTACTCTGACATACCGAGGCCTTCTGGCTTCATTCACATTCTCTTTCCCACCGATCTCCCCCCTCACTTTCATACACATGACTTCTATCTCCACCTTCAGCAGGTTCTCTTCCATCATCTTCCTCTTACCCCTCTCACTTCCTCATGTTGTTGCCTGGTAACCTCATGGTCCATCGCATCGTTGAACATTCTGTAGCTATTATTGTACTAAATAGCTCACGTCGTTTGAATATATTCTGATCTATTGCTGCCTCCAGCGCACAAACATTGCTTATAACCTAATTAAATGTGGCTATAATCACTATGCAATTTATAATAACTATATTACTTATAATCGCTAGATTAACATTTTGTTTTCAAAAATACCGTAGGAGGGAAATTATCACAACAAATTTTTTTAATCATATTTTAGTACTTTTCTATCGAATCCTATTGGATCCTAGTCCACAAACTCATTCAGTAGAGACCCAGTTCCATGCTGTTCTGTGAGTCATTTAGGTTGTTTTCACCTCGGAGGTGTTTACCAGCCCAAGCAACATGAGGCCTTTCGGTCCCAGTTCAGGTCTGAATGGTTCCGAAACTGCCCTGGGGAGGACAGCCCAGATGTTCTCTCTCTTCTGTTCGTGACAACATTGTTCACTGTAATTGGAGAGTAACTGGGATACATTTGAGCTGAGTTCCGAGGTACGCTAGGTACTTGGTGTCCACCCTATCACAGACCGCAGGGTTTTCCACAACAACATAAGCCACATTTGGATGGAGACATAACTATTAATTGGGATGTTCAAAAAGAAAAAAAATATACATATATATGCTTGTGGGCCTGAATTTCACGGCGGTTAGTAATGTAAACAATCCCATCTGTGTTGTAGTAGATTTGTCTTATATTACCGTCTCCTGCTGCTGCAAATATTTGCACTGTGTCCTTTGAATGAGTCCTGTGGTTCAGCTAAGTGCTCTCTGCACACATCCTCATCGTTGCAGGCCTGGCATGGGCCGATGCAGGAAAAAGGTGAGGCCGTTTTGACGAAGTCTTCCCAAGTCAGAATGCAAAACACAGAAAAGATTTTTTGGAAAACCCCACATATATGAAAGGGTCAGAAATAATTAAGTCAAAGCTTCTCAAATTGATGATATTTACACTCAGAGTTAAGGAAAGGTTCCCTGATGTCTTTGACCTTTGGAGGCTCATTTAAAGATAAGAATAGTTGTTTTGGGAATGCTGCTGCATATCCAAGTTTTGGGAGTGTGCAGTTAAAAAGATAAGTGAAATTGTAAAAAAAAAAACAAAAAAAAAAAAACTTTTTGAACGTTGAGAGCTGTCTGGTGCTGCTTTCCCCCAGACAAAGGGATAAAAGGTAAATAACTAGAGTTGATTAATAGGCTCTCTTTATTTTTTTCTTTCCAAGTAACCTGAGCCCCAGTAGAGTAATTAAGACACCATGGAGAGCTTTGGGAATAAACAACTTCCCTTTTCCCTTTGGGAAATTAATACCAATATAAAATGTGAAGTGTCTTCTGGCGATACATTAGATTCTTCCCTTGAATCCCATCGAAATAAAACATGTAAATGTTTTATTTAAATGTATTCATTTGTGGGGATTTGCCCAAGAATGTGGAAAAATAATATGTAAAAACAAATAAAACAAGGAAGCAAAAATTAAGCAAATGCCAACAAGTGTGTATTTTTGAAAAAAAACAAATTCTTGTTAGATGCAGCTTACAGAACATAAAAAGCAAGTCAGAAATCCAAAATTCACCTCAAACACTGTGATTTCTTAATGTTCTCTGAGTAAAAGTAGAAAAACTCTGGAATTATTATGCAAATTTCAAAAACAATTTTTGATTTCCACTATTTTGACTTTTGGGAAACAACTTTATTTGGGTTTTTATTTGGGTTTTGTCTGAGTGGAGTTCTACAAAACTGGTGCCAAATGTTTCTGCTACGTTTGTGCAGGAAAAATCTGTTGCTTATTCTGCTGTCGTTAATAGTATTAATAAGTGTTTGAAGAGGTCATAAAAGGTCAGCCAGCCTTACCACCTCCTTCAAAAGGTCAAAGGTCGACCTTTTGACTTTTAAACTTTCATTATTGTCTTCAAATCAAAAGCAGCACATTTCATCAGTACAAACCAGCCAACATGACAGAGTTGACTGACACCAATTGTGTTTGATTTTGTGAAATTGAGGGCCACAGGCTTGACCCCAGGTGACCTCTGGAAATGTTTTTTTTGTTTTTTTTTAAATCAATATCTTTAAAAAGACACACAAACATGCCCTGCACGAACACGGCAAACGATAGACACCAATTCCGTTTGATTTGGATAATGTGGGGGTGTAGGTTGACCTTTTGACCTGTAAGCTTTTGTAAATATCTATAAAGCAAAAGCAGCACAAATACAAATTTTTTTTTTGCTGAAGACCAGCTGAAACGTTCGACACAAGTTTTGATCTATTTGAAGGACGGGAACCGAATTTGAATCTCCGTCCCTGGAACAGAGAAACGACAGTTCACCCTGGACACGTCCGAAGCAGATACAGTCGTCTACTACAAGGCTTTAGTTATGGCTGCTAATTTAGCTCGCTGCTACTGCTAACAATGACAATAATGCAAATGACTCTTCTGGGAAGTTGGACCTTCAGTCTGTTGTGCCAGAACTGAACCTGATTTACATCCACGTCAGCAAACCTCTATGACTGGCTGCTTTGGATGTAAATACTAGTCGGAACAATGTATTTGTCTCTATGTTGGTTGTAAATAGACACAGCACAGTAAATAGCTGCTCAATGATCTCCAACTTTCCCTATCTGAATTCCAACATTTCTCCTTGTATTTTCACCTGGGATGATGGTCAAACTGAACGCCACACCATAAAGGTTAACTCAGACTCTGCTTCTGTGTTGAAGTCTTCTCCCAGGCGGCGAATTGATATATACATGAAATGGGTACTTGAGAAACTATTTATATAATGAATGTGAAAAAAATACATAAGTTCGTCAAGAAAATAAAGAAGATACACTGTAAAACAAAACAAAAAAAAAAAGACTGCAAAATGCAATCATTTTTCTACTGGCTTTTCTGCTTTTCAGTATAAAAAAGGATAGTGAAGTTAACAATCAGTACTCTGTTTTATAAGTTCTCATACCTGAGCAAATAAGAGCAGCAGTGAAACTGTAAGACTGAGAAACCCGAAGAATTTCTTATCTTTAATTGTTTTTTTTGTTTTGTTTTTTGCCCTCTTTGGTATCTTCTTCCATTGTGCTCTTTAACTCAGATAATTCATTGTTTTTTAGTAATAATGTACAGTAAACTCTCTTTCAGACCAGCGAGGACGCGCCTCAGCATGCTGCTGACCCATCTAAAGAAGCCGAAGTCCGGTCGGCGTCTCAGAACCGCTCCGTCGCCGGGAGTGGGAGCCAGGGCTCACAGAGACCTGAGGCTGGATCTGCTGCTCAACAAAACCTCGAGCCTGGATCTGCAGCGCAACAAAACCTTCAAGCCACGCAGAAGGACAAGCCAACGAGTGCAGCTGAAAAGAGTCAGTCCAGAGTTGGCAGTGGAACCCAAGACATACCTGAGTCCATATTGCAAACACCACACAGAATTATAAGGTACAGCGCGGCAGGTGTAATCAATAAAGAGTAACATTATAAAACATGGTTTTCAGGAAGTCAGAGTGCAATTATTTGGAGTCCAATACTTTTGGGAATATGTCATAATACTTTACCTTAATCTGTTTGCAGTTTCTCTGTCTTTTTTTTGTTTGTTTTTTTTTTTTCAAATAAACTTTTCAAATAAAGTGTGATTATTAATACATTTTTGTAACCTAATATCTAAATGCAACCTTCTACAAATGCTTGATGGTTTCTAAATAATCTGAACTGTCACTTTAAAGTTTTGCATCATATTATAATGTTATTCCCTCATCAACAACATGCTTGGAGTGTTCTTTGGTTCTTTCTTGCATGATTGTGAAATCCTCAAATATCCCCTGGCAACCAGTCAGGTTAATATGAGCAAACCTTCCTGTTTGCTCATACAAAGCATCGCCTATTTAACCGAAACTCCTCCCCCAGAGCTGGGGTCTCCAGCCGAGCCTTGGCCCCACAGATCAGTCCCCACGGAAACACAAGAGGAGCCTCCCTCAGCCCCGAGAGGCGCTAGCTAGAAGAATTTGAACTAAAAGGTCAAAAAATGATCACAGAAGCTGCTCAACAATTTTTCTAGAAACAAACACATTCGAAGCAAATGAAACATGTTTAACAGACTTGCATGATTTGGGTGGAAGCTGCCGTTCCAGCTCTGTGTGTCTCATTGTTCTGTCAGCTGATGGGTATTATGAGTTCCAGCGTCACTGAACGCAACAGAAGAAAAAGGGATTGTTCTTTCCTCCAGCTCATCCACCACGCATGTCTCTGGCAGAAAATGCATGTCCGTTCCAATTCTGATCAAAAGATTTGAATTGTGATCAAAGTAAACAAGCTGCTGTGTCATTCAGGTTATGCAGCAGCTTGACTGTCACCCTCAAAATGCTTGCAGGTAATGTCAATGGTTTCCATGAGGACACCAATGTCATCGTGACAGTTAAAGGGTTAAGATAACTTCATAATATATATATATATTTGCCCCATGTATACATCTATTTTCCATTCACTTAAGCTGATTTCAAAGTGAGGAGACAAACGGTATTATAGTTGCTCAATGGAAAGGGATTAGCATGTTGGAATGATGTTAATGGAGAGCTGCAATAATAACAGCTGGATGAGCCAAAGGCCATTTTGTACCTGGTGTGTACTGTAAACGTTCACAGGACACAGCAGGGATTATCAGATTAACTGCTGCGACTGATGGACTCCCTCTTTCTGAGATTTTGTCCTAATTTTTTTTGTTCTTTTCACCAACATCAGAGCAAACACATGCGTTCCAACAAGTTTATATTGTGTTATTGACTTATAAATGTATCTGTCAGCAGTTTTAACCAAATAAATACTTGAGTGAAATTTATTTCTGCTCACGCCAGATTAGGGCTTAGGTTTAGGAGTTCTTCTGTTCTTTCACACTTTTGAAAACAATTTGAACTGGACTGCCACACATGCACAGGCGGACATGACCTTCAGTAAGCCAGTCAGTGTGTTCTTTCACAAATCGAAACCTTCTCTGCGTGTAATATCAAAATCAATTTAAGTCACAAACTGTTTCAGGGAACTTCTCCCGTCTACTTGAATGCCGTCGCCAAGGATTGTCACAACTCCGTCACTCTGTTTGTCAAAGGTTTGTAGGCCGGCAGTCCTCACGCCTGTTAAAGTCGATTCAGATTGCTTTCATGTGTCGTTTCAAGATGATGTAATGAAGCCATGTTAGAACAGTGTTGACCTCTGCTATTGTAAAGGAGCTCTTAAAGACCCACCTCTAAGGTGTCCCGTCTGTACTTCTACATTTCCCTGTATCCCTGTGTCCATTTGTACGCATCGATCACAATGAGACATGGAGGGAGGTTCTTGTTGATAGTTTTGCTTTTCTTTAGCCTGGTAAAAAGCCGCCCCTTGTCCTTTGCTTCGGACAAAGCAAGACCCTGGATCCTCGGCTACGAAGAAACGATTGCTTGCTGGAGGCGTGGTCTCTGTCGAAGTTTTCAAAGATTGGATCGCTAACGCTTTACGGTGGCGTGCTGTATGTGGTGCACCGGCTCAATTGTGAAGGAGAGACGCAATGAAGCTTACCAGAAATTAACTGAGCCGTTTGGAAAATCAGCAAACGTTTGCCAAGCACTGTGTGGAGGAGAGTTTAATGTCTTAAACATTCCTCTCGCTGTCCCTTTACCTGTTCAATATTTGGAAGTGAGATCAACACTGACTGAACAGCTTTGTTCACTTCTTCCACTCCCATTACAAAACTACAACCACAAGCAAATTACAGTCTTTTTTTCACAACTCCTTATGTTTGCAGATTGCCCCAGGTGGCATGCATCCTGAGAAATCGAGTTCAAAAGCAGAAGTCCCTGACGGAGACCGAGACATGAGAATAGAGCAGAACTGTGTAGGAAAGCAATGGTCAGGCTAGTTTCACATAGAAATGATCTAATTGTTACAGACCTAACAAGTAATTGTAGACCCTCTTCATCATCATTGGCTGTTTTGCCTATGCTTCAATACGTCAGAAATGTTTTCCATTTTCTTCCAAAGTTTTCTTAGATTTGTTTCGATTTTAAAGCAGTTGAGATCATTTTAGAAAAGCAGCCGGCCATTTTCTGAACTTCATGTTTCCCCTCACCATCTTTATAACCAAAGCTCAGCTGTTCTTCTGAACAATGTCTGAAACCAGACATTTTACTCAGATTTTCAGGAGGAATACTTTTCAGCTAGAATCTGCAGTCTAATCCGTCTTCAAATTAGAATGATTGCAGGATTCCAATTACTCCAATGCACTTGCTGGTAAATCATTTCCCACATAGAAACAATTTCTATCAAAAGTTGGTTTGATTTATTGGTCAGGAACAATATTATTTATCTACAGTATGACCTCAGCCGTGGAAGTGGAAAAAGTCATGATAAAAGCCAAACTCGTAACCTTAAAACCTCAGTAAAGCTTTGTACCAGGAACCAGTCGGTGCATAAAACTAATGGTTTTAAGTAGGGTATTTAGCAGCAGTTTTTGCTGTGCGACAAACTCACACCTTTGTATAAATAACAGCTTTGGTCAGACAGCACATTTCCTAATGACTCCTGCCTCAGGCCACACACGTTACCTGGAAACAGTTCAGAAAAACAACAACAGTTTGTTTGTCTGGAAAATAAAATAAAACTACTCCAGCAGCTGCGTTTCCATTAGAAATGTGCGCAATACCTTGTCAATATTCCACTAATATCGAAAAATAAAAGACAATTTTGCAATTGCAGTGATTCTACTAAATAAGAAACGCAGCAAAAATTACACACGAGCACTGCATTATTATTCTTCTGCTACTTTCTGTTGTCGCCTTTGTGGTTTGCACCGATGGTGATATTCACTTATAGACCATGTGACTTGAGTGATGCACTTAACCAAAAAGTTTGTATTTCTCAAGCAGCAGGGTTTTTTTTCGATATGTCAGATTGCGATTGCGCAAGGAAACGCAGCTACTCTGATAGATATGACAGGCAGATAGATTTGAGGGTTTTGCATAGAAATAAAGACTGATGTACAGAAGCCTCTGTCCAAGAAAATGACACATTTGACGTTTGAGGTAGAACAGATTTCCTTCTAGAAAATGTGATGCAAGAAAACATTTGCAAAAAGTGATTTATCCTTCAAGTAAAAAGATACAAATACATAGTTTAGAGGAAAATGGAGCATAAAAAAACAAAAAAATTGCTGCAGATTCCTACAGTGAGAAACACAAAGACCAAGTGGATTTGCTTGCTTATCTTCTATGGCTGTTTAATCACTTTACATAATTTTGCTTTGGTAAAAAATCTTCAGGGTGGAAGCAGGTCCACTGAGGCATGGTCGATGCTTCGTAACAGGAACAGTTTAACACCACATCACCACCACCAGTAGTTCCAATTGGATGCTTACTCCAACTCGAAAGCCAAATGTTAGTCAGGCTGGACGACAGTCAAACCAGCTACGTTTGGCGTCAGTATGCGCTGGACTTTGTTGTGACTCTTATTTTCCGAACCATCACCCAGTCTTTCTGCCCGGCTGTCACCAATATCCTCAGACATGAAGAAGCAGAGCCGCGCAGTTTGTCTACCTCTCGCATCTCAAATCTTCCATTCATAAAAGCTCCCAGTGACTGGAAGGTTTTACAGCTCTTTATCGCTGCAGTGACTACGTTTTGGCCTAGCTCCACCTGACCGTGGTCCAGGAGGTCCTTTCCTCCTGATCCCGTTTCCACTAGTATCCCCGTCACCACCACAGGCTTCAGGAACACCACCGTCAAATGATCTCCTCTTTCTGGAGAGCGTCCCCAGAAGAAGCCCTCCCCGGGATCCCAGGCCAGTTTGGGGAAGTACTTCTGGTAGGTGGAAATGTTTGAATACACTTCAGCTGAGGGATTGGTGTATAGCCCCTCTTCAAAGTTCTTATCCTTTAGCTTGTTGTATGTTCCCTGGAATGATGAAAAAGTGCCCATGTGTTGGAACAGCGAGGGTTTAAAGAGGATGGTCTCTTTTTGGGTCATCAACTGTCGGAAATGAGACATCAGCCAGTCACAAGGCATTTCTTGGTAAAAGAGAAAAAGGAAGCGAGCCAAAAGAGGAAGGTCGGAGGACTTGTAGAGTTTCCCGATGTAACCAAGGGCTGAAAACTCCAACATCGCCCAGGTGCCCTTTTTCGCATTTCGCTCCTCAATGTGCTTCCGAATAGTTGTGAGAAAGTTCTGTGCTGAAAAGACGTCGTCTTCCAGCTGGAGGTAGTACTGGCCTAGACCTGCACTGTAGTGGATCAAGAAGGAGTAATCCACATTCTGCTTGGAGCGGAACGACACCCGGTCGGGAGCGTCGTTGTAGTTCCTCTTCAAGCCTTCAAGAAGAAGCAGAGAAACTTTCATGAATAATCCACCGTCAAGAACTTTACTGAAGCTTCCTGCCTGGCTGGAATTTATCTGCTGCACCTGTCAAAGGAGGGTACCACTTCTGGGACACGTGGATGACTAAAAGCTGGCCTTGGTCCAGTTCAGAGGCAAACGTTGAGTTGATTTCCCTGACGGTACTGGTTATCCAGTAAACGTCGAAGTCTGCGATCAGCACCACCACCACCATGGAGGAGCGCTCTTCAGGAGATGACTGCGAGAAGAGCGACTGCAGCGTGGGAACCAGGTAGCTGCCCTTCTTCCGCTTGACTGACGACATGCCGATGGTCAGGAACTCTGAAATGAATCCGGACAGGAATGAAAATCTACATACAGTCATATTACTTAATTATTGAAATGCTGTGTCACAACACAGCATTTCAATCAGATTTAACCATGGGCTTTTTCCAGGCCACTGTAAAACCAGATATGGGCTTCGTCCTGCTATATAAAACAACTGACTGAGCTTTAGGTCACGAACTGACTGACGGTCATTTTACTTCATTATTTTACGAGACATGAATTTGCGGTTCCGTCAATAGTCAGGCCCTGAATCAGTAAATCGGCCCACAATCCTCACACACCCCCCATCATGTCTGACTGCAGGTATATTGTTCTTATTGTGAAGTGCTGTGTTAGTTTTTTGTCTGATGAAAGGGGGACACACCTTCCAAAATTCAGCTTTTGTCTCATCTAATCATCACTTATGAGACAAAAAAAATGTGCTGTTATAAGTGAAATAATACGATAGTGAAACTGATACTTTTGATCAAGTTTAAGGAATTATTGTCTAAAAAATAAAAAAGCGGCTCACGGAGGAGCTGGGAGTGATCGATCTTTTCACAGATCGATCTTTTCACAGATCGATCACTCCCAACTCGATTGATCCCATGTCTTGCAGAAAAGTTTCTTATAAGTTTGTTTTGTCTTATTTCAAGTTAATCAAGACATTTTCACTAGAAACTAGACCAAAAAAAAATAAATACTTGGTAAGATTTTGTGTTTTTGCAGTGAATATTTTTCCAAAAGTCTTGGGGCTCCTCAGTGTGTTTTTGATGAGCCCTAAGATGTGGGCTGGGTTTCTCCCATACTGTTGGGTCAGGATCACTACCTTTCACTGAGATTAACGATGTTATGTGGTGATTTTGATATTTAAAGACCTACATAATAATTCATATAAATGACATATCTATAAAATAAACTCAGGCAAAAGAAACCAAATCAAATTCTTTCGATGTGAAACTTGTAAAACTTTTATATGAACTGCAGGTGTGTGTAGAGAAGTTTTGGTTAAAACAAGTTTGTTCTTCATTCAGTGGAGTTACTCTCAGTAGGCAGCGGATCCAGGAATTTTACTCAAAGAGTAGTGACACATAATATAATTACTCAAGTAAAAGTAAAAAGTAAGAAAGCCTAGCCTAAAAGAATTATTTTTCCCCCCATAATTTTACTCCATTAAGTGTAACTGAGAATATAACCAGTTACGAGCCAACTGTGAGTGGAGCTCACTCTGCTGAGTCGATGGCATTCCTGCCAGCAGCTGATAGGACACATTGAGAGGCAGATAATCTCCCTGCTCCACCCAGGACTCCTTACTGACGAGCCTCTCCACCTGCCAGCTCAGTTGCTTTGGAGGCAATTGAGTAAAACCCTGAAAGACACAAACGACCAATGTTTGCTTGTGGAACCACATCTGGAGGGGAAAACAGAGCAGACTCAAACTCTTCCAGGTGTCGTTTTCCGTTGGACAGGATTCATTTTTTTTTTTTAGCTCGGGGTCTCACCGTGAGGAGGAATTCGAACGGATAGAAGTAGTACAGGACGGCGGCGAGAAGCAGAACTCCCAGAACTGCAGTCTTCTTTCGAGAACGCCGTCGCATTTCCTGTCAAACATCCAAACACATCGGCGTACGTGTTGAGGTGAAACCAAGTCAGTGCAACAGTAAATAATTCAGCTGTGAGAGGATGAATATTTCAGAAGGCTCACATACAGATAACACCAGGCTGTCTGTATCTAGACAGAGATAAACTCACTGTGTCTTCTGGAGATCTGAACTCCAAAGATCATCCTCCAGATAACTTAAAGGGGTGGTAAAAATCAACTATTTTGACCTTTAAATCATGTTATATTATTCCCTAATCAAAAACATACCAGGAGTGTTGCTTTGATTCTTTCATGCAAGTTCGAGAAATCCTTTAACCTTCATGGCAACCACTCAGTTGTCCAAGACGCCTGGGTGGACCTAGCACCGCCTTCGACATGCAACTCCTCCTCAGAGCTGCAGGTTCCAAGCTTCCGCCTCACAGAGCAGCCCTCCTCCATGACTCCCTCACTCAGCTCCTTCAGACTAGCCAGTAGCAATTCCCAAACACCTGGTGAAACAACACATCTACTGACGTCTTCATGCGAGCTACTTCTCAGTAAAATCCTGGTGGAAACGTTGCCAAAGGTTTAATCAAAGAGAGAGAAACTCTCTTTCTGAGTTCCAGAAAGAGAAGGAATTTTTAAAGAGACCGAGGCCCAATTTCAACATGTTGCATAACAAAGTGAGATTTATTTTAAGTCATATTAGATATATAGAGCATTTTTATAACAACTGAAGGCAACAGAGTTACTTGATTCTGCTCTAAAATAATACTACGTGGAGAGAAAACATGTAATGCTGCCCATTTAAAACTAAGATATCGCATCGTCAGAGCGGAACAGATTGTGAGAAATATTTTGTTGCGTTTAGACTTGACAGCAGGTTTCTCTGGAATCCTCTGCTGGACTCAGACCTCACAGGCCTGCACAACAAGCCTGCAGCTTTCCGACCTACATTTATGCTTTTGTTGACTTTATCTTACACTGCACTATTTCCCCCAGATTAATCACTGTTCATTCCCAGCTTTGGTGTTCATAAGTGTTTCTAACTTTAAAGTCTCTGCTGTGTTAACTTGGAAAAAAAAGAAAAAAGAAAAAAACCCCGCTGTTTTAGGTGTTGAACTTGAGCAGTTTGTCTTTTCCAGTGTGCTTTTTTTATTATTTATAAGCAATTACAAAA
Organism: Poeciliopsis turrubarensis; assembly: GCA_010277015.1. Classification (NCBI taxonomy): domain Eukaryota; kingdom Metazoa; phylum Chordata; class Actinopteri; order Cyprinodontiformes; family Poeciliidae; genus Poeciliopsis; species Poeciliopsis turrubarensis. The sequence continues at coordinate 108,106 of VMRN01000210.1, forward strand.
TGTTTAAAACATCAATAAAAAATATAACCACATTTTTAAAAACAGTTTCTGTGTATTTAATAGATTCAAAATCAAAAGTTAGCCATCAGAAGAAAAACATTTGTACGTGTGGAGAAGTTGGTCTTCTTCTCCAACAGTGCATCTGATTTCCAATCCAAACACTTGAGATCTGCCTCCACTCAGGGCAAACCGCGAGAACAGCCTGTGTCCTCTGATTTTCTTTTACACTTTGTTTAGTTTCCACCATGTCTTCGGATCTTATCCCCGATCTATGTTTTACCAATTTATAATTCACACAGACCCATAAACCTTCTCAGGCGTAATATAGTTTTTCGTTGACTTTAGGTGACACATTTCTCTCATTGCTTCAGTTAGAGGTGTGAAATGTATGAAAGAATTGAAGCAACACTCCAGATTTGTTTTTGATGATATATATATATATATATATATATATATAGATATAGATATATAGATTTACAGTTCTAAACACATTTTGTTTGTAGGGAAAAGTGGAAAAATTGGTTCTAGATTATAAAAGCTGCCGACTCCTGACTTAAACTGTTTTGCATGTTGCCTTGAGGTCCATGCAACAACAAGACACTTGGGGCTTCCAAATTGTGATGGAGAGAGCCTATTTTGTTCTGAAAACCTAAGTTTTATTTTTCCATTTCTCTATGAACTGAAGAGCGATCCCAGGCCATTTGGTACATTAAATTGTGAGTATGTTCACAGCTGACATTGTTGCAATCATCCAGATGAAAAATGTCACACAAACTGCTGGAAGCACAAAGATAGGAGTCCGAAAAATGTGGATTTGTTGCGGTTAATACTGTGATACTGTCGGCAATAAATTGAAATTGTTGCGATATTGTATGGCTTTTTCAATTTAGTTCAGGTCTGGTTTTTGTAATGATACATGGTGACAAATAATGCACAAAAATCACAGACACATAATGCTGTAGATAGAACATCCCAAGGAACATAAACAGCTCAAGGTGTAAAAAGTGTCATATTAAGCTAGAAGTAGATGTGAAAACTGCATTAAACTAAAACAGGTTTTAAAAGCATCAAGTGTGAATTGTTTTTAAAGTTAAAGGCTTCTTCTTTCAGCTGTTTTTGGATCATATGGACATCAGACACAACATACATATTCAATAAATCAGAATATTATTGAGAGGTTTATGTCAGTAACTCCATCACCAAATGAAACACATTAAACAGATTGATTACGCAAAGATTTTTATATTTTCTTAATGTCCATCACGTTTCTCCAAGCAACTAATGAAAACGCGGCAATAAAAAAACCCAAAAAAACAAAATCAATGTTACAATGTGTGGGCGTCTGAAAAGCATGTTTACCTGCTATTTAACTCTACCTTATTTCCATGAAATGCTTTTCATGTAGCCATGCGAAACTTCTCGGTCTGGTATCCTGACTGAACCAATAAGGAAACGTTTATCTTTTCAGCCAGCAGCCTTGGCGCTCGCGCTCGCTCCAAATATAACCGAGGCGCTAAATGGACGGTATATTTGGCCTCAGCTGTTTCTCGAAGTCCCGTCTGCGCGAAGAGTTTCTCGCAAATACCGCAAAGACAACAGCCCGCCGAAAACATCTGAGACATTAAAAGGTGCGCTCACCGTCTTGACTGAAACTTCCTTTCTCTCTTCTCAGTGCGTTCGCCTCCGAGGCGCGGCAGAACCTCACCTCACGGTCAACGCCTCTCGCTCCCCGGGACGGTACTTCTCAGCGATAAACAGCCTCAGGAATCCACAGAGAGAAGCTGAATGGTTTGGAAACAGCGAGAGCTGCGGCGTTGCTCTCCTCCGCTCGCTGTCAGGACTGAAGTTTGGGCTGCCAAGCATCAGGTGGCGGCGCGCGGCTGCGGAGGGAGGGTGTGTCGTAACGCCGGAGCGAGGGGCCAATCCGCTGCGCCGTTGCACTCAGGGGCTGGGCGAGGAGACGGAAACAGAGTGGGAAAACGCAGCCTGGAAAGGTTCAGAAACGACAGCGAGCAACGGAAAATGTATTCCCTTAAATGAGCCGTTCAAAATAGTAGCACATTATTATGCTTCATTCGGTGAAAAGCCAGCCTGCTCTCACTCATTTCATCAAATCCCTCATCTACCAGGTTTCTCCAGACTAAAGATGTCACCTCACAAGTGACAACTTGTGTTTTCTACTTAAATAGAAATAAATCTCTGTATTTTTCAGATAGTTAGAAAGTAAAGATTATTTCTCCTTTTATGCAATATGTTGTAAGCTTGGTTTAAGCCAAGCTTACAATAGGAGAAGCAACAGTTGAAACCAAAAAGTCTACTCAGGCCAACACCTTTCTTTCTCCCCATCTGTAATTTAACCTGTTTGTCTTGTTTTAGGTACATCACCAAAATAACTTAGATGAGCAAATGCCAGAATAATGAGAGACAGAATATGTCAAACTTTTATTCATTAATGTCCTCAAAACCAGGAAGAGAATCAGGAGCAGCACCACTCTGGTTCATCTTGGGAAATAATTTCCAAATGTTTTAAGATGCAGCATTCTACTCTTTAAACGATTTCACCCGAGTATGGACATGATGGGAATGTCCAACCATCACGCCGTTCAGGAAGGAGACGGGCTCTGGTGGAGAGGAGCAGGTTCATTATCCACAGTGAAATGTCCTGGGCTGAAAGGTCACTCAGTGAGGGAGAAGCCTTTACTTTAACAGAGACATAAAAAGCCAGACTGCAGTTTGCAAATCCACAAAGATTTTCATTTTTGGATACATGTCTGATGGAACTAAAATGGAATATATTGGACTTACTGACCATTGTTACATTTGGAGGAAAAAGGATGATGCCTGGACCGTCCTCACTATTTTGCTGCAGTACAAATTTTATGAGTCCATCATAAAACAGATGGAATCATGAGGAAAGATCATTACGTGGGAAAATATTGAAGCAGGAACAAGCAGATTGGTCTTCCAGATGGACAGTGACCCTCAGCACACAGCTACAGTGGTTTTAAAGCAGCTTGAGGACAACAAAGTCAATATGTTTGTCCTTATCTCAATCCTATGGAGAAGTTGTGGGGAAATCTGAAAAGGCATGTGTGAGTGAAGGGGTCCAGAAACCGGACTTCAACCAGTTCCGTCAGAAGGAAAAGACCAGGACTCATTCCAACCGCAGTATTGTTCTGGAAGGAAAGGTCATAGAATTCAAATGGACTGCTGCCAAATACTGAGGAAATGAATGTAAACTTCAGACTTTGAGGACAGTAATGCATAATTCTCTCATTCCTGTGTCATTTAACAAATAGAAATAATTTTGATAATTGTGACTGACCTGAAACAAACCTGTGGGGAAAGAGGTGACATTTTTCTCCCATTGTCAGAATCCATCCGACAATGGGTTCTTCAACTCGTGTTTATTTAAAGGAGGGGTGTTATGCAAAATCATCTTTTTTGCGCTTTATGTCCTTTTATAATGCTATTTCCTCATTAAAAACATGCCTGGAGTTTTGCCTTGATTTATTCGTCCATGTTTGAGGAATCCTTGAATCTCTTGTGATTCAGAGTTGCCGTAACATCAGCCACGGCTCCGGACGAGTTTAACAGGGCCAGGGAGAACCTTTTTTCCAAAAAAGTTACTCAAGTAAATGTAACAAGTGCTTCCCACTTTTGAACATAGACAACATCAGTAACCTAGTTAACAAGCTTAAGGTGCTATATTGGTATAATATAGGAATAACAGAGAGTTGCCCATTTTAAAGTAAAAACAAACACTTTCCAGTCCGGGGAGGGGTACGGCTGACGCTGTGGGCGGGCAATGCCCCCCCCAATGCCCACCCATTCCGCCGGCCCTGCGTAACACCTGATCATACAATGCACCTGCTACTTACCTAAAGCTCCAGCTTGGCGCTTCCACCCAGCAACTCCCCTACTTGGCTCCTCCAGACTAGCGGCAGACGCAGTTAGCAAACACCCAGTAGTGGAACTGCACATCTGCTGAGCTCATCATAGGAACTACAACACTCGGAAGAATGACTGTCGAAACCATCATGGAGTAACACTGTTGTCATCACATGCTGAAGGGGGAATGTCAGGAAAGCTATATATATATATATATATATACATATATATATGCATACCCTCCAAAATAAAAAGCCTTCACTATTTTTTAAAATTAATAGCCATGTGTAGCACACTGAATGGAGTAAGTCCATGTTAATCATCATGCTTGTGATTCTCCACTTGCTATTAATATTATTTTAGCTAGGCTTAGCATTGATGCTAGTTTTTAGCATCAGAACGCTGGTTTCAAACCAAAGAACACACTTTTGCAGTTTGCACTTTTAAATTTCTTCAGAAATTCTCTAGCTTTACTTTTCTGTTCATGCTTGTTTTCTATTCACTTCTAACAGAAATGCTCGTCAGACATGCACAGCAACAAAAACCTGTTACTGCGTGTAAAGCGGAGTGACTGATTTGCAGACAAGAGTTTAAAGTTGAAGTTTAAGTTGCTTCTGTTTAAAGCATAACACCACCTTCGTCTGTGAGTCTCTAGGTGAACAGCGCTACAATTTATGACTCCAGATCCCAGCACCGCCTGAAAATAATTGAATGTGAATGAAAGCAGTTCATTGTGGTTCCATTGTCATCAGGCCAGAAATGAATCAAAGGATTTCTTCTTTACAGCAAACACAGGAGATTCATGAACCTCAGCTGATTTTTATTTAGCTTTTCATAGTGTAGCAAACTTTGGATGACTAAACAGAAAATATGGACGGCTTTTGAGCTTTTTACCCAGCCTCATCTGTAACAAGTGTTAGTGTGTACTTTCCTGTTACTGTGTCAAAGTCAAGTAAAACTTTTCTCACTCAAGTCAGTTTTCAAGGCACTGGAAAACATCACCATGGAAGCGACATCAACTAAACAATTCACTTCAGGCTTAAACAAACTAAGCCACCTCAGAGGAAAGTGTGTGCAGTACAGTGGTTAGGACTGACAGAAAGACCCTCAGGGCGATGACATCATGCGGCTGCTGCCAAAGAGTCACTTTAACTTCCTTATCTCCATCCGCCGTTGCTTGCGTTTGTTCATCGCCCTCCATCTCTCCTCCAGCTGAGCGTTTTGGATTTAGCTGTCCGGCGTACAGCAGCTCCCCCAGCACCAGCGTGCTGCAGGACGTGTCGGCGCGCAAGGTGTGCGTGTAAAGGAAGACTTTCCACGGGAGCGCGTGTGACGGCGTGAAGGCAAGTGTCTGGATGTTGACGAGCTGCATGGCAGCGTGAAGGCTCTGTGGGGAGCAGTGGGGCACGGCTCCACACCTGATGGTGTCCTCTATCCACGTCCCGTTATCTCCCTCATTGGCCGATTCTGCTGAAACAGGACGAGAAACATCTTTAAAAAAACGCCATAAAACAAGCTGCTGTCTACAAAAACAGGTTTTTGTAGACAGCAGCCAAAAAAAAAAAAAAAAAGGCTCACGTAACAGCAGTGGGTAAAAAGTGTGCTGCAGTAAATGTAACCGGGTGCAACACATTTTATTCACACTTTAGGAGTGAGTTTCTGGTTCTCTGCATCCCAGAGAAGCAGAACCAAACACAGAGAAGCAGCATTCAGTTTCTACGCACCACAATAATGTGGAATAATTTGTGGCACACAGACCACATTTTAACCTTGCAGAAAACTGCAAGAGAGCTGAAACCACAGACTTCCTTTCAATCTAGACTAAAACCCACCAGTTTACTTTTGATTAATAGTAAGCGGAACATTGATCAAGATCAATGTTGTTTTTTTTTGCTGATTCTTATGATGGTATTTGATAAGATATAATGTTTATTGCTTATTTCACAATTGGTGACTGTATGATGTGTTTATGATGTAAAGAACTTTACATCAGCCTTGCTGCTGAAATATTCTATAAATACATACCTGACTAGAGTAAGTCGCTGTAAAGGTCATAGGGCTGCACAAGATTAGAGAATGTTGCCACGGTGATTATATTGCTGACAATATCGGGTGATGTACATGTGTGCTTTCTTGTTTCTCATCTGTGTTTCCTACTCTGACATTCAACAGTTTTGGCTGTTATGTGTGTGCAGCGTGAGCTTTTCCTGCGACATACAACTTGACAACTCTTGAAAAATATATTTCCCAACAATCATTTCAATCCACAGAGTGACGTGACTATTGAGCACACCGGTTTTGCATTGACAATATATTTATAACGTAAGGTTATAGTGCATTTCAGGTTCAGATTTCACCTGAAAGCTGAATATTAACTTTTTTGTGTAGCGTAATTAATTTTTTTTTTAATACTGAAACATAACTGAGTTGAATTTTAAGATGCTTCTAAAGCCGCAGTCTTACTCTGTGGTACTCAAGTGAAGCCTGAGGACTTTTATTGTTTTATGGGATGATTTTATTACTTTGTTTTTGCCCTATGGCTATTAGCAGCTCATGTTGTTTTTAAAGTGCTTTATAAATACATGAGTTGACACTGAGTCTGAGTTGTTCCTTCCTTCCTCTTGTTCTTTTCTCTCTCTGTAGATCAGTTTGTCTTTTGTTTTATTGTTGGTTTGAGTCACAGAAAAGTATTGTCCAACAATTGTAAATGTGGCAGTAGCTCTAAAATACGTGAAGCAGCGGCAAACTGCGGTTCGAGTGCCAATAAAGTTTGGAAATGTTTTACGCTGGCTGTAAAAACTGAAAACAGGAAGTTGCTTTTATAACGTACCGACACAGGATCAACCATCTTGTTCCAACCCTATCATGGAGAGCAAAGGGCATTTTATATTCAACTCTGCACGAGTCCACAGGAGTGCAAAGCGTTATCGTCCAGTGTAGCGCGAGGCCAGCCAAGAACCTGTAGTTGCATTTGCTGGACACCTCAATGAAAGATAACATGGTTTATAGACTACAACTTGATCCCCAAAGAGCTTAAAGTTAAATTTAATTGATATTTATCTTTCTTGTGTTCAGTGCTTCCTTCCAAAACGAAGGGGCAACGACATTTGGAGGGGAAAAACAGAAATTGCGCCTGTCACAGGGCAGAAGAAATGCCTCATCTTTTAGCAGATTATTTACACAGTTTTCAGCTAACAGCTGTTTCTCAGTTTCCCATTCAGAGAAACAATCATTCTTTGCCATTTTTCATAAATTAAGCTTAAGAAATGGGAATAAATTGTGTCCGTTTTACAAGCAAACATCTTGTAAAAATGTGCAATTTCCAAATTGAAACAGGTTATTTACCCAGATGTTTTTTTTTTTGTTTTTTTTTAAACGTTCACATGTGTGTTAAAAATCTATCCTTGTTCAGCTAATGGACTGAAAACAAGTCAAATATAGTCAAATCTGAAAGAAAAAAGAAAAACAACACTATTATAATCATTGAAGAAATATAAACCAAGCCAATGAAACAGCTAACTAAATTCCAACAATACTTACTTGCAAAAGTGCTATGTATAATTTTGAATGAAACAAAAAATTTGTCCAGAAAATCCTTACTTTAATTAAAGAAATTTGTGTTTGTTGGAGTTTTCTGCTCTTTGTTGTAACAATGCTTCTTGGTAATGACGTTAAACTGTCGGGAAACCTTTTTGTTTCCACTCAGTGACACTGTTCTAGTCAGTAAAACACATTTGCAGGTCGATCAGCAGAAGGGGATATGCAGGTTGTGCTAGAGAAACCTGTTTTATCCTCTTTGGTAGAGGCGGTATGTTGATGCGGGAGTGGCGGACAGTCACACACAAATTTCCTCACCTTTTGTGCTAAGCATGTATTTGTTAATGGCATAATCTTGAGAAATACTAATTCAGATAACAGTACAGTAAACCCAGCCTCGTATCCTGCAGTGCATCACAGCAGCAGGGATCAGCCTGTTCCATGTAATTGGCTGTAATTTTATTAAGCTCTGCTCACAATGCTAACGCAATAAGCAGCAGTCTCCCTTTGTAGCTACGGTAGCAGCTTGGTATAATCTCAAAGATGTCAAAAATGTCTTCTCCGTCCTCTCATTGAAAATGACTAATCTTAAACATTCGTCGTCTCTTTGTGCTCTCCGCTGCTTAGCACACGATGTGCTGCAAATGGCTGTGACGACACGTCATCGATGTAATCCTATAAACAGCTGCAGCTGCGTTTGGGAGGGCTGCTCAAGACAGGGCTTAAATCAAGTTTGTTTGGACGGCACGTTTCAGCGGCAAGTCAGCTCAAAGTGCTTTGCGTGATAAAAACATAACGCAACAACCAATCACAGCGGGAAGAGCAAACGAGCAACAAGCTTCACATTTTGTTAAAATAATCAAGAGCAGCTATCATCAAATACTCATCAGATGTATCAATCACGGTTTTAATTTTTATTCATCAAAGGCAGCTCTAAACAGGTGGTTTTAAAGCCTTGATTAAAAAAAAAAAAAAAATTACGGAGAAGCTGAATGCTGCTTCTTTTCGTTTGGTTCTGGTTCTGGGGATGCAGAGCAGAACCAGAAGACCTGAGTGGTCTAGAGGGTTGATACAACAACAGCAGGTCTTTAATGTGTTGTGGTGCTAAACCGTTCAGTGATTTATAAACTAACAATGTTCTTCAGGTGACATAAGGCCGACTTTGTAACTGTCTTTATGTGGCTCTGAGGGTTCAGGTTAAGGTTTCAAGCCTAATTAGGTTAATGAGGCCACTTAGGTTAATATTTGCCTTTGCTTTGATTTAAATAGATATACATCAATACTGTATATCTGCAAAATTCATTCATAATAATTTATCTAAATATGAAGCCCAAGACCAGATAGATAGAATCAAGGCATGGAAACCTATTTACCCAAAGGAAACATCTTTCTTTTCTACTCTTAAGGCTGCGTTCACACCAGCTCTGTGTAGTCTACTCTATTTTGATTAATCTAATCAAACTAGAGTTTGTACTCGAACTCTGAATGGATCAGAAAAGTGAACTCTGGTTTGCCTACAAACCTTAGTCTCAGTTCGGCTGCATTCACATATGCATATTCAAATCAAGACCAGGAGACCGGGCCGAAAACAGGAACCAGATTATGAGGGTAAACGTCACCAAAACAAACGGGGGAGTCGAGTGCTAGTGGGAGAAATGTCTCATGGTCCTCTGCAAAAGACAAGAGGGAGATCCTACAACTGCTCTGTGACGCTGCTCCATTCCTCTTTGCATTTGGTGAAGAGTGTTTTCTTCTGAGGTTTTTGTTGCTGTTCTTGGTGCAGCGCAACCACAGGCGAGGGAGTGAACAGGTTTTCCAATTAGTTTAGGTTGTTTGACTGGGTGCAGTGTGAAAACAAACCACAGCAGCTGAAAATGTAACAAATGTTGCAATTTTGGTCTCCAATTGAACCGATTCTACCAGACTACCAGTTGCGAAAACACCCTAAATCAGTTGAACAGGACCTATGGTGTAACTAAATTGTGGGATGGACTGCAGAAAAACACTCTAACATTAATGTTAAAGTGGTCTAATCAGACACTGCAGCTGTTTTCAAACAGAGAAGGTAACAACATTCAGGTGAAAACTTTGCATCCTGGGCCTCGACAGACCTATTCGCGTAATGTAAGTGAATGATGTAAAATGACATTAACGCTTACATAAATCCTGACTGATGTAAGCGGGAGGAAGCGTCCGCTCCATTACCTTGTTCTGAATGCGAAGCACGCCGCTGCGTCCACAGGCGCTCAAACTCCTCCGGGGTGACGGGGGGAGAAAGAGACAGAGTGACGCTGGGCTCGGCGCCGGGAGCCGGGAGGCCCGAACGCTGAGCGGCGCCGTCTGAACCTGGAGGATGAAAAGAGGCGCACAGTCAGGATGCTGGAGACACAGTTGCTACTCAAGCACATGCAATCATGGGTTGATCTCAAACTAAATGAAATCTGATGTGAGCGTCTTGTGCTTGTTGTGCACCACGACCTCCAGCCACATTAGATTAGCGGGAAGTAAACAGGAACCTCTGATGTCAGAGCTATAAATACACTCCAGTGGCGTGATAAGTGTGGCATGCAACACAGTGATGGAAGAAATGTGATTCAGCTCCGGGTTTGGTCATTAAACTCTAAATCGCTCAGTCTATTTGGCAGGTCACTTCCTGAAACACACCGGGGGGATACTGCAGAGCAAAATGCTCTTCAGGAGCAGCACTTCAATAGGAAATGACCTTGATGGTCCCACTGCAGATATTTCAGTCACGCTTTGAGACAGAAAACTCTCACTGCGGGGAACCACAACAAGCATTACGCAGCAGGACTCACTGAACTGGTCCGGCGCGATAACGATCACTTGGAGGCTGTGTTTACAGGAGTCATGCTGCCTGATTGGACCGGATTCTTACAAACAGGTCAGAATGCCTAGAGCATGTCTAATCCAGCTCCTTATTGCAACACTCTGCATTAAACCACTCTGTTGGTTTAACTGTTTAATAACACATTCACAAGGGAGCAAGAAAAAAAAAAAAAGACAATATAGAAAATTAAAAAAAAAAAAAAAATGGGTAAAGCAGACATTCCCACCTCAAACATGGTGTGAAACTGCATTTATACTTTATTCCATAAATGAACTTGAAATGCTATCTGGCCAAGAAACGATAAACTGAGACCAGCTTATTATTTTTTGTGCCTAGCTATATTTTATGTGTGGAGGGTTGCTCAGAGCTTGGTCTACCAATGTCACCCGACACGTCCAGTAGGGCCAAACAGAAAGACACTAACTCTATCAAAATAAGAGCAAAACAAATTTGCCTGGTCAACACATAGGTTACAACTCTTCATTTAAGCTGAAGCTCTCTATAAAAGAGGAGGCCAGAACACAATCCCAACTTGGGCAGATGGTGTTTGGGGGGGGGGGGGAAATAATAAAAAGATAATATGATCTTATCACTACCTGCATTCAACCAACGGCTACTCTCGTTTTCAACACTGGAAGCAAAGACACACAGAGTGGGAGGAAGCAGAACCAAAATGCAACACACTGACTAGGGGGGCCGATATAATACTGGTTACCAAAACAAAAGTATTTTCTTTAGGTAAAGGCAAATGACCTGAAATGAAAATAAAATGCCCACGGTGCCAAAAAGTGTAATTATTATAGAGATAATTACAGATTATAGTGAGTAAAACTTCTGTAAATACAAAGGCATTACCTCTACTTTTAAACCCAAAACATAAAAAATTCCCTACGTTCAAAACATTCGTTTGGAAAAACCAAATTCCTTGTTGCTCAGCTCAGCTTTTAACTCTTTTAACCTTGATGAGTTGCTGGAAAGGCCCCGCCCCATGTTTACCCATGACTGCAGGGCTAACAACAGCGGATACGTTGACGATGTGACTGTGGTGTGCTTCAGTGAACAAGTCAGGTTTATTTGTTCTGCACATGGATGGATGGATGTGAGCAACAAGGCAGTTCAAAGTACTTTAAGTGATTTAGTTTCATTTCCAATTCATTTTTTTATTTCACTCACTCAGTAATGACGAAAAGAAATCGAGAATGAAATGGAACACTTTACACACAGCCTGCTATTTGGAACATACTGATCTTAAGCAGCCAAAATTACTTTAACTTATTGATATTGTGTCTTACCAGAGAGCAATTAAGGCAAATAAGAGACAATAATAAAAGACGAGATAAGTACAAAGACAGGAAACAAAATGTAAAATCCAGAAAATTTGACAGCTCACCTAAATGAACCATCTCAAGTTGTCTGCAGTCCAGGTTGTCTGGAAGGTCCGCGTTTGGTTTGGGAAGAGTTGCCAGATGTTCTGGGCTCCCCCTACTGGTTGACTCTACTTCTACTGAACAGTGCTGCAGAGGCTCCAGAGTGTTGAAGCTGCTCGCCCACTGGCTAACGGGTTCAGCCGGGCGGCCGATCAAAACACCCATGGAAGGGTCTGATCTCCGGACCTGGAGGATATTTCGCGTCTCTACGATCCCACGCTGCAACAGGCGGTAATAGAGAAGAGCCTGGCCGCGCACACACATGTCTCTCTCCTCGTCTGTAAAACACAACGTTGTGTTTGGTACCAATTGTCATTTTATCACTCGAGTAAGGCGTCTAATTGCAGACACGCACCTATACAGTAGTGCAGCAGCCTCCCCAGCATGTCCTGAGTCTCAGCAGGACGACACAGAAACAGCCTCATGGTGGACGTCAGCAGCTCCATCTTCAGCTCCATGGAGGTTTCGCTTCTCACTCCGTCAATGAACGCTTCCAACGTGTAAGGGGCGCTGGAAATCCTCTCCCCATAGGCGCCCAGCAGCCACAGCAACGCCTGCCTGCCCTGGTGGATGAAAAGGCAATGAATCAATTATTTCCAGATCGATTGGAATAATGTGCATAGTACAAACTTGGCCTTTAACCTTTCCCACATGCTATTTTTGAAATTTATATATAAATATATCCAATAAAACAAAATAGCACGCAAGCATGGGGTGAATATTTCCCAGTGTGCATCTCTGTGTCTGATTTAAAACAGTAAAAGCCTGTTTTGTTAGAATAAGAATTCGAAGTGGAATTAGAAATTATTCGCAGGCCTTTCAGTAAACAATAGAAAAGTCTTTCTTGGCTGTTGCAGCAACTAAAACATTTCTAGTAACTGGTTATATAATTTTTATATGTCTCCACTGGTATTACAATGGAAATATCCCCCACAGTTTCCCCCAGAAAACTAACAATGCTAGAGTAGGTTCATACTCATACCAACAGCCCAATCAAACCACAGATGAATACCACAGTAACAATATGCATTTTGTGGCGCTTTTGTGCAATGACAATAAAGGCATTCTGATTCTGAGAAACAATATGAAATATGAGACTGTATTGTAAGAATTCACAATGTAAGAAAAAGTATGGTACGGTTATTAAAAATACCATAGTCAGACTAAGAAATGTGCAAATGATAGAAATATTGGAATATTTACAAGAAAGTGAAAACATATGCAAACAGTCATTGAGTTTCGAGTTGCTCCCTTGCTGCGAGGAAGGACCGACAGCCTGTCACTGCAGGAGCTCTCCAGTTCAGGAGTGAGAGGATGTCCAACACTAGTCGTGTTTCCTGTGATCATAAAATTGTGCAAATTGGAATTACCAAGCTAGGTTTGGAAACGCGGCAGAGGTTTTTGTGTTGGGATGAGGCGGTTTTTGGGCTCCATCGGAATTAGTGTATTTTGAAAAACTGCACTGGAAACACTTTTTTCACATCACACGAGTCACGTGAACAACCAGATGTTACTGCTGGCTTTGAGCACACTGTAATAGAGCAGAGCTCGTCTCCCATCATTTGCACTGTATCGGGGGGGGGGGGGGGGGTCACTTCCTCCTTGGTCTGCATCTACAGAGTCCAGCAGTAGCAACCATCTGCTGGACTCCAACCATGGCATGATCCACAGTCTGCTGGGCAGCCTTGGTGGAAATTCTTGGATTCATCGCTATCGCGTTGGACTTCCTACCACATCTTTTTCTCACATGTGGAACCTCTTATATTCTTTACTAATACTCTATGCTAAGCCCACTGCACTCTAAGTTAATGAAATAAAAACTATTTTTGCTTAGAGGCCTTCTGCATTTCTTCGTCTAATTTTAAAATGATCCGAAAGTGTGACAAAAAAACAAGAAAAAATAAAAAACAGAAGAAGTTAGTGCTGGTGCAGCTTCTATTTTACAGAACTGATGGTATGAGAGTTTCGGGGAAGGTATTTTTTTTTTTTATCTCACTTGATTTGTGGTTTGTGGCCTGTCTCGCAAAGGCCACAAACCACATTTAGTAACGACATTTAGCACAGGAATAAACAACAGCAACTGACCAAATGAGCGGAACCTCAACGCGCTCGCACATTTTGTGATAATGTGTGAACCCGTTGTTGAAACCCTTCGGTTTTCAACGGGCTTAGAGTAAGGCATGGATAGGTGGTGGGAAAAGCTGGAATTGAGCTCACGACCCTGTAATAAACTGAAAACCGCTGCTCCCACTGAAACACACCCACTCCTGAAAAACACCTTGCGGGATGAACACAAGACAGCAAAGGATGAAATGAGAGCTCCTTCTTTCCTCCAGTCACCATCACAATATTAGTGTATAATAATACTTGCTATGAGCTGCTGGAACGCAGCATTTTGTTGGTTACTATTATCTAAGACAAGGAACATTGCAGTGCGTGCGAGTTGTCAGACTTCCTCTGCTCTTGATGCAAAAACCTCATACATTTGAAACCACAAATCTTTTTTGTGTCTCTGCTCTGCCCTGTCAGTCGTATCAGGTGTGCGCTCAGACTGAGAGTGGTTCTGGTTCTGCTGGAGTTTACTTCCTGTTACTGAAGCATTTTCTCACTGTGTAAATGCAGCCTGGTTTCTGTACTACTCATTAAGCCACACATGTAAAACAGTGGAAAACTATTCTCATTTACAAACGTGGGAGAAGCAGCTTCCTGGTGCAGGAGCAGTAGGCCTGACCAATACGTAAAGCGGCTGATGAATGTTGGTCTTTCTACTTAGCGCTCAAAGCAAACGTATACTCCAGTTATTAGCAAGTCTATCCAGTTCCTGAAAAACAAAAATGGATTAATTTAATCTCAACAAAACCTTTTATTTGACTGTTTTGTAAACGTTCATCTGAATAAAGTCTGACATCTGTAGAGAAAGAAAGAAAGAAAGAGAAAAATTAAAAATGGCCTCATGGCTGCTCTGGGTTGGAAGAGGCTTTTTGCAGCGTCCCTGACGGTCATAGAGTCCTAGCTGCTGAGGGAGGTGGACTTTGAGGTCTTGATTTGCAAAATTTGCAAACCAAGTCCTATGTGTACGTCTAAATCCAATGAATCAGGTTGATTTGATTTACTCTGTGAAACGGAGCCCCTTCAGGGCGACAGAGGGATGATCTGGGCTCTAACCTGGCTGTCTTGCAGCACTTCCTCGCAGCCCTCCAGGGCTGAAGACACGGCATCGCTGCACTGAGGACACGCCCAGACCAGATCACGTATCGTCTGCACCACCGCTGAGAGGAAGGGGCGGGGCAGGAGGACAAAGAACAGAAAACCACACAGTTACTACAGATCAACACTGTCAGAGAGGATGATGGGGCTTATTTTTCTGAATTTCTGGGGCTGATTTATACCAGAGGTTATCTGATCCTGTTTCAGCCCGAGCAGCCCGGTGAGAATCTCCAGACATTTGTCACTGTAGCTTCGGCCGATGCGACCTGACAGAGGGACACAAAGGGAGACGTGACAGGATATACGAGCTTAAAACTCAACACCACAGGAATCTCAGCTTGAGATCCCGAAGCTGATCAATCCTGCTTTCATAAACATGATAGTAAAACAGCAAAAAAAGTTTTTCTTTTGCTGCATATTGGATTTAATAGAGGGAAACAGAGTTGTTTTACATCTAATATGGTTTCAGGAATGGAAACACACACAGGAATAACAGCATGTTTTGCCCATCCCCATAGAGAGACCACCTGCCATTCCATGCTATAAATACTTTTAGAAACTTTATGATTTTCTTACTAGTCATTAGAAATGTGTCTAATTGCCAGAGCTTGAAAATAAATTTGGGAGCAGTATCTGTCATGATCTGATGGCAGGGAGCAAAGGATCAAGGCAGAGACAGGAGTGGGAGTTGCAATAATGGCTTAATAAAAGTCTAAAACAATTCCAAAGCGAGGAAGGGACCAGAAGAAGAGCCAGGGAGACGGAGAAGAGGAGGACGGAGAAGAGGCAAGGATCCAGCAGGATCTGAGGTGAGACTATGAACACAAGGAACTCAAAACAGCCCAGAACCATGACGGTGCCTCATTCAAACGAAAAAATTTCTCCTCACAGTGAGATGAGCTTTAAATCTCGTTACATCCAAGTAAGTTTCTCGTTCTGAATGGAAAGATTCTTGTTACACCTAGACATAAAGCTGTGCCTTTTTAAGATTTTTACTTCTTAAAAACCCGTAAAAGGATTCGCTTTAATTCTCCTTCACTCCCTGGGTCTTCTACGCGACTTCTGAGAATCCAAAGAGGTGTTGCTGTTTTACTGTTACAACGTTTGCTGTTAGAAAGAGGATATTTTTGTTTGAATGAGACATAAATCTTGCAAGATTTTTTTAAATCTCCTCAGAATAACGTGTGAGTGTGTGTTCTTACCAATGGCTGAGATGGCGGTCTGAGCAGTGTCTGTGTTGACGTCAGTGCAGTAACCCTTCAGTTCATCCAGTATCATTACAACGTTCTCGTCATTCACCAGCTCTACCAGAACCTGGAAACACACACACACACACACACACACACGCGCACACACACGCACACACCTCTGATTAATACACCATGCTGACAGGCCTGTAGCAATAAGCAATAAATCAATTAATCGCATGAGACATTAAAACAATCTCAATAATTTCCTTTTTTTTTATGTTTAAAAATATATATATATTGATGGAACTGTCTCTGTCATGTCAGTTTGGTATGATTACAGATAATCTTTGGAAAAAAAATTGAGCTCCTCTGACTTCTCCCAGTGCTCCCAGTGGTAGTTACCAGCAACCAATGTGGGAGTTCTCTGAGCTAAAGGTGGACTCACTGGTGGAAGTGGAGGGTCCTGCTGCAGCATCAGACGATGTGCCAGACGCTGATCAATTTGTGGACATTCACGCAACAAAAAGTGTGACAATTCAGCAAAATAAAAAGAAACAACAAAGAAACACATCGAATATTTGGCGAATCATTGCTGCAATGACAACAATGAACATTGTCATCTAAAAGTCCTTCAGAGAACTACGGATCAAAACCACTCCAGGATTGAATGAACAGCTGATTGTCTGGAGGCAAAAGTGTGAAGGCATAACTACAAAAAATCTTTTGGCATAAAAGCACTACCTGCATTTTTCTCCGCTTGATGTAGGCCGGTTCAGCGTAGCTACAGAAGAAACGCTTGTAGTGCTCCCCCAGCAGGCCGGGGATGGAACGCAACAGCAGCTGCAAAAAGACAAAAACACTTTTATTTGATTTTATATACTAATGAACAAATAAAGTTATATTTGGTTTTAGTCTCTGGGTATTAACAGAGGCAGATGATGGGTTAAGTAATAACATTATCAGGGACATAAGACTTTACAGATAAGATTGGTATAATTCTCAAAATGCATTAATTACATTGTAAGAAGTATGCAAAAATATTACACACTGCAGTGTCGAAACAGTCTGGAAGTGACACATAAATAAATGAGAGGTTAGTGCTGAAGCTCTCACCTGTATATGACAGAGGGCCGTAAACCTCATCTCCCTCGAGCCACTCCCGCATGCGGCCAGCAGAGGTCCTCGCACTCGCTCCAGGGCGGCCTGGCTGACCGCAGGAAGGCCGGAGCAGAGGCTCAGGAAGAGGCTGAGAGTGGCCGCCATGACAGGAGGGTGGGGGCTGACCAGGGAGGAGTCCAGCAGGGAGAGGATGTCAAAGAGCTCGTCTTCTGACTGGGGTCGGTACCGCTGGAGGACCCTCAGCACCTCCGACTGGCCCCAAGTGTCACACTCCTTTAGCCTGGAAGCAAAGCGTTTTATATACGATTCACTGCAGGCTCCATCTGCATCTTGTTCTTCTTCTATATCTATTGTCTATCTTTACCAGGGATGTATTTACAAGGAGGGGGCCGTGGGCCGGAGCCAGTTTTGGTGCCCTGTTCACCAAGGAAAATAGTCCTTAAAGGTACAGTACGTAACATTCATAAAATTCATAAAAACTTTCAAGTTTTTCACATATTTGTTATGCTGAACATCGTCATCACAACCAAGGAACGCAGCAGAAGAAAAGTCTGCATGTTTCAGGTTGCTTTTCCAGCTGGAAGGAGAAACTTCACCCCTGTCGATATTAACGCTGGTATGTTGTGGATATTTCAGCATTTACTGAACTCCAATCCAGAACCGCACAGCATTCTGGGGGATGTAGGTAGAGGAAAGACTTTAGCTGCTCAACCTCTCATGGCAAACTGAGCAAGGTTGGTGGAATCAACTAGCTCGCTCTATGGTTACCTAGCAACGACCTGTAGAGTTCCTTGCGCAGCAGCAGTTTCAGGTTTCGCCACTTAAAATAAAAATATAACGGCGTTGAGTGAAAACTTTGGATAAAACAGGTCATGTCACCAGTTTGGCAATACTTAAAACAAACAAACAAAAAAAAAACAATATTGTGATACATATTTCGGCCCTAATTCAGCTTTTCAGACATATTTTTGGAAGCAAGTTGAAAATCCATATTTTGTTTTCTTTCCACTTCACAGACGAGTTAAGGCAAGTTAAGGGCTTGCCTTAACTTGTCTCACTGGACCCTAAGAGAACCCAGGGCAGTTTGTCCGGACCAACCTGTTGAGGAGGTGGTGAGTGATGGGCTTGTTAATGACGACGCCCCCCTCGTCCTTCAGGACCTCCTCCAGAGCTCTGAGGCAGTTCACCATCACCACGGGGTCTGGGTCCCTCAGCAGGCTGTACAGCTCGTTCACCACCGCGCCGTCTGGAGCGTATCCCAAACACCAGCTGTTATTCACTCATTCATCATTTATTGTGAAAAAAATTCTTACCATGGTAAGAATTTTGATTTACCATTAAATTAATTATGTTTTAAAAAATAAAAAATAAAAAAGCTGAAAGTATTATCAAACATTTTTACAGATTTCTTCAAAATTCAAAATGACTGAAAATTAATAAATGTCAGTAAATTTGAAAATATAAAAAAGCAGCTATTGTGTCCAGTTTAGTGGTATAAGTCACACTTCTTTAAGTGACCGATGTCCTGACCAAGTCTATATCAAATAAGAATCTGATTAGATATAGACTGTTATCTGATTAAGTGCCTATAGGTATAAAAGTGCTACTTTTTATGCTTATGAAAAAGTTTATATGCTTATAAAAAGTAGCACCAAATCGTTTTTATCATCATTTTTGGCATTATCAATCAATTTTTGTTTCTTTCTTTTTTAAGAGACAGACAGAAGAAATGAAAAGTCCACCTATTTCAGAGCCAGGTTGGAGATTGTGCAGCTTGGCCCAACCAAGGACGGCCACCCTTCGGACGCAAGCCGCCCTGTCTCTCAGCCCTGCGGTCAGAGGTTGCTCCACATACTCCACCAAACTGGGCAACCTGCCACACACAGAAGCAGAGGCCAGGAATCTGTCACGGAGCACTGCGGGGCTAACGTTAGCGCCACGCACGTCTCCCTGCTCACCTCAGGTTGGTCATGCTCCTCAGGGCCAGGCTGCGGACCATGGGGTTGGGATCCAGGCAGTCTTTCCTCAGAGTGTTGACGACCAGGAGGGACAGCTCTGGGTTCAGGTGGGCATAGGAACACAGGAAGACGTACACCAGTTTCTTCTGAACGACATCTACTGTGGCGCAGGCTTTCACCATTTCACTGAACAGGTCGGACACATCCACGCCCTGAGACATAGCCCTGAGACGGAGAGCCACACGGCACACATCAGCAGGATCATATGTGGCTAAGAAAAGCACTTTTCGGAACAGAAGCTGTTAGTGAGGGAGGAAGAACCAAAGTTAGCTGTTTTCAGTGTATGTGAGGAGCTTAAAATGGAAGCTAATTGAAAGGAAACGTTCAAATCTATGAAGAGTCTGTGGTACATTCAGGCTGCCAGGTAGAGAGAGAGAGCAAGACATCAGTGATTGACCAGAAAACTGGAAGAAGTACAGGGAAGTCGCTCTGTTTCATTCCTCACATTTATGTGATAAGAAATATGATGGATTATGAAATTTTAGCAGCTTTTAAAAATCTCAGAGTCAAGGTGAGGATCACTACTATCTGAAACAAAACACAAGGAGACAGCTGGTTGGGGAATGCTCGCTGTAACAAGTCGTACTAATCACTAATAAAAGATGTTGAAGGCGTTTTGAAATATCACCTCAAATCATTTTGACTTTGTTTGCGTCGCCTAGTTTTTACAGAAACTGCTCACTCACACAGTGGGACATCACCCCTGATCCTTATATAAATAATCAATTCTTATTCTAAACTGCGGTCCGTGTTTCGTAAAGCTCCTCCCGGGTTTGGATGTTTCCAGGTAGCAGGTGAAACCCACCTGATGACTTTGAGCACGGTGTTGCGGTACCGCAGAGGGTCGGACTGGATGTTGGGGTTGGACAGAGCCCTCCTGAGCTCCTTCACCGTCTCCTTCCCACTCAGATACGGCATGATGAGAACAAGAAAAACTAGAAATGACCTGTTAATGTCAGAAGGGACGCAGAGCGGACTAACACAAGATGGGTTCAGCACAAAATATTACCAGGTTATTACTCAGCGGAGCTCCAAACTGCTTATTTCTTTTTCCACAATGATGACTGGTTTATTGATGACTGGTTTATTTACATGCGCCATGTTTCCTTTTCTTCTGCAGCTCGGAGGATTTGATTTTAGATCGCCCTCTCCTGTCCTGGAGGGGATTTACAAGAGCGCCGTCCTGCTGGAGAGGCGCCTAAACTCTGCGTGTATTCCGCTCATAAAAATTGTGAAATGATCAGCTGATGATCTGGATTTACACAAATTTAAGAAAGAGTTCACGTTGCTTTTTCTTACTTCGCTAATTTCAGTTCATTTTATGTCTAGAATTATTTCAGTAAGAGCCATTAGATTATATCATTACCGCTTTTTGTGCATAAGATTTTTATTTACATACTTCAGAATTTAAAAAAATAATATATTTCTGTTCAGCAATGTTGTTTTGTCTGGAAACATTGACTTGTCCGTTGTTTTGTTTGCCATCAGCAACTTTCCTGTCATCTTTCCACATTATTGTCATCCAGGGTTTTCAAACAAGTGGATGCAGAAATAGCACCTACTACTTCTTCATCCGATACTATTTCTTTTGTTTGCTTGTTTAAACATAATTTCAAGGTTTCATAAAACAAAAAAGAAGATGTTTTCAACTTGGAAAATCTGAGGTTCAAACACCAAAACTGAAGCCGATCCTTCAACCAAAAAGCTCAAAATGTAATTAATTTGTGTACCACAGCACTGTGCGCTGGAAAAACTGGCAAAATGTTTCCAAAAGATTCAGAGAAATTTTCAAAGTAAATAAGATGCTATATCTATTTATATATTAAATCTTTAGGAATGTTTTCATGCTTCTGCTCAAAGTACAGCTAAGTGACAGTCCTCATATTAATATTCATCACTTTTCCACAAAAGTGTTCATTCCGGGCCCATTTTGAAAATGTAAAACTTCAATTCACTGCAGAATTTTCTGTCAAGCCAAGTCTATAAATACAAGACCAGCAAAAAGAAAAAAAAAATTTTTAAGGATGACGAAAATTATGTTTTATGGATGGATAAAATATTTCTACATGGCAGAGAATAAAGTCTGCAAAAACAATCATTTCTGATCATTTTTAAATCTATACTTTCCAGAACAGCGTTTTAACTTCAGTTTTACTTTTAAATCTGTCAATCTCTTCAACAACAACAGCCAAACAGAGTTTTGGTGGTTTTATTGAGTATGAAATGCAGATAAATCCAGACAGCTTTAAACCTCCAGCAGTTTCAGTCCCTCCTCTAATCCAACAGAAACATCCGCTCTGCATCGTCCTGTGCTTCAGGTTTAATATGCAGAACTTCATAAAACGGAAAGAGAGGGAAGGACCCTGATGGACGGCCAATCAGCTGTCAGAGGCAGGAATCCTGGACTCTGCCCAGCTGTTCTGAGGAAGCTGCTCAAGCCTTCCAGTGAGCACAGCGGACAGAACCAGGTGCAAGGATTAGTCTGTCGATTTTCCACATCGCTCGTTTAACAACATCCCATCTGAATTCATCCCCGAAATTAAATAAAACAGATTAAGACATAATGGAAACAAGAGGTGCTTCTGTTAGAAAGCAAAGGAATGGGATTAGAAAGAACCCATAATTGATCATATCGAAGGTAGAAGTCGCATCGTCTCTACCGATGACGGTCATTTTGGTTCATAACCTTTCACCAGTTAGATGAACAATTTCATATAAACACAAACACACCAACACACACTCCAGGGTAGTGTCAAGAGATTGCAGCAGCGCTGTCTAAGCCAAATTGCTGCTTGGATCGGGGTTGGTGGTGCTGTTATCTTGATTGGCCGCCTGGCTTCCTCGGGGCGGCACCTCGATGATGCGTGGCTTGTCAATGATGCGCGCCCGCCGGTCACCTTTTTCCACGATGCCGATGATCCAAGCTCCGTTTGAGGCGCCCTGAGCTGAGTTGAGGCTCTTCATCTCTGAACAGAACTTGGCCGCCTGCTCTCTGGGTAAGCACACCAGCAGCCCGCCTGTTTGGGACAGGCTGGGGGTTAACGTCTGGATTCACTTTTTAAACTTTCTCTGCTCATCTATCCGTAATCCCATTTTATATTAAAAGTAAGAAAACAAAAATTCTGAAATAGGGATGCAAACAATCAATCTACAACTAATTGTAGATCAATAATTTATTAGACTAAAATCAGTTCCAATCAATTTACTAATAACATCCACTTAGAGCTTCTTTTAGTCTTGTAGTTTGGCCTCCATCCAGAAGAGGCCGACGCTGATAAAGAAACAAAGATGGCGGAGCAACAACAGAGAAAGAGAAATGGTCCAAACAGAGCATGATGGAAAATACACCTTATGCGCTTCTATTTAGAAATAGACACACTGGAGCTCCTTAAGTTTTACCTTAGCACTCATTCAGCCAAGCTGCATGGTGGAGCAGCGCTAGCTTCTCATTCAGAAATTACTAATGAGCTGAAAAGGTGAGAATGTGAAAAGCAGAGAAATGTCTGCTTTCTCAGTCTAGCAGGCCTGCAGGTCGTCCTCTTACCGGAGGTTTCTGCCGATCTGCCCTGCAGCAGGTTGAACAGGTTCCCACAGGCCTTACTGATGGCACTCATCTTGGCTATGATGGGCAGGTTGTGGATAACGAAGGCCACCTCGTTTTTCTGCTGCTCTGCCAGGTTGTTGGCGTGACCCAGCAAACCGAAACCGGTCACATCTGTGGCGGCGTGAGCCTGGTACTTGTGCATTAGGCTCGCCGCTGCAGGAGAAATGAAAGAACGGGTTAGTCACGTGGTTACACATTGGCAACTGACAACTAATGTGGATCTGAATCCTGGATAGACACGAATTTATACAGTTAGGTAATGAGGAAAAAAATCACGGAGGGTTGGAGGAGTTGTACCTGTTCGGTTTAGTGTTGCCATGGAGAACATGGCTTCATAATATGCCTCTTTGACCTCCTCTTTGGTGACAACAAGCTTGATCCTGTTCCACTTTTCAGGCTGTTGGAAGTAGAAAAAGGAAACAGGCAGGCTTAGGAACTGAAAACTTCTGATGTACAGAGTGTTAATTTTCAGCTGGGTTCTGACTGAAGCCTTTTTTCAGAATGAGGGCCCGTTTCAGAGGATCTGTCATCCTGACTGCAGGAACCCCAAGACTGAAGGGGTGCACTGATTGGAGTTTTCTGATTGATCAGCAGTGTTTAAAAAGTCTGACCTGCCGATTCGGATTTTCTCCGATATTCATGTTTTTGTCTGAAAAGTCGCCCAGTAGCTTTAGTTCCGTTTCTATTGTGAAAAACTGTCGATATTCCGCTAATGTCAAAAAAACACAATGTCACTGTTTCCACTAAATAAGAAATTAGATTAAAACTCATACATGAATAGGTTTGTTCATGTGACAAGTCATTAAAAAAAAAAACATCTGCCTCATCATCCTCCAACCACTTCCTGTTGGCCTTTCAGTTGTTTCCACCAGTAGTAACATCCGGTTGTTGATCACACGACCCGTGTGATATGGAAAAAAAGCATTTCCATTGCAGTTTTACGACATATATTAATACTAACTAAAGTTTTTTTGTTTTGGCTCTCGTGGCCTTTATTTGAAAGAGCTAGCGCAGTAAATTGGATAATGTGAGAGATGGAATACATGTGGCAAAGACCACCAGGCCGGGGTCTGTCAGTCAGTCAGTCAGTCAGTCCACCGGGTCTCATGGCAGAACGAATAGGGACAGCAGCTGATTTTCAGATCTTTGTTGGATGTAGATAAGGTCAGATTGGTTTCAGATGAATCTCCCAAAGCTGATAGAATACAGTTTGAAATAAACTAGACATGAATAAAAATGTAACAATATCAAAGTGAGTGGTGGACCTGATCGAGCCACTGGTGGGCGTTTACAGCCACTCGGGTCCCCAGAGGTTTGGTCAGAACCAGGACGTCACCTGGTACTGCGCCGTCAGGCCTAGGACAGAAATACAAACGTCAAGGATATTCACATTTTTCATATTAAAAACTCAACTGTGTTCATTGTTCTTTGTGCCAAAAAACAAAAACAGAATTCTTCTAACCCCCAGGGAGCCAGAGAATGATGCTGCCAGAAATGTTTGGTAAAAAAATAGTAATATTAATTCTGCCAACACACAAACTCAGAGAGAAACCTGTAGGGGATTACTTTATAATTTATGAAATTCATCAATTCATTTAGAATTTTTTGTTTTTACAAATCTAATGGTTTGCCATAGATTTTTTTTTAATTTCAATACATCTTGCAGCAAGTGTTGGTTTTAAACAACTTCATTTTAATCACTTTTTTCCAAACAATCCACCTTCCCAATCAGGAATCAATAATGAGATTCAGTCAACTCTGAGGTATATTAAGGGAAAGGACTTGAAAGGAAGAATGAACAGACAGAAGGAATGAAAGACACAAAGACAGGAAGAAAAAGAAGAAAGTATGAGAGGGTGGATGGAAGGAGCGACGGACACAGAATGTTTCCATTTTCAAGGGAAGATGAAGGTGGAAATGTGAACATGCTGCATCTTGGGACGTCTTCAGCTCACATCTGACTCACATGATGAACTCATTGGGCTGGCACACGACTGATGCTACACCCCCAACGATGATCCAGGGGTTGATCACCGTCTGGCCCCCCGTCACCGACGTCCCTCCCTCCTCCGCTGCGTCCCGGAAACCTTTGATCATCAGCGGCGTCACTCGCTCTCGATCCTGCGGGCAGACGAACAAAAACCAATAGAGCAGCGGTGAAGGGAACACAACGCAGCTACAGATGCTGGGAAGGATCAGTTATGCTGCCGCTTACAATTTACTGGCAACGGCGCTCATCAATTACAAAACAAATAGACTATGTCACTACCTTTTCATTCATCTTCTGACTGAGGCTCAGCAGCATCAGCATGTTGTCGCACTCCGTGATGCCCATGGCGTAGAGGTCGCTGAGGACGTTCGCACACGCGATCCTTCCCTGGGACACGGCGAGGTCAACAAATGAGGAACATCAGGACAGTCACAAAAATGTGGCGTCAAACTGAAGGATCAAACTAGTTTTACAGGATCAGAACCTGAATTTAGTTAATAAATATGTCCCCCACCCCAAATTTTGTTTTGTATTTTTTACCCAGAATCACTAGAAAGGAGGACCAAACAGTCATCTGTGCAGCATCGACTGAACATGACAGCAACCCATAAGAGATCCATTTTTAGAGGATTTCTCCTGAGATTACTCACAAAATTTCTTAGTTTCTTAGTGGAAATTTACTAATACTTTTTTTTATTATTTACAATGGCCCAAAAAAGTCTTGTGTCAAGACATCACAACTTTCTACTGTCTTCTGCAACAATTCCTCCTGAAATAAATATGCAACAGACGATGTTTTGCATAAAAAGTTAGTGAATAAAGGGTCAAAGTTCTAGAAATATCAAGTTTTGATACAGTCATATTCAACAAATCACAACATTTTTGAAAAGTCCCTTTATTTCTAGGTTTGACGAGGCATGCTGATCACTCATGTCAGGACTACCAGAAAATTTAAATGTTCCTCTTATATTCTATAGATTATCATTCTTGAAGAGAAAGCAGAAAATGGAAAGTGAATGCATTACAAAAAAAAGAGTGGAAATCCACTTAAAAGGGCTGAGCTGTAAACAGCGAATGTAGATTTCGTTTAAAGTTTGATATCTTTTTGTAAAGCTCAATCTTGCAGAACAATGGCTGAAAGCTTCATTTAGTGTCAGTTGATGCAAACTGCTTAAAAACCTCTTAGATGTTTTCATTAGGCAAGAATTTTCACCCCCCTGCTGCTTCATGAGGCTCTGAGGGGGGATGTGGTAACATATGACAGAACTCATGACCGAGCCGCTGCCATAGTCTGTGTGTTTCATCCATCCATCCATCCATCCATCTATAGAGGAATTAAAAAAGCAGTTTTGGAGCCAAATGAAAAAGAAAACTGGCTAAGCTCGCAGCTAAAGCTTCCGCTCTCTAATAATTCTGGACATTTGATCCACAACGTGAATTTTCTTCAGTTCTGCTCACGCTCCCGTCTCAAACATGACATCATTCAGTTTGCTAGCGTGTTTTTGAATACAACGATGGGCGTAGTTAAACTTCAAACTGCTCACAATCACTATTAAAACCCTTGATGATAGTTAAGGTGACACGGTTAGTCATTAACACTTAGTCACATCAATCATTTATAAGTCGGAGTCGCAGCGAGCGGAAATCAAGTCACAGAGCAGAAACGATTCTTGGAGGGTTTTACTGATCATCCTGTCAGTTTCTATAAAAGTCAAGAAACCTTTCAGAGTGAGCCGCTGTACAGCTACTGCTGCAGCTTTAACCCACGGCAAACACTGGAAGCTCATTTCATATTCAGCTTCTGAGTGCTTTTGTAGTGTCTAAATAATTTTATTTTTCGATCTCATTTTCGTCTCCGATTTCCGGAGGAATATTTTTTGTCCGATTCTTAAGCAACTCAAACTTTTCACTTTCAGACATGGCTACTCGCATATTGTGCTGAAAACACATTTCACTTGTTGAATAGAAGGACGACAGCCCTTGTACTTAAACAGAAGGACTTGTTGAGTCATTGATAACATCAAAAACTTGGAACAAGCAGTTCAGGTCTGTGCGGACCAGGAGGAAGTTGTGTGACGGTGCATTCAGGCCCCAACAGGTGAATCCTTCACAATTTAGGGGCAGATTTTTAAATTCATTGTGCTAATGTAGAACAGACAATGTTCGTCTTTTGTTCAGCGTGCTGAATATTACTTAAATCATTCATCTTTCCAACCCTCCCCAGTTTAATCCAAAAATAGCCACTGGCCTCTTTGGCAGTGAGGTAACATATTAACCTTTCTAAATTGATACTTTTATGTGGATACTTACCCTTGTCAAGTCAGTGTGTTCAATAATATCCTGTCTGTCTGAAGCCACATTTGACTGATGAACTACTATGGGCCCAATCTACCTTTAAATATGTTTTTATACTAAATTTGTAAGATTTTTTTTAATAACTTCTGCTGTGTGAAAAAAATCCACAGCATAAACTTACCATCATATATGGATCTTCTACCAGAGGGTAGAAGAAATCAGTGGTCTGGACCAGAGAGAGACCTCCATGCCTCAATGGAGTCACACAACTGTCCATCCCAATACCTGGAATAAATACAAAGAGACATGCAAGTTTTCTCCATTTAAGAGTGAAAAGCAGCTCCAATTAAGTGAAGCTGTTCTTTAGAGTTACTAAACAGCAGCAACATTCATTGGTCATATTTCAGGAGTAATTGTGCATGTATTGTAACTCCTTGGAATGAGAGTACCTGTGGACTTCGTACTTGAAGCATTACATGTGTTTCTGCTGAATCATCTACCTTGTGTAGAAATTTAACAGCTCAGGGAACCATTGTTCTGGTTTACACGCGCTCATTTTATATCTGCATTACAATGAGGTTATACGACTCGTGAAACTTTCTCTACTGTGAATGGTCCACATCATCTGTCACACGAGTCCTCAAAGCTAATAGTATTAGCAACTGTTCGCTAGCTAATTTAGGTTAGCTACCGGGTTTCTGCAGCTCGGAGCACCGGGACTGATGCTGGGGTTTCTTACCAAGCCGGGGTCCAGGCAACTGTTGGTCGAACTCAGAACCCTGGTCTCCAGCCTTGCCCGGCCCATCGCCTCGGTCCGTCTCCAGTCCCGCCAGGAGTTTGAGCAGAACCTCCTGCGGGACCTTGCATCCTCATCCCTTCAACTCAGAGTAAGACGTAAGACGGAACCCGCGCTCCAACCCGTGGTCCTCGGGTTTAAATGGCTTGTATCCAGGAGGGAAACACCCCCCGGAACCCGCAGCCTCAGCTGAGGGAGGTGGGGTAGGTGAGCCCGACATGCCTGCCCGCAGAGTGGTCTTAAAGCACGAAGCAAGGCGGACAGCTCGGCCCAATATGCAAAGACGCAACATGGGGTGAGTGTCTAGTACCCGTTGTGTGACCGGGAGACCCGCGTTACCAAAATAAAGTCCGTTTTACTTCCTGAAAGACCATAGGCTTAAAAGAAAAAAGTTAGAAAATGCACAGTTGTATTTGAAACTTTTAAGTGTGGTAAACTACATTTGCGCGTTATCTTATATCATAGCCAAATTTTATAATAAAGGTAGAGTTGGCAATGAACAAGGCAGTGGACCTTTTATTTTGAAATTAGACAGGGATTTCCGTCTCCAGGTTGAGCCGGAAAAAAAAAAATCAAGGCGCGTGCGTCGCAGAACAGGACGGTTAGACTGTACCATCAATCCAACAGGTCCGGAGACATCATTTTCTTCAATTCGTTACATTTAAAAGAAACATTTTAATGCTGGTTAACTATCTAATTTCCCTTTGGTACTTCTAAAGTATTTTTTGAATGGAAACGTAAAACACAAGACTTCAGCGACCCCCTTCGAATAATCATTAATGGTTTCTTCCGAGTGGCTCCTCAAACTGTCACAATACACGCAGACAATTGAATAAATGATTTATTTCGTGAATCCTTGCAACAAATTACAATTACAAAGAATATCCTCACAATACGAAAAAAAAAAGTTTAATGTGCTTACATTCATACTGATAAATAGCAGGCGTCAAAAAAGAGGATAAGACAGGATAAGGGGCACAGCAAGAGTTCTGACGGGTTAAAGGTCAGGTTTAGCATCAGAGATAAAAGCAGCGGCACAGTCAAAACACAGGCACAGAACATAGAGAATGGCTACTTTTCTTTCCAACAAGAGTAAATCCATCTCTACTACATAATAATACATGTTTTGAGTTGATGCAAAAATCTACAACCAAAACATTTGAATATTCGTTATCCGTTAAAGCTCATCAGGTAAATCCACATGCATTTTCTTCTTTTTAAAAAAATTGTCACATTTTTAGTATTAGGTCCAATGAATACTGTTGGAGGATGATGTCAAAGTATACACATGTACTTCATAACATGTTTACTGTTCATTTGCACAAGAGACAAAATGGTGGAAAAGGGAAAGTTGAATCATGTAAAGAAAAACAAAACAAAAAAAAACAGCAAGGGAATGGACAGGGAGGGGTAAAAGGAAACAAAAGGCCAGGTGTTGGCAGAAAAAAAAAAAAAAAAAAAGAACGCAAGGAAAGACTGGAAGGTGCCAAAAAAAACGGAATCCAGGAAGCAGGAGAGGAGTACAATAAAATCTTCTAATTTATCATATGACCTTTTATTTGCCTCCACATCCTTTCTTCTTATTCTAATATATTGGGGTTTTTACTTCAGGATCCAAAACAGGCTTAGGTCTTTGTATTTGTCCTTGTATGACAGAAAGTAAATAAGGTGCAATAACCAAATATGTTTCCCCCATAGCTGGACATAGAAAGTACAATGGATACTGAAAGTATTCACATCCCTTCTTTTCCCCACATATTTCTTACCTTAGCAGAATGTCTACTGAAACCAGTACAGTTCTCTCTTTTAAAAATAAATCTACACAAAATAGTTTTTACAGATATTTGGCAATTTTTCTAAATTTACAGAAACATAAGTTTTCACAGCCATTGTTGGATATTTTGTTGAAGCCCTTTTGGCAGCAGTTCTAACCTCCGGTTGTCTTGAGCATGTCTCTTTAAATTTTGTTTTCGGGTAAATTCTGAGGGTAAACTGTCGACCATTTCCAAATGACAGAGGGAACTGTCCTTTAAGATCTGCGGTGATCCTCAAAATGCTTTGTATCCTTTCTCAAATTTTTATTTATTTTTTTGCTTTGACACAATTCACTTCCAAATCAGAGATAATTCCTCTGAGTTTATTGCTTGGTTTCTGCAGCCAAATGAGTTCCATTCCAAATCATGTTCAATCTTCTGAACTTAGCACAGGGGAACTCCAATGTTGTTGAAAAAAACTCACCAATAATGAGACACTCAGTTTTGACTGCCGTATGAAGGGGTGCAAATACTTATGTAACTATTATTTGTAAATTTAAAAAATTATAAAATATATCTGAAAACATGTTGTCTAGCTATAGAACATACAAAACATTATCTAGGTGGGTTTTAGAGTTGGTCTGCAACATACAACATTTTTTAAAAATGAAGGTATGTGAATACTTTCTGGATGACCAGTAAATATACTACGTGTGTATGTGTGTGTGTGTGTGTGTGTGTGTTGGCATTGTGGCGCATTGAACTGCGCTTGCCCACTGCATTATTGTATACAGTCCATGACGTGTATCTGCAGGGTGTCCATATCTGGAGCCAGGTAGTTGCACTTTGGACAGCATAAATCAGGCAGATCTGCTGCTGCTGCTGCAGCAGGGTCGATGACCGGTGCCAAAACATGGTTCCGGTTCGGTGGCACCGTGTTGAAGCCAGCAGCAGAAAACCCAACAACTGCAGCAGAGGAGGAGAACATCTTAACACAGCTTATTACAGGTCAAACATTCTTTGACATACGCTTAATGTGCAAGACCGAGGTTCATTTAAGAATGTCAGAGAAACAATTCTTTCCAAACTCCTTTTTCACACTTATGCAGATCTGGAAATGCTAAAATAAAATTCCAGACTGGAGAGGATCCCTGCAAACTACAACCTACTGGCCACACATCAAGATTTCCAGAGATAACTTGGAGGCAACATGTGGCACCAGCATCAGTCCCTCCAGGATGCTGGGGATTTTTTCAGATTGTTGCAGCACTGATTTTGCGGCACATTTTTCAAAAAAACTTGCAGTTTAAGACAAATATTTTTTTAAAGGTTTTTTTTTTTGCCATGAAATTGTTTTACAAAAAAGTTGAAATTGCTGCATGTAACCTTCCCCAAAAAAGTTTAGTAACACTGTTTCGAATGTTGTTGCACTTCAAATAGTCCAAAACGTTGAAACCTACCCACAAAATGATAACTGAGAAGCATTCAGATAGAACAACCCATTCTGAAAATTCTGCATGTCTGAATATCTACAGACTCTGGGCTCCCTCTGACTGTACCAGGCTGTTTAAAGCTGTAGGATTCTGTGTATGTGTGTGTGTTGGATGTATTGTACCTTGCTGAGGGGGAATGTGAGAGGGCCGTGCAGGAAAGTCATCCATGTGTTTCAGCTTCATTTGCTCCAAACGTGCACTGAAACAGAGGTCACTAGTTAGACCCTTAAATAAATAATAATATTTTTTATTTTTGCTGCACACTGAAAAACATCTTGTTTGGACAACAATGGGGAACTCCCATTTTACTCTGAATTTGTGGCACATATGTAGGTAACTACAAATATGGACGCGTTTGTTGATCCCCAGGTGAAGAAGGGTAAGAACCCATAGAACTCACACATACATATTACGAGTGAAGATGAAAAACAAATAATGCTGTCCATTATGAACTGGAGGTCATAATTGACAACCTCGAGCAATCGTCAACTGAGTGTCTTCAGTCAGCAGCTTATGGAGACTGTTCCTCACAACAGTGGCTGGGTAAACATTTACACTACGAGTTACAGTATTTTATTTCCTTTTGGGATTAATAAAGTATTTAGAATCAAAACTGAATTAAATTGAAGATTTAATTTATCTAAGTGGGTCTGCACTATTAAAACTAGTGCAGAGCCACTTAGTTTTAATTCCCACACAGACAGAAATCTAAGTTTGACTCTTTCGATACGTTTTTAAACTGAGATTCTGAGCTGTTGAAGTAGAGATTATTTCATCTTGGATTGCGTTTATTGACCTCAGTCTGGGTTCTGTGCAGACCCTGACTGAGGTGATTTTCCACAGGTGAGGTGAGGTTTCAGCCTCAGACGGTACCGAAAATGTCGCTTGTTTGACAACATCTGCACTTAAGTTGAAGCAGCTGAAGGAGCATTTGAGAAGCAGCTAAGCTGTGAGTTGTGACCGCCACAGATTTCCACTCCCCTTTAACACGCACACATGAGAAGCATGTCCAAATATACAGCACACATTAATATTAACATGGAGCTTGATGAATGTGTGGTTACCGTGCTGTGAGCTCGTGCTTCAACCGCTCGATCTCAGCCAGAGCCTGAGTGAACTGTTCCTGCAGCTCCTCCTTCTTCTGGTTCAGCTTCTCTCTCGCTTCTCGCTCTGCCAGGAAATCTGCCTTGTAGATCTCAGCCTGGCAAAAACGCAAACAGGCAACAAACATTTTTTTTTATTAAAAAAAAAAAAAAAAATGTTTATTATATTTTTAAGATGGTAAATGTGTAATCATAACTTTTTTAAAACTGAACATCTTTTTTTTTAAAAATTCAACTTTTGAACTTTAATCTTTTCATTTAAAGAAACTCCACTTTCTTGTCAATTTGTGTTGCTTGATGATTAAAAAAAAAAAAGATGGCCTCTGAAAACATCTTTTTTAAAAGCATCTCTGCTGAAAATCATCTCTCTCTACATCTTTTCTGACAATCCTACAGCTGTTATTGTGATTTGTTACAAATACTGAATTATTTATTTCCAAATACAAATATTTGCGTAAAACAAATCCAATGTTATGTTTCCTCGAGTAGAGCAACTGACCAACTGTTGAAATGTTGGAAGTGTAGCAGAGAGTGATTAAAATCAGCAGATACAGCCAGAAATCCACAGACTACGAAGACATAAGCAGCAGTTTGGACTTTACCTGTGCTGTGAGGACAGGGACGGTTTCCAGCGAGCCTTTCTGCTGCTCCACTTCCTCCTTGAGTTTATCGATCAAGTCCTGCTTGATGGCCAGCGCCCGCTCCGCCTCCTCTAGCTTACTGCTGAGGTCTCCTCCCTGCAGCGATACGGAGGGCCCGACGTTAGGGCAGCAAAACTCGTGAGGGTCTGAGTGCGCCTGAGTGTGTTTTTACCTCACTCTTCAGTTTGGAATCATAGTCTCTGAACAGACATGTGTAGGCGTGCTGCAACTGTGACAGCTTTTTCCTGATAAGCGCAGAACAAAAGGGATTTAGAAAGATTTGTCTTTCTAAACGTTCGAAGTGTTTTGATCAAGTGGAACGGCGTGCTGAACCCACTTCTCCTCTGTGACCACGTGCCTCTCCGACTTCAGCGCGTTCTCCAGGCTCTGCACCTGCAGCAGTAGCTTGTCATTGGCCACATGATGCTGCTTCCTCTGCTGCTCCAGCTCCCGCTCCGCCGCCTGCAGGGCCTTTACCTTGCTGACCAGCCTAAACGCAGAAACAACAGACGTGACAAACGGACCGGACACGACCGCGCCGGTTTCCACGAGACGACTCACTTCTCCTCCAGCATTTTGCGCTCATCGTCGCTCTTCTGCAGGAGGATCTGCCTCTCGTTCAGCTCGCCTAACAGCGACGTCGCCTGGGCTTTCAGAGCCTCACAGTCCTTGGCCAACTGGTGGAACACAAACAGAAGAAAATGAGCTTCAACTGTGCCCTCACAGATGAAAGCAGGCAAGAAGGAATTGAGTGAGTTGGATGTGATTTGGTAAACAAACATGTAGTTGTGGAAATAATTTGACTAAGAAGTGATTAGAGGGTTTCTGCAGGGTTTGTCAACTCAAATGTGACTTTTTAAGACCAGTACGGATGAATTCTAAGACCCGTATCACGACAGAAAAGTACAAAAGTAAATTGCAAATAAATTGTATGGGTCGACAACAGAAATGAGTCAATGCTTAAGATGGACATGTAAGTGCCAATAAAATTGCACTTACGGAAAAAGCAAGCTTAAGTAGGTATTGGCAGCTAATGACCAGTAGCTGCAAAATTAGTGATAATTTTGAAGAGGTCATGTTGTGGGTTTACATGAACCTAGGGGATTTATCCAGGAAAGGAGGGACACTTTTCACAACTGAGCAGAATGATGAGACGGGTGGAGTTGCTCTTCTATCCCCAGCAGTTCCAGAGATTTGTATACATATGACATGGGTATTGTAAGATCGCCAACTGCTGTAGTTGGCAGTCTTTAGATTAAATGAACTAATCTAAATCTAAGGCTACACTAAAACATTAGCAAAGCCTTCTAGTAGACCTGGGCACAATCCTTGTCCTTTTGTTTGAGCAAAGCTTCTGTTCTGTCCCGTTGAGCGGAGCTCTTCTGCAGATAATCCAGTTTCTCCTCCAGCTCCCGATACCTACAGCAGAAATGCACTGACGTTAGAATTATGGTAAGTGCATCATTACAGGCACAACGTTTGATATAAAGCAGTCATTCTTGAGCAATGAAGTTGCAAACTTGAGTAAAGTTGCTGATTAGTTATTCCATTAACACTCATTTTTCTGAAATGATGCATTTTTTGTTGCGAGAATAATTCAAAATGAAATATCTTTGTATTAAAAGATGCAGAAAATGGTCAAGAAGTAAATTATTGGGGGGGTTTTTTTACCATGAAAAAATTATTTTGTGGTGTGTTGGAATGGCATTTAAAAAAAAAAAAACCTAAGTGGATGAATAATACAGTGCAACACATCTGATCTACTTGTAAAACCCACAGGAAACAAAATGAGTTCAGATTTTGGAGTCAGACAGGCAAGCAGTGACACATGCAGAGAGGGAACAAAAAGCCACACAGAGCTGTAGGCTCACCTGCCCTGTGTGGCCTGAAGCTGCTCTGTGAGTTTAGCCAGACTAGAGCTGGCAAAAGGAACCAAACGAGGCCAAAGAAGATAAGGAAGAGGAATAAGTTTTGTTAAGCAGGAGGAAGGACAGAACTTTAATTAGAAGAGTAGAATAAGCTGCAGTTATAACAGGGTACAGCGTGAGTTCATTTAGTAGAACCAAGTTAAGGTTTTGGCTTAAAGTTAGTTTAGCACTGTTAGCTTACATAATCTTCTACCTGTGTGTGTGTGTGTTCGTGTGTGTGTGTGTGTGTGTGGGGGAGGGGGGGGGGGGGGGGGGGGGGGGGGGAGGGGCAACTGAGTTTTACCAGTCAGAGGTGTGCTGAGCCTCAGAGCGAAGCTGAACAGCTTCCTCATTACTGCTCATCTGCAAAACATTAACACAATCCATCAGGCCCCAAAACACAACAAAAAAACAAAACAATTTCCTAAAAATATTACGAAAGACTGAACCAGCTGGGAATGTTTTTTTTCAAAAGCATTGTTTGTGGTGCTATGAATGCTGTGCTATGATGTTGCTGCCATATAATTGCCTAAAAAATACTGAACAGTTTATTCTAAATCATAATTTTCATCGTTAATCACAATAACTCCTCAGCATATCATGATAACATTCTATGTCCATATCACCCACTGAGAAAAATGATTTTATTTTCGATGGTTCTAGATTGCATCTGAAATTCATACATACAGCCTCATGTCTACAGGACAGGAAGTGAAGTTAGCATTGCGTGCTAACTTGCGTGCTACCTGTGTATGGAACAGTTTAGCCCGCAGGTGCTCAATGCATCGATGCTGTCGCTCTAACACTTCTTTCCCCTCGTCACGTTCCCTCTTTAACTCTTCATTTTTCCTTCTCATCTCCCTCATCTCTTCCTCTGTTTTTTCTTTGTGGCTCTTGAGCAGTTGCAGGAACTCATTTGCACCTTCTGCAGGCTGGAGAGACAAAGCGATGCGATTGTTATAGAAGCAGGTGACTTTGGTGATGTTTCAGACAGAAAAAAAAACGTTAATTTGCCAGAACTGGAATTGGCATGTCAGTCTTTGATTATGATCTGTGATTGATCACAAAACTGCAATCAGTACACCCCCGGCTGGCAGCTTAGTGTTACTTCAGGAACTGATGCCAAAAAAGTAGGGCAAGTGTTTGAAGACAAATGTTGCAGAATTATTATAACTGATTTTTAGGTTTTTATTTAATGGTTTTCCCTTAAAATGATGTGAACATTTTCAACAAGAGACACGTGAGGTGAAATGGAACAAACAAAAGAAACACTCTACCAGGCTGCGAAGTGGGGTGGTTTGTGTCTGCTGCTCCGTTTCTTCAACTCTTTTCCTCTCCCATTGGTCTAAAGTCTGAAAGACAAAACATAAAAACACCACGTTGTTCAAAAAAACTAGAATTCTGTTTCTTCAGACTCATAATTCTATAGCACACGTGTCGAAAATTTTGGATTGAGTATCAGGATGCACCGATTCACTTTTTTCATACCAATATCTATATCAGAGGTTTAGTATCAGCCAATAGCAGTGCTTAATATTTTCTTTTCTTTCTTTTAAGTACGGATGCAACTGCATTGAATTACACATGTATTTGATAACTTTGCACCAGTACAGCACACCTGCATACTGGATTCCAAATATAAGTAAAATAAGTAGAGCTCTTGTGTCTATTGGTTTGCTGTAACTGATATTGATAGAAGCGATCAATAAATTGCACGATGAATTAAAATAAGCTCAAGATTGATATTTTTTGAAGGGCAACTGCACATGACACCATGATCTCGAATATAAATGACACATTTAGAGAGCTATCCTCCAAACTACAGCGGCTGGTTTCCAGATCTCTAAGGACAAGTGAGAGACGTCAGGAAGTAGAAAATCAGTTTTAAGATCTGACTGGCTGAACAACCTTCCAACAGAGATAAAAGTGACAATTGCCATCACTTTTGCAATTGGATCTTCACAATCGCAGTCTGGATTGTGAAGATCCAGACTGCGATCTTCACAATCCAGTGATTGTCAGTCAGGCTATAGCCTGACTGACGATTCAGTCAGGCTAAAGAACATAAGCAGTGAGCAATAAAGTGACGCATCTCTCATCATAAAACTCAACAAGTTGGCAACACAGCTGATAAAACAATATCCAGGCAATGGCAAGGGAAGCATAAGAGCCATCTACAAATGCTTTTTCTGGCACCATAGATGAAAATGAATCAAAATTATACATATTTAAAGAATGCAGTATTTTTGTTTTATTCAGAAAACAAATTGAGAAGAAGCTTCCTCTAAATGTTACAAGACATCCACAGTCTAGTTATGTGTGACAGCCTCTCTGAATGGTGGGAGGAGGAAGGTGGAGCGACGCACGTCTGCAGCACACCCACCTTTGGTTCATCCAGCGGGCCGTTCCGGGCAGGAAGCCCCGGTGACGCCTCCATTTGGGCCGAGCTGTAGCTGTGGTTGGACGACGAGCCTGGTCCGTTCACCATGCTCTGCAAAGAGTGGTTCTCCTGCGCCAGCCTCTCCACCAGCGCCCGGGCCTCCTGGAAACGACAGCTGAGGAATTCGCGTTCCTCCCTGGTCCGCCGCTGCCATCCCTCCATCTCTTCGCAGCGCTGACGCAGAGCCTGGTTGCTCCTCCGCAGAGCCTCTAGAGGACAGACAGGTGCCGGCTTTCAGTCTACGTCTTTTTCCAGCACAAACAATTACAAAAGCCAACTTTGACTCTACTAGTATTAATAATCAGAAGAGTTTGATATGGGACCGTAATAAGCTCGTGACAGTTCAGTTCACGGGGCTGTTTACTGTTTCTTGCATTTAACAAATCACAAACTTTTCTAACTTTCTCACAGCCAGAGACTTAAAATGGAGCAGAAAAACCAGATGAGCTGGATTAGTAGAGCAGAGCAGAGCTTGATGTTGCTGTGAAACATCATCTTTGCTTGTGTGGAAATTGAGCTGTTAGCCTGTCATGAGGCTGTTATACAGCGCCAGTCTTCTGTCAAAGGTTGCTTTAGATTTGTCACAACACAAACTGCTACCATCGACTTTTCTTCGTCAGCTGTTCCTTTGCATTACACTGTAAAAAAAAAATGGCAACAGCCCAAAAGAAAAACAAAAAACTGTTGCAGCATAAACTACGGGAATGGATGGGAACAAGAGAATAAAATGAAGCTGACATGACGAATCATGGGAATATCTTGGATCCAGAAAACTGCTTTTTGCGTCTTTTTCTTTTCTTTTACACTTTGTTTTTAGTGTTTGTAAGTCAATACCTCGGAGCTGCTGGTTGTCGCCCAACAGTCTGGTCACCACTTCATTGCCGGCGAGCTCTGGTGGGACCCTGAGGGTCCCTCCGCTGTCCTCTCCAGACATGTCCCACTGCATGGGGCCGTCCGGCTGTGGCTGCACCATCTCTACAGAGGCAGAGTCAAAAGAGAGTGAGAATTCGCAGCAACAATGGAAGATTTGTGTTCACAGAACATTTAATCTGACTAATTTTTTAAAAATTAACCATAAATATGCAACAACAAAAAAAAAAAAAAAAAAAAAAAAAGCAAAGCCGGGTAGAAACCTGGTTGCATCAAAGGGGGGCTTGAATACGAGCTTACGCCACACTTTTCAGATTTACATGTGAAAGACTTCAAACCCAGGCACTGTTTCTGTTCCACTGTACAGTTTTGTTTTGGCCGATCACATAAAACGAACTGAAGACTGAAGAAATCCCAGCAGTATGAATATTTCTGGTTTCATAGGAATCGACTTTTGCTCCCAGTAGGGTCTTAAATATTGTGAAGGATCAAGATGAATTGTAACAGGAAACAGATGAAAATGAAAACGATTAATACAGCCTTTGAGGGAAAATATACATTTCCTCACTCAACAACTATTCAGTTCATTATTCACAGGTTTCTGAGGCTGAGCACGTTTTCTGCAGATGAAGGAGGCAGAAGAAAGTCTGACTTTCACTTTCATTTTGAAAACTGACAGAATCCTCCTTTAGTGGGAGAAAAGGATCCAGGGAGCCTCAGTTTCAGGTTGTTGGGATCTTTGGAAAAATGCCAAGCCTCTCTTCCGTGTGATCGGTTTGACCTGCTTCCAGGTGAACAGCAGCGGAAAAAAAAAAAACACAACATATGACCTCATCATTCAAGGTGCCACTGCGGGGCTGAAATCAACTCTAGCGCGACCAAGTAACGTGGGGGGGGAATCGTATAAATAAAGAAAACCGTGCATCATAAAACGCACCAAAGCGCACACGGTGTCGTTCGGGGACATAAACAAAACGTTTGACAGTTATATCAGGCTAACGTTAAACGTTAACGTCAAACGGAGAAGACTTTTACACACAACCAGGCGCGTTTATAGTCACAAACCACGTCTTACCTTTTCTTCTCTTTTAGTTTTGATGCCAGGAAGGAAACAGCGAAGCTGTCACTGAGAAACTGCCCTTCACAGTTTATTCAGACAGCTGGCTAATAGCAGACAGCTAAGAGCTAGCTAATTAGCTTGGTAAGCTAATGTAGCAAACAGTCGGCAGGGCAAATTAAGAAGTTCTTTCAAGCTGATTTAAACGCCGGCTTAAATCAACGAGCTAAGTGTCTCCGGAGAGGCATTTTTGTCCTGTTCTGTAACTTATTCCGAGTGCGCCGAGGGTTGACTGAAGAAATCTGCCGATTCGGAGTGTTGTTAGCCGGAGAACGTGTGGGTATTTCACCCTGCGCGTTGACTGTCGAGTACAACCAGCTCTGAGTCATCGAGGATGTTTATGGATCCAAATACACTGAGGTTACACGACGCCCACAGAGCACTCTGAGAGTTTCCAGAGAGGCGGTAGAAGGTATTAGTAAATATAACGAGCATTCGTGTAAAAAAAAATGATATGCATATACATACACATCAGACCACAGACCAAATGTCTGACAGGCGTTTTGGTTCTGGGTCAGACCAAACAAGCTTGTGTGTGGTCTGACACTTTGTGCCTTCAGCACACTGGAAATAAAAAACCTCTACTATAATTTGTAGGTTTTTAGGAGTATATTGGCTCATTAGCCATTAGAAGTGAAAGCCTAAAAAACTGAGTGATGAAAAATGAAAATAAAGTGGTTATGATTCTCATGCAGCCGAAACTGAAACACCAAACTTTGGTTTCGGAAACAGTCGAAGTCGAATCTGTCTGGTTGTTCTGAAAACTAGACTGTAGCTCTTCTGAAATGAAATTCTTGTGATGTGAAAGCAGCAAAGAAAATGTGCATTCCTCTTTCCTGCTTAATTTGTTTCACTGTAGAGGCACAAGTTTCTTTATTTTATTTTATTTTTTGCAACAATCTAGAACTTGAATCTGGAAATGATGTTACTGCTACTGTAACCATAGCAGTAACACTTGCAGGTTGGTGCTTGTGGTTTGTGGTATTTGTTCTTGAAGGTGGAATTTCCAAGTCGGCTCATTGAAGTCAAAAGTCTCCGTTTGAGCTTGGAAAGTTAAAGGCTCCTTGTCAGCGTTGACTCCTAAATTCAACGCTGCTGAATGTTGTGCAGGAAGTAACTGGTTCATAACTCAGTTATGAGCCTGTTTTGCAGACCTCTGAAGGTTTGTGGCACATCGAATGAGTCACACAGACGTCTTGTGAATTAAAAATAACTCTTTTGTGAACACGCTGCTGCAAAATGCCACGATGTATATTTTAAAGTGCAAACGACAAAGACGTGGACTGGAGTCATGAGACTTGCAATCAAATTAGACATGCGTCATAAATGACTTTGTATTCAACTTGGGAAAGTCATGAAAGACTTTGGACTTGTATTGAACCTTTACTCAAATAACTCATGACTTCACTTTGACATAATGTATTTTGAGATCAGGGATGGTGAGGAATTTCCAACTTTCCTATTAATTTTCTGCGTCCTGCTGAGGCATTTCAGGCTTAGGCAGAGGCCGGTTGCCTCCATGTAGCAGGGTAGCTTCGCTCCACAAAGAGTATATCTGGTCACCTAATTGCATGATTGACTTTGTGGATCAAAATAGACAGGTCACGTTAATGAGATATGGACCTGCGTTTTGTATGACCTTTGACCTTTTGGATTATTCGTACGGGTGAAACTTTTTGTTTTCAAACTTGTAACTCAAATATGTAGATACATATACAAAGCAAAAAATGTAACTCATATGTTTAGTAAATTGCCATTTATTCATCGAATGAACTCCAAAACTCTGGAGTGTATTACCTTTGAAATCTCCTTGAAACACTGGATTGCAAGTGATTCTGCTAGGTTTATTTTAAGACTTTCATGCCACTTTTATTGTCGACGGATTGGATTTCTGAGATTATGGTTGAAGTGTCTTTTTTTTTTTTTTTCTGGCAAATCAAATGTTTTCAAACTTTTTTCCATCGTTGCTGCTGCCTGTCTTGGTCAAGATGCTCTTGTGATATTTGATCGCTAAATGAAAAATCATTTCAAATATTTTTTTAAGTGAAAACAAACCGAAAACAAAAATGCTGATCAGCAGCATATATATATATATATATATATATATATATATATAATTATTAATTTTTTTTTCAGTGGTCAAAATCCTCTTCTATAAAAAACGGGGTGGGAGGGCTTTTGCTTTGTTCGACGAAAACATTGTGCCTGTCAGTCCAAACCCAGGGCATACACTTCTCCGGCTAGCAGGAAATCCCCTTCCTTGTTCCGCAGGGGAAGCTGCTGATGTACGCTAAAGCGAAGGAGGTGACATGATGCGCTCCGTCCCAGCCGCCGCTGTCGCTATCCTGCTAGCCTGGATTTACCCCAGCTGTGGGCTGTACTTCCACATTGGAGAGACAGAGAAAAAATGCTTCATTGAGGAAATTCCCGACGAGACCATGGTCATCGGTAAGCTAGCAGCTGAGCCGGAGCTCCAGCTAGCAGGCGGCGCTAACAGCTGCTCGTCGTAACGAAGATGCGGGCATCAGACGGAGCCCGGCTGGGCTGATTACAGTGATTCTGATGAAACGATGACACTTCCACTGTCCATAAAATGCGCATCGATCTCTGATGTGGTAGCTAGCTGCGCCACACACACACACACACAAGTTTCACTCAATATACAGTTGAAACCAGAAGTTTACATACACCGAATAAGAAGAAGCACCCGCTCTTTTTCTCTCACAAAACAAGTTTTGCTCTGATTTAACTTCAGACAGGGAGAAAAGAAACGTGAGGTCTTTTTTTTTTTTTTTTTTTTGTCTGTCTATGTAAACTATTGGGGGTTCAACACTTTGCTCGTTGTTCAGGATCTGATTAAATGTGTCCTAATTAAGGGAAGGAGATGAAATCTGCTGAAGGCCAGTTGTTGGGGTTTCACCTTAGTGTGACCTGAAGGAAGCAGCAGAAAGTCACTGTCACACCATCACTGTCAGGATGGTTATTAATCCAGTCATCCAGAGCAGAGCTGTGCTGCTGCGACTGGTGACACTTTAACCACACAGAGAGCAGAATCCATAACCAGAGGTGAGAGAGGTCACAGGAATTGGGTTTGAAGCAGTCAGTCATCCATCTTAGCTGACGCACACTTTTCTATCGATGCTTGTTGTCTGATCAGCAGCACAAATAATAAGGAGGCTTTCATTGGTTTCGAGCCGCACCTACTTTCAATTTAAAGAGGATCTGTTGAAGGCGCAGAAGATTAAGGCGATGGCGCGGAGGCCTTCCAATCAGGAAATAAATGACGTGTGTGGAGCACGTCTCTCAGAGAGCAGTCACAAAGTGTTTCTCAGTAAAACGGAATAAAAAGCAGCGAAAATAAGACGCCGCTGTGGCTCACCTGAAGTTACAAGTTGTCACAAATATTTTCACTTGAAAATCAGACTTGATTTTTAATCTACAGAGCAAAATAAAATGAAATGCATGCAGATAATTTTTGAATCCCTTCAGCACTGAAAATAAATAGAAAACTGTTTGAGAGTTTATCCCAACTCATCTTCAAGTTGTTGTTTTTTTAAAAGTCTACTATTTAATGATAGAAAATATTTTCAAAATAACTTCAAACACTAGAAATACCACCATGAACTTAAGTTGATATTTTTTGCGGAAAATATCGAAAATACTTTCAGAGCAATGCTCAGTGTATTTTATGCCTGAAGTTTAGAACTTCAGTGTCATTGGTCAATAAGAACGTAGTCAGTAACAGGAATCATTCAAATTTATTGGTTTAAACTCAGAAATATACCATGTCCAAGGAACAAATTCACGCTACTGTCCCTTGAAGAGCTGTGGGACGTTCTCTATCCGGCAGGAAAATACCGGACCCAGCTTTGGGACAAACAGACCGGTTCCTTCCTCCCCTCCACTCCTGGCCTCGGGATGCACGTCGAGATCAAGGATCCAGACACGAAGGTGAGCTCAGAGCGGAGGTGACGCCACGACACTCAGCGTGTCACTCGCCACGGCGACCTAAAGCTCCTGGTCTCGGTGTGTTCCAGATCATCCTGTCCCGTCAGTACGGCTCCGAGGGCCGCTTCACCTTCACCTCCCACACTCCTGGAGAGCATCAGATCTGCCTGCACTCCAACTCCACCAAGATGGCTCTGTTCGCTGGAGGGAAGCTGGTAGGAACGTCGCCTCAGACGGTTTATTGATTGATTGATATTTAATTAAAGCAACGGTTTTGTCTATTTTTTATTTTTATTTTTTTTATTTTTTTTACCTTAAAGCTGTTAACCTTCTTGCTGTGTTTCGACTTGCAAAAGCATTCACACCCCTGGACATTTTTCACTTTGCAGCTTTATTTTACAAGCATCTCATTCACAAAGTTGATAAATGCAACCTGGAAGAACAATAATGATCTTCAGTGTTAATATTTCTGTAGTGCTTTTGCCGACTTTGAAAACATCAACGCTTTTCAGCTTCCCTTAAATAAATGCACATGGATAAAGGCTGGAGCGGCAATTTACTTGGCTGTGACCTTGCAGAGAGTCCATTTGGAGATCCAGGTCGGAGAACACACCAACAACTACCCTGAGATCGCAGCGAAAGATAAGCTGACCGAGCTGCAGCTGCGAGTGCGACAGCTGCTGGACCAGGTGGAGCAGATCCAGAAGGAGCAGAGCTAC
Organism: Poeciliopsis turrubarensis; assembly: GCA_010277015.1. Taxonomy (NCBI): domain Eukaryota; kingdom Metazoa; phylum Chordata; class Actinopteri; order Cyprinodontiformes; family Poeciliidae; genus Poeciliopsis; species Poeciliopsis turrubarensis. Next base: position 152,020 of record VMRN01000210.1, read on the forward strand.
CAGAGGGTCAGTTCAGAAAATCAAAACAAAACAAAAAAAAACCACAATTGAGATGTTCGCCAGAGCTGCTTAAGCCTTGAGCTCACTGCGCTGGTTTGTGTCTGGCAGTACCGGGAGGAGAGGTTCCGCATGACGAGCGAGAGCACCAACCAGCGCGTCCTCTGGTGGTCCATCGCTCAGACCTTCATCCTCATCGTCACCGGGATCTGGCAGATGAGGCACCTGAAAAGCTTCTTTGAAGCCAAAAAACTGGTTTAGCACGTTCTGGGAGACGAGAGGAACACGGTGGACTAAGCGGAGGAGCAGACCCGGTCGGCAGCCGTGTCTGGTACCAGTTGATACACACACCAGTCCTGGGAAGCTTTCAGGTTTTACTTCTTAATGTTTTAGGTTTTCTGCAGAAGCCCCGCGTTCCGGCTACATTTCTACTCATGTTTAGTTTTTTTTTTTTTTTTTTTTTTTTTTCTTTTTGGACCACACTGGACATTTTTTTTGTTCTTTTTGTGGGTTTTTACACTAAGGGATTTCTGTGAAAGACAAAGAATGTCAAAACTGTTCCGTGAAAATAACTTAACAAGTTTGTTTGTTTAGTTTATTTGTTGCTGTTTCGTAACAGCCTTCAGTTGTGTTCAACCTGATTTCCAACGTGTCCAAATATTATCCCGATACTCGAACAGTTGGTTTGCAATTTCAGGACATTTTCGTCTGTCGTTAAGATTTCTTTAAGATGGGAGACGTCAGAGCTTGACCTGCTGAATTTGGTTTCCTGACATGGAACCTTTCTGAAGCCTGTTTGAGGTAATCAGTCCACCTTAAACATCCTGCTGACATCAGGGGCCATGTGAGCTTTCAGAACACAGAGCTGAGATTGTGGAACCAAAGGGGCGTGGTCTCTGGCGTGGTCTCTGGCGGGTTTATAGAGCTGTGTCCAACATAAGACGTGTGGAGACTTTTCCATCTGGCTTGGCGTCATGGTGGCTGTGTGAAGGTATTGTCCTTATCCTTATCAGGTCACAGTGGTTATTGGGTGAAAGGAGCTTAACGGTGCAAAAACAATAAAATAAATAAAAAACAAAAACATGTTGTATGTAACCAATTAAAGTCCTACCAGAATATGGACTTTCGATTTCGGTTGCAGCCTGTCATTACGTTGGTATTTTGATTCCTCTCAATTTTGGTTGAATTTAAACACCAATCAGTTACAACATTGTGACCAAAAGCTCAAGCAATCCGTCCAAAAACAGCTTTTGGCCTTTGAGGTTCTGCTTAGGACCATCTGGAGGTTTCCCGGGTGTTTCGTCTTGGAATGTCGGCAACACGTTCGCCGTGTCTCTGCAGAGGCCATAAAGGCTGCATGTCCATCTCAGACTTTAGGTGCTTTCAAAAGAACTGTCAGATGAAGCCATACTCCAGGACATGTCGTAACTGATTAAAGGGACAGAATCCTCCAGTGATTGGACTCGACCATATAAGTGTACTTGAATTTTCGAACGTCAGAGCAAGGCCTTCTTTCTCTCTTTTTGTAATTTCTTTATCCTGGATCTCACACGTGATATGAACATTTATCAGCTTGTTGACACATTCAGAGGCAGGAAGTGATTAATGTAGTGCTCTCTAGGTAAAAGTTTTTATAACACTTTCTATTTCTTGATTAAAATTAGATAAAAGGAAATGTACAAAGTTATTGTAAACGTTTTAGCCGGTGTGTTTCACTCATTTCCACAACGCACGAGTTCATGATTGCTGGTTTAGGTGTTGAATGTTTTTTGGTGGTTGTGCAGTTTTGCTTTTTTCCTTTATTACTTAAAAGTATTTTGAGCTTAAACTGTTCAGTCACCATCAGTGTTTTGTTTTTGTTTTCCTATAGACTGAACGTTTGACTCACCAGTCCAGGTTTCTTTGCTGTATTTTCGTCATTCCGGTGGCTGATGCACAGTGGGGTCAAAAATTTTCTTTCCAGAAAAGGGTAGGGATATTATTGACATTATTTATGATATATATGTATCCATGAATACATTTGCTTACCCTTTTAATACCATTAAAACAAAAACAAACACACCAAATCGCTGCTTCCGTTAAACACTCCACTATTCTGGGCTGCGTCACCATTATTTATTGTCACATGACCAAACAAACACCATGACGTCCCTCCTACCTCTATTGAAAAAGAAAAAGATGGTAAAATGGCCGTCACCAGTGTTGACTCTTGACGCATCGTACAGCCCTACTCTCAAGTGCAAAGTCAAAAGTTTCAGCTCCTGGAAATATGGTGGGGAAAAAAAATGGAAACATTTGGTTTTGCTTGTACTTTATACTTACAGCTGCATTAAAGCCATATAAATGTGAAATAGGGAGCGAATCGAAAGGTTGTTCCTCCAGGTTGTTTAAGGTTTTGGCTCGCTGACCGTTTTCGGACAGACTGCTGCTTCATCAGATTTTATTTATTTAGCAGTGACAAAATGCCAGGTTGGCCGTTTTGAGAGCTGATTTGTCAATCCAGGGCAAACTGTCAAACATGGCGATAACTCATAAAAGAAGACGTCAGTTCTGAAAATTGGTTTTCAATATGTTTAATTTACATTTGATCTGGATTTCATCCTGAAATGCTTAATAAAGAAACTTTGTCCAAAAGATGTCCACGTCTTATACTTGATGTGCGACCCCCCCCTCCACTAAAGGAATAAATACACAGCAATTAACCAATATTTTCAACAGTAAAATTTATTGCTTGGCTTTGGCCTCTCCTCAAAAACCAAACCAAACGATGCCGAGATGCCTTATTGACAGTAAGGACACGTCTAATCACAAGTTTACCTCCTATCTTAAGAGTTTGTTTATTTTTTTTTTTTAGTTTTTTTTTTGTTATTATTCCACTGACACTTTTATATGAGAACAGGAAAACACTGCGTTCCTCGGAGGAAACCGCTGGACGTCACAGCTGGCAGCTTTGAGAACCAAACATTTGCATAGATTCACTTTCTCTCATCTGGAATAACACACCACTGCACAGACACAAACACACACACACACACACGCATACACACAGAACAGAAACAAAACCTCCCCTCGGATTTGTCAATATCAAGAATAAAATCTGACACATTTGGCACATCATAGGAAACCATATCAAATGCACGGTAATTGTTATAAAGGGATAAACAATTTATTAAATCAAATCTTTGTTTTACAAGGAAAATGGTTCATTGGAGCGAGTGGAACTTTTGACCTCACATTGTTTAGTTGGAAAAATAGAAAACAATGAACCAGCTCAACAATTTCCTATTAGAACGCAAGAGAAACTGATTTCATGAAGCTAGTGTCTCTTTAATAAACTATCCGAGTAATGGAAACTAAAAGGCCTCCATATGTGTAAAGTGATATTTTTCTAAAAACAAACAAAAATAATCAGCACTAGATGTGAGGTTATGTGGACTAGCTGTGAGCAGTCAGCATCCTACCAGTGGTAGATCTAATTATCCCATTCAGTGAATCCAAGAGAAATTCTCACATGGGAGTCAAGAGTAACTATGAAGAGACAGAACAATTGTGCAACAGTTATTGTTTGTCAGTAAAACAAGCAAAAGCTAATAATGTTTGATAGCTTGGACAATGAAATGTCAGATTTAGAAAGAAAAGAGCACAGGCCTTATTCTGGAATGAATGATATGTACAGAATATCTGCTTTTTAAAGAGCCACAACAACTCCTGGTGCATATGTTATAGCTCCATATGGATGTTAATGCTACATGTCTGAATAAATAGTGACCCAATTGTGCAACAGTCAAATTAAATAAGAGGTGTAAAAAAAAAAAAAAAAAAAAAAAAAAATGTTTAAGCAGCATTTAATCAAACAGCTAAAAAAAATCTCTGATTTGAAAGTTGTGGAAAATTTGAGCCTACTTATTGTTACTGGGCTGCTGTCAACTTCATGGAAGATACTGACTGCTAACACCTAAGCCACTGCCACAAAAAAAAATGAGTGAAACAAAAAAGTCTTACTACATCTGAGTTCCTGTTTTTCATTGGCTTGAATCCACTGGTGGTCACTGTTTTTCCAGGCGTTGGAAGTGAGAGCACTCCAAGCTGGGAACAGCTGTTAGACACAACTGGTAGAGATGGAGAAGACATCTTATCTCATTTACTTCTTAACTGAATGTCAATTTAATGATTAGAAAAATCTAAAAGGGGAAAGAAAGTTTATTATTTTGTGACTACTTTTTTTTTTTTTATAACGATGTAAGAAGGCTGCAGTCCTAACCCCAAATGTGTGTTAGTCCCCCCTTCCCCCTCATTGTCCTGGAGGTATTTTAATAATCTCCTTTTAGTGTTCAGATACGGTGAGATGGTGCATCTTCTTAGCAGCTTCTTCTGACACCGTCTTGGCCGTTTTCTCGGGGCTGGGCGCCGGACTGGGAAGGGGACTGGGATTTGGAGTGTTCAGCGCACTGTTGGGGTACTCCCTGTTGCCGAAGATGATGCTGCCGACTCGCACGTTGGTGGCGCCCACTTCGATCTTGAAGCCACAGGAGAACGAACAAGTCAGACCAAAGAGGAAAGAAATGTAAATCGAATTGCTGTTCAGAAAGTAACACTGAAATTCAAAAACGGTGTAAAGTGGAAGGTAAAAGTAGAAATTCAGCTGGCATGCTGCAGCATAGCTAGGTTTTCCTTTCAGTGATTCAGTTAACTTTGAAAATGTGCAGCGCACTGAGCTTCCCTTAAGCTAGGCTGTAAACTTTCAGTTGAATGAAACATCTTGTTTATCAGCTGCTAAGCCTTCTTAAAATAGTTAAGCTTGTATTGATGCTCCCATTTTGAAGTGGATGAAGGCTGTTTGCACGGCACTTCTGTTCCCTCTCCTGGTCTCACGTCTCCTATAACCAGCGCTTGCACTGCTTTTTGCCGTGATAACGAGCGCAAACAACTTACCGCATGTTCAAAATCAGTGGACATGCCCATGCTGAGCTCCACCTCCTCCATGGGCAGCTTCAGGCCCTCACACACCTCCTGCCGCCGACTCAACAGCATCTACGGGACGAGTTAGACCCCAACCTTTAATCTACGTAGACATGAAGTCCATACTTGACTTTTTACTGTTGCAATTAGATAAATAAAATGCTTCAGGGCAACAGGACTTTCTATCTGTATGTATGGTGTTTTTTTTCTAATTGCGACTCCCCTCTTTTTCTATCTACAACTAACTGTGTGTAACTACTTTTTGGTATTTACCTAAATTTGTTTGATGACCTGGAGCACTTAAAGGGTCGTATTATGTATTTTCTAGGCACATGGAACCATTTTATATCACAATAAAGTAACGGTTACCTTGAGTTATTATGAAAATGCAATATCTATTTGAAAACTTAAAAAAGAATATGGATTTTCATCACAGCTACATTTGACACCATAAAACTGACATCTGTCTCTTTAAGGAGCTCCTACCCTTTCCAACATTCCACTTCGGCTCATTATCACGACAATGCTTCTCATTATGCTGTTTACAACCATCCTTAGGAGCGTTGTACTAAGAAGCAGTTCATATGATGAGCTCAGCAGACGTGCAGTTCCACCAAGTGTGTGCTAATGGCTGCTGCCTCTAGTCTGGAGGAGCGAGGCTGGGGGTAGACCCAAATAGGCTGTAACCCAAAATAACTTTGGAGCCTCCAGAATGAGCTGGGGGATGTTGCTGGGAACGGGGTGTGTGGTTTTCCCTCCAGGACCTGTTACCCAGTTTATTGGTTGACTGATGGGCAGACTCGGAAAAACATCATCTGAAAGCTAATGGAGTAAAGTGTCTCGCCAAGACTCACAAAATCACTCATAAAATAATTTCATGATGTATTAACATGTGAAAAATGTCCTTGATTCCTAGAAATGAACTGACTTTATCTGAAGGTTTGTACCTGAAAGTCAGGGTTGGGCCCCAGTGTGAGGTCGTAGCCGTAGCGACCGATGGTCATGAGTCCTAAGAAATGCAGGGCGGAGCACTGCGTCACAATGTGTTTCACCATGTTGACTGTGTCCTCCGGCGGCAGGCCGTGTTTGTCTGAAAACCAAGTGTGTAGAGCCCTGCATCAGCAAACGCAATCTGGAACTTCGTTTCTGTGATCAGCGACACTCACTCTGCTCGCCACTGGTGTTGACCTGCACCATGACCTTTAACCTCTGGCTGCTCGCTCCTCGGAGACGCTGCCACGAGCTGTTGACCTTGTCGGCCAGCTTCGCGGAGTCGATGGTCTCCACGAGGAAAAGGTTAGGGACGCCTGGAGGACAAAACGACTCGTGACGGTTTGCAAACAGGAAGCTGATGGAGGAAAGACTAGCAGAGCTGACGCCACTCACCCAGCAACTTGTTGACGTTGTTCTTCTGTAGGTGGCCGATGAAATGCCACTTGATTTCTGGGCATGACTCCAAAATCTAGATAAGGAGGAAGAAGGACAGTTATAAAAGCTGACAGGTCGAACTCTGCACGCCGTCCTCTGGAACATGTGAACCTACCAGTGGATCTGACGCTTTGTCCACGAGCTCATTGACCTGGAAGGAGAGACGTATAGAGGTCAGTCTCCATCAATTCCTCGATGGCCAGCAGCGTTCCATACTCACGTAGTTCTCTCCAAAGTTGCGCTGCCCTTGCCTGTAGGCCTCCACAATCATCTCTGGGGGTTTGGTCTTGCTGACGGCTACAAGGCGGGGCGGCACAGCTGGGAGCGTCTGAGGAAGGACAAACCATCCATCATCTGAATCTGTGGATGAGCTTTTCAGATTTATATTAGCTAAAAAGCCTGAAAAATACCATGTTACTTTTAGTCCACAAGTTATGAGCTACTCTGCACTGGTTGAGATGCTGTGAGGAACCAACATCAGGACCAAACCGGGACAGTGTGCTGCATCATAACCAACTGACTGACATTCTCCCCATTCAAATAACTGAGAATCACATCTTGTGTTGGAATATTGATTTTTTTTTTTTTCTGGTGGACTCGCTGTTAGTTCCAAATGACTTTGGTTGTCAATATGTCTGATTCATCACTGGTCCATCTCAAGAGTTTCGGAGCCTTTTTATACCTTGATGCTTCCAGATAAATTCGGACACAGCTTAATTAGGTCAAATGAAAATTATCGACAGAGATGAATTTTTTTTTTTTTTAATAACAAGAAGGTCTTTATGATCCGAGACAAACTATCAGAAATCAGGCTCATCCTGGTCAAAGCTGACCACCTGCTGTGATAAAAACACGCCACGCTGATTGGCTCGGCTTAATCCACAACATGATGCTAAGAGATGAACGTCCATCCACAGAACGAGCGGATCCTCGCATTAACATGCTGTCACTTTAAATCACGAATCGTGTTATGAAAGTGCTGCTACAGGCTCGAGTGCCTTCCATCCAAAGGTTGAGATGTTTGGCAGCCTTTCGTAACCTCCGCTCTCTCCACCGCCTCGCTATTTCCCCGCCTGCACATAGCGGGGCATCAGCGAGTGGCTCTCGGGGCCGCTGTTACCTTGGGCCGCCGCGCCGCCGCCTGCTTCACCCGCTCCAGCACCGACTGGACCGCCTTCCCAACCTCCTCCGACATTGCTACTTTCCACATTCCGTCAAAACGGCTACGTGAAGGAGACGCAACGACTCTGACGTCAATACGCTTTCAAAGTAAAAGTCTACCTGCCGGACGGAAGCGCAGACAGCGCCCTCTGTTGGTTAACTCTGAGTTTCACTTTTGAGAAGTGCGTCAGTGTATCTTTTACTGAAACGTATTTTTGTGACCAGGTTTGTTTAAGTGACTAAAGTACAAATTTCACACCATGTTTTCTATATCATTCGTCTTCTTTAACTCAGTCCCTTAAATCACTTAATGACCACTGAAATGGGGCATCTGTTTTTGACTTTCTCTTAATATGCTGCTGTGCATTATGGTTTGTTTAGATGTAATTTTTCATACTACCATTTTGACTCGAGAAACATTGCTTTTTTTCCTGACTAAACTGAACAAGCCAGACTCATTTTCATCAAATACCTCACAACAATTTTGTCTGTCGTATCATTCCAACTGTCAGATGCTGTAGCTCAGCTATGCACATGATGTTTTACTGCTTGTGGAAGTAGGAAGTGACTGCAGTTCAGGAGTTTTGATGAGTACATCTTGTCTGGAGGATTTCCATTCAAGGTCAGCTTAAATAAATGCTGCTTTCCAGAAAACTTCCATCTGAAAAAATAAAATAAAGTAAAACCCCCAAATCATATAATACCCAGACATACCCGACTAACATTTACTTTACAGTCATTTTAGCTAAGTGGCTATTATAAAACAATAAATTCCCTTATCATAAAAAAGGACAGGGACAAAAACAAATAAGGAAAATTTAATTTATTCCCATTAAATCACAAAACACCAAAATAAAGAGAAATTCACCATCACACAACTGCTGAGCCTGAAGAACAAAAAACTTAAAAATCGAGTAACAAAAGATAAAACTGCAGCTCATTCTTTCCACCATCTTCCTCTCCTTTCATACTCTCTCTAAAGCCTCCAACATGATGATGCTGTTTCCTCTGATAACCTGCAGCAGAGAAAAAAAAAAAAAACACTTATTAAAATACAAAGCATTGCATTTTTTAAAAAATATTATTTTATATTGTAATTGAATATAATCAGTAGTTATAAATCTGGGTGGTTTCTCTCCGTGTCTGTAATCAGATTAACTCGCCGTTTCTCGGCTAACAAACATTAAAAGCTGAAGTGGGTTCCAGAGCTACGAGGTACTGACCACCATGCCGATGGTGTTCTGCTGTCCACCTGGACCCATCTCCAGACAGTCGTCCACCACCAGGTTCATGAAGGGGTCGAATCCTCGGAGGATGCCCTGCACATGCCTCCCTCCGTTCAGCTTCACTGCAACACAAACCCAGAACCTTTCAGAAGACTGTGAAACCACATCAGGTGCCAGAAACAAAACAATAAGCTAAATGTATTCCAGTTCAGTTCAGTCTTTGGACTGTCAGGTTTCTTAGTGAGGGCATTAAGAGGTCCAACTATTTTAAATACTTTGCCATAAAAAAAAAAAAAAAAGAAAGAAATTACAATCTGATAAGCACAAAAGTTTGCATAAGTCAGTGTTTCTAAAAGATTGATAGATAAAATTACCCGTCATGATTTTGTAAGGTTAAAGTGAGATTTACTAATTCATCAGAAAATATGACTACCTCAAAATATCTGAGGTTGGAAGTTTGTTCCACAATAGAAAATGCATGTTTGCTCATATGAATATGCTGCCTTTTTGCCAATGTGAAATGCTTTGTTACAAGCAGTCTGGTCCAGATGTTTTTGATTTCTTTAGATCAAATTTACAAAAAATATGTTAGAATAGTATGACATAAAGGACACGATAAACATTTAGTGAAAAACAGAAATTAAATAAAGGGTTATTTCACAGCTGCTACAGCATCAGATGTGGTCATCTTTAGTTTAAAATATAAAATACTAAGATTTATCAAACAAGGAATTAATTTAATCTACAATTAAACTGAAATTGTTGGAGCTAATATTAGAAAGGCTTTAAAGGCCATTACTCAGTTTTAGAACATAAAAAAAGTTTGATGTCAGTGTTTGCTATTTTTACAATCTGAAATTCCTTAATCAGTTGAACTTTCATTTCACTAGGCAAAACATTAGAACTTCTTATTTGCAACGCTAGTCTGAAAGTACTGAAACACTTAAGTCCAACAGCTTTCCTCCCCTTTCTTCATCTCAAATTGAGCCCATTTTAAAGTACAAATCCGACAGCGCAAGGCAGGAATTTATGTGGACAAAACAGTCGAATGACAAGACATGTAACTGCAACAACGATCAAAAACAAGACCAACTGTTTGTGAAGCTGCTCACCATCCAGATAGTAGGGAAAAAAAGCCCAAAATAATTGTATTAAAAACCTCTGATACTATTGTATGCAGTAGTAGTAGCATAAAAAAGTAATCCTAAACAAGTTAAACAAATTGTGCGTTTCAAAGGTCAATCAAGTACTGAATTGATCGAAACAATTTTATTTATAGAAATTTTGTATATGGAAATTGTGGTAAGTCAAAACACAAAGAAACAAAGTACAAAACTGACAAAAAAAAAAAAAAAAAAAAAAAAATATTCAGGCAGAAGAAATACAACTCCAAATTAGATTTTCTCCATTAAGCTGTGGAAACCATTAGGTAATAAAAATAATCACGTTAGAAGGTGGTAAAATACTTTGACAACCACTATTGCTGTTACAACAGGGTCGGTACTAATAGAAATATTAGAACAATGAAGCTTCTCTAACGAACTAGAAGTCTTAACATAAACTACAGGTGTGTGGGGGTTTCTTTTTGCTTTAATCATGGCTGCCTGTCATTCAGTGAAATAATTAGAGGATGGGAAATGAGACTGAAACAGTGCTGAACACTTACTTCATAACAACATTACCCAAAGAAGGTAGAGTAAAACCACTCCTAGAAGTATTTCATTGCTCAAAAAGTTGATCGAGTAAATGTAGCTAGTTATTAGCCACATCTGACTCTGGCGTGCTACAAGCTAACACTTTAACACATAAGTGCAGCGTATGTGAATGAAAATTGAGCCATACTCACAGGAAAGCTTCTTGTCCATGAACCTAAAATAGAAAGACATTTTCTGTAAATGAAAGTTACATTAGGACAAGATGCTAATGTTAGCATCCTGCCACTGAAAACAATACAACTGAGATAATACGCCGCTCTCATTTCTACCAAGAACAAAAACAGTCAGATTACCGTTCCCGCTTTGCGTTAAACCCAAGTAAACTTACTTCTTCAGCTCTGGTGGGTGTGCTTTACTCATTTTGTCTTTAGTTGCAGAACGCCTGTATGCTAGCTGTTCTTTTGACAAAGCCGCGGAAGGAAAGCGTGCGTAGGGTCAGAACGGAAGTTGTCTGACATATTTGCGAAAAGGGCCTATCAGCGACCCGGTTTCAACGTTTCAACCACACACTGCCCCCAAGAGGCCAGGAGGAGGGAGAGTCTGGAAGAACTGGTAGAGAATCAAGTTTTGTAGAATCACTAAACCAATGTTTAATGTTGAAATGTGATGGTTTTAAACCAATTCAAAAGTCTTATATAGAATAAAAAAAAAAAATCCAAATGTCATCAGTTTAATTACATGTACTTCGAGATATTTTTAAAGAGATAAATCAGCTGCTGTCACCATGACACCATCCTTGATTAAACAGAAGATGGAGGTTTTCAGAAACTCTGAAGTTAAAAAGTATACATTCCAAAAATGTTACATTTTAAATAATTAACAACCAATATACGTCACATGTGGCTTGGTTAAACTCCCCCCCCCAAAAAACCCAATCCATTATAGGATTTTTCCAATGAACAAATTCACTAAAAGGCTTTCCCCCCCCTAAAGAATTCTCAGGCTGACATAGTACTGCAATAAACCATTTTATTTAGGGCATCATATATATGTATATATATATATATATATATATAAAGTCAAGGTCTTTATATGATGTAAATAACTTCCTTGGGTACATAGAAGAGGCCAGTCATGTTAAGGCAGAATAATCCACCATCAAATCTTAACACCAGTCTCACAATGAGAAAAACACAAATATTTCAGCTGTATAGTTGTTTTATTCTGTCATCTATAAAGCAATATAAACCAGTTTATTTAAGAAAAAAAAGTTATAAAATAATTATTTATATTTCACAGTAGCACCTTAAAGACAGTATCTAAACAAACAAAAAAAATAGCCAGTTGCTTCTCAACCGCTGTTAATCCACATGTTTGCATAGGTGAGACGTTCAAGCCAACTGTTTAAAACTGAATCTGAACTACAGAGAACAAGTATTTCAATGAAAGATGCTTGGAACAGCTCAGCTGAACCAAAACCTCCAAAGAAGCTGGACACAGCATCAGCCCGGAGATTTACTGTTACTTCAGAAGGTAAATGAAAGGTTCAATTTTTGTTCAAATTGAAGTATCTTGTACCAGTTTTATTCTACTCAGGGAGGGGCGGGGCAGGAGGAAATACTTGGCACAGGACCCACAACCAGTTTCAAACAAACGCAACAATTCAAATCAAGTTGTACCAACTATGCGTCTTCAGAAGTATAAAGTATGCTTCATCAGCATAAAAGCACACATTGCTGCAGAGCATTTTTTAAGAGTCCTTCAAAAATGTGCCAAAAAAAAAAAAAAAAAAAAAAAAAATTTGAAGCCAGACTAGAATCCACAAACACATATAGAGATCCAGCAGGATCCTTCTGTTGTGATTCAATCAGGGGGGAAAGGATGATCTGATTAATGCATTTATTCACTTTTTAAGGCAAACTGGATATTTGACAAAGAACAAAAATCCACTTAACTAACATCAACTGTAGTGTATAGAGATTTAAACCCATCAGTGAAAAGCTGCTGATAACCATCTGTGGTAATGCTGTTTCTGATTGCCATTTTATATTTGCTCCAAACCATTTCAGTGGCCATGCTTGATCCTGTCATCAGCAGCTCTGTTTAAACTGATGAGTGTCATTTAAACCAATCAGAATCCAGAGATCAGCACACCTAAAAGGTAATCTGTGGTCAAAGGCTTACATGGACTTCCTTTAGACCCTGATATGTTGCTACAGAATAACATTCAGTCATCAGCTTCATTAGTCAAGTAGTTACTTTCACACATTTTAGCATTTTCAGCTCTCCTACACCAAGCTGACATGTTCAGCACCTGAACGCATCACAACCCGACTCAGGGAGCAGAACAAACGCTCTGGGTCCAGCCGCTGCTGTCCGTTTGGCGCATAAGGACGCTGCAGCTGGCGGTCAGGCTTTGGTGGGCTGCAGGGAGAGGCGCTGCTCCTCCACCTCCACCCGGACCCGGAGGTGCTCCTGGCAGTGTTCTAGAAACAAGTCCAAAGCAGAGAATCCCTGCTGGCAGGGAATGCAGTGGTACAGCCTCTGCTTCCTGGAGGCCGGCCCTTTGGACCCGTCCATCTCACACGCACAAACGCTGCACTTGCGCTGTCTCACAGATGCCTGGTGCAGCTCAATGTGCCCCTTCAGCTGCTGCTGGGTGGAGAAAACCTCTGGACAGGAGGGACAGGGGAACTCACTGTCTTCTCGCTCGGACTCCCCTCCCGAATCGTCCACAGTGGGAGAGATGCTGCGTTGCTTACCGAGTGGACCCAGTCCAGCTGCTGGGCCGTTAGTGAGGGATTGGGAGTCTGGGACGGCGCAGGCTGCAGAGTTGTCGTCTTCGTTGATGGCGGAGCCGGCTGCTTTGTGCTGTCTGCAGTGTGCCCTGAAACTCAGATGGTGACCGAAGACTTTGCTGCAGATTTGACACGGATACATGCTGGGCTTCCGGCTCTTCTTGATGACGGGCCTGGCCTCCCTCCTGGTGAGCTTCTCTCTGCGGTGCTTCTCTTTGCGATGCATGTACAACTGCGACGTGCTCCTGAAGACCATGTCGCACGAACGGCAGCTCAGGAGCTTCCTCTTGGCTTTCAGGGTCACCACTGCAGTCCTCTCCTCCTCTTCTTCTTCTTCTTCACTCGTCACTTTGGTGTTGGGCGTCTTCTCTGCGTGGCTATCCTGAATATGCCGCCGCAACGCAGTGTCTGAGCAGAAAGTCCTGGCACAGATCCGGCATGCGCTGACAGCGCCTCCGCTGGGTCCCGGCGTGTCTGAGAAATCAGAGTGGGCGGAGTCGCCCTCAGAAACGGGTGGAGAGTCGTCTGGGAGGCTGCGGGCGTCGGCAGTGTTGGACGGAGACTCGCTGCAGCCAGCTTGCTGGTGGTGCAGCAGCGCCTGCTTCTGGCTGAAGCCCCTCCCACAGGGGGCGCAGGCGTACGGGCTGCTGTCTAACAGGTGGGGCTGGAGGTGCAGCGGCGTCTCCTGCAGCCTGCCGGGGTGCGACAGCAGAGCAGCACATGGCGCGCTGCAGCCGTGAGCCTCCAGGTTGCAGCGGTGCAGCTGTAGAGATGACCTGAGGGAGAACTGTTGGCCACACTGCGTACAGCGGTGGGGCTTCGGCAGGACGCCGTCCATCTCCTGGTGCTGCAGCACATCTTTGGGATAAGGGAAGCCTTTTCCACATTCCTGACAGCCATACAGAGGAAGGCGGGGGGGCGGATGGTTTGCAGCATGTTGCTTGGCATCGGTGCGTGCGATGAAGCTGGCCAGCCTAGACAGGGTGTCCGCTCTGAAGGAGCCCTGTGACCTGGAGGAGTTCCAGTCGACCCCCTCCATCGCTCTGCCCTGCTACAAGACAGAGGACATCAGAGTCACACTGGTTCCATTTAGTAAATTAAAATAATATATATATTTTTTTTTTTTTAAAGAAAAAAGAAAAAGAGGGGTGGGGGGGCTGCAGGAGCCCCTCTATATGACAAAGTATGGTCATACTTCATCAATAAAGTAGTAATGCAAGTTGTCTTTTGTAAGATGACCAGTCTCAAAATATAACTTTACTCATTACTCCGACTTTGTTCTTGTACGATTTTATTTTGGCGATATACCTTCTGCCTTCTCCCTGTGCTCCTACTGACAACGCAGAAATACACTACAGTTAGAAACAACCAATCAGAGGCAGGACAAGGGCTAGGCAATTAGCATAGCTACAGATGACTGTAGGTCAGGGGTGCCCAAAGTCCTGCATGTTTTAGTTCTCTCCCTGGTTTAATGCAACTGGATCCAATGATGGCTCATTAGAAGGCCTAAGAAGAACACTGACATGCTGAAAAGGTGGTTGGTACTACCAGGGAGAGAACTAAAACATGCAGGACACCAGCCCTCGAGGACAGACTTTGGGCACCCCTACTGTAGATAAACTGTTTCTACACTGAGCAGAGTGGACATCGGCCCTACAAGCTTGGAGTTGGAGACCCCCTGTAGCGATGACCTGGTTATGGTCAGCGACTCAGCGGCATTCTGCTCGACTATAAAACCTCACCCACGTCTCATGTCTTTTCAAGACGGTGGAGTGTGTAGCTCACTGAGGTATTTAATGCGGATTCTCTCACCTGAGCTGTGGATCTCGGCAACTTCTCCAGGATTACCACAGGCCTCTTCAGTGCCTCTGCAAACAGTACCCTCTGTGACTGGATTCTTTGTTTAGGTGGACGACCACGTCCTGAAAGGCTCGCAGTTGTGCCGTACTCTTTCCATGTTTGGATGATGGCTTCAACAGAGCTATGAGAGATCTTCAAAGATTTGGATATTGTCTTATAACCTAACCCTGCTTTAAACTTCTCCACGACCTTCTCCTTGACCTGCCGGCTGTGCTCCTTGGTCTTCATGATGCCGTTTGACCTCTAGTAATTATAGCTCGACCCTAGGGAATAGGGGTCGACATTGCATTTGATTTCATATCAGAATGAAAGGGCTGAACAGGCAACATTTCTTCTGATTTAATCTTCTGGAGTAGTTTTGTCTGGTTTTCAGTGGTCTGCCCCAGCTTTCTCGTTCTGAATTAAATAAAAGGGAAATATAGAATTGATAGGATTAGAAAGGGAAGTAAAAAATTTGCACTTTGAGAAACTGCTAGTGGTTTTTCATTCACATCTTTTCGTACCTTTATTTTTCAAGAATATTAACTCACTCTAATCCGGCTTGTTCACTTAAGGATGACCCTTCTCTTAGGTCTTTGCTGAAGTTTTATCCTATTATAAAAAAAAACCCCAAAACACCACAACAACAAATGTCTGCTTAGATGTGGACTTCCTCTTTTCCAAATGGCAGAACACGGCTTTGGAAAACACAAGAATGTCTGAAATGGCGCGAGACCATTTGAAATCACGTCCACACTTAACTGCGTTCTATTAATAAATAAACTTAGCTGCAGAGGTCGAGATACGATAGTGAAAGTGAGGTCTCACTCCCTTCTAGCTTGTTTCCTTCATTCACTCACGTTTCCAGTAGCTGCCAAAGTTTAATATCTTCCATGTAGCTGAAGCCTGAACTAGCACACAGCTGTAAACTGAAAGCCAGTGGCTCCATGTGAAAGTAAACACAGTTAGCTCCCTGTGTGCTAATGTTAGCTCGTCGCTAAGCTGCGCGAACATGGTTCTGTATTTTAACGGCTCACCTGCTCTCTTTCACAACCCGTGGGACTTCTGTATGGGCAGAGTTGGCTATAGTCACACTATGGCAGCGGTACAGGTCCGTTCTGACCGCGTGGTCCAGAACCACAGCACTGGCATGACTGCAATGGTTCGTTCAAGCGAAGTTTTTGTAGTAATCAGGGGCACTTCCGGTGTGTCATTCAAAACAGCATTGTCGTTCCTAGTGAGTTTTTGACCCGCCCACAAATACACCCGACAAATATAAATAGATGCAACTATTTATATTTTTCTAAATATAAATATATATTTTTAGGAATATCATATTCCTAAAAAAATTGGCTTGATTTTTTTTTATTCAATAATGATATTGTTTTTTAGTTTTTTCTTTTTCTCTGACCTACTTTTTGCAAAAAAAAAAAAAAAAATTAATAAATAAACTTATTTCGGCAGCAGTTATATTTTATTTCACAACCATGTCGGAGTAAGTTTCGTTTTCTTTTCTTTTTTTTAACATATGTAAGGCATTAATACAAAAGTTCTTCATAGGCATATGGTAGAACATTTTTTTACCATTGTTTTTTTCTCGTTTTAGACTTTTAGGGACTTGTAAAAACCAGACTGGATTAATAGACAGTAACAACTGTTAGATCCGCCTCTCTGGCTGCAATGCGCGCTCCCGACACAGGGGGAGCAGATTTTCACATGGGAACAGAATTTCGCACAAGACCAACAACCAAGTGACAACCAACACCTTATTTTCTGATGTAAAATCAAAATTGTCCCAAACTACGAAACCTTTCGTTTGCCTTGAGGCTCCAGAGTTGACGTTTTACCGTAAAAGATACAAATGCGACCCGTTTCAGATCCGCTTCCTTATAAACAGTTTGGCGCGCCAGTGTCATTTTGAAACGTTTCCTGTATCGCTCACGTGACTTGCTGAAAGCAATACGCGCACCGATGTGGGGGTTTGTCCATGGACTTGACGCATGCGCCGACGCATCGGTGTTGCCGGACCCATCACTACTACTGTATATTGTATATTATTCTCGATTATGTAACACTTGTTTTGTTTTTTTATACTTTAATTGTATTACTCTTAAAACTCAGAGGTCAGAAGGAATTTACTAAAGACAAATATAGGATTAACAGATGTCTAAGTAATGTTTATTTTGGGGGATGGAATGTTGATTTAAGTCGAGGGGGAGGGGGACGGAGACGGACATAATGTAACCGGAAATTAAAAGCAATTAATGATTACGGTCAGCAATCACTCCATCGATTAAATTTTGACATAACGGCGTTCATATAGCTCTCTGATCTGAAACTGTAGCCATACGTTAGCATCTCTGAGACCTAGAATTATTAGACTGGAATATCAAGGCAAAGAAAACTCAGTGGCTGCTGGTAGGGGTCATTCAGGGGCCTCCAGACATTCAGAGGCCCCTACAAATGGTTTAATTGTAACAAAGACCACAAATCTAAACCTGCATCACTTATTTATAGAGAACGACAATGTTATTAAATTTTATTTAATGCATTCAGCTGAGGACAAAAATATACATTTAGGATTTAATTAGGAAGTTTACTTTGTAGAAGTTTAAAGAATCATCTTGATAGTTTGATTGTTGTGTTACCATGGCTACAATATGGTGTAACCTTTGTGTTTGAGTTGGGTTTGTTCACAAATACATCACAGCAAACAACCAATAATCAGTGATTGATTTTAAACTCAGCCAATAAACCTGGTCTCCCTCTCACAGATTCACCTCATCTATATTTAAGCATGTTAGTAATGCTGAGGTTCTTAGTAGGAAGAGTTTCAGGGGTTGTGCAAAAAAAAAAAAAAAAAAGGGTGCAACTTTTAGTTAAGGTATTATAAATAATACCATATATATATATACATATATATATGGTATTATTTATACCTTAAATATCATTTTATACACTGAAAAGGGAAGCTGAACCCTCTAGAAGTTGATCAAAGTGATTCACAGCCAGGAAAGAAGTTGGGTTTTCAATTTTACATATAAAACTAAAACAAAAACATGAAAAGAAACTCCAACAGTTCTTCTACAATGTAAAAACGTAAATTCAGTCCAAACCCAGGATTGTTCCCAGCAGATTTGGTCGTCCTAAACAAATCAGAGGGGAGATGGGACCTTTGTTGTGCTTCCTATTTAGAACAGCTCAGCAGTGTCTGACTTAATAAACTTAAAATGAGGGGGGGAAAAAAACAGTAGTTGCTTGGTTCTTACAGTGTTTCTTTTGTTTTAGAAAAACAAATATAAAATAGAATCTGCAGATGTCACTAAAAGGAGGATTTCACAAACATTCACCATCCTTTAAAATGCCAGCATGTTTTTCTGAGAAGAAGAAAAATTAAATACATGTGGTTGATATACTGTAACAGTCCGCTGATGCACTGCAGTACGTCGTCTACTGCATATAGTCCAGGAAATTCACCGGAGCTTCATGGCTCTGCTCGAAAATCCAAAAATCATGGTGAGACTCTGCAAACTTCATCTTCACAGCATAAAGTTCAGTTTATCCCACTGTGGGTCTGGTCAGGTTTGCGCCAAAATACTGCTCAGGTCCTCGCAGTCAAAGGCGCGTTTGATTCGTTGCCTATCTCTTGTAATGGTTGGGGGCGTCTGCAAACATGTACTTAAGTCTGTAGGCTTCGGCCAGGAGGAGACCCACTTCCTCGTTTCCCCAGTGGATGGTTGGGAGGTTCTGTAGAAGCATCAGGAGGCTCTGAAGGAAAAGACACAAATTATGTGTTTACATCGACATCGCTCGGGTCAAAAGATGCAGAGAGGAGGTAAACTAGGTCTGCCGGGATAAACTGAGGCATAGCTGGAAAACTTATCGCACTCTTATAAACAGTTTGTGTGTTTTGGTCTTCGAAGAATATTTTGTCACAACAACAGGGTTCTAAATTAAGAAAATCAATAAAAAACCCCAAAAATATGAAGCTGATGCAGGAATAATTGGACAAGGTCACCAAAGGAGGGAAATGCAACGTGGAGAAGACGCTCCATCGACCAAAAATGCGTCTTTGTGATAAAGATGGTGAGAAGCAGATTTATAAATCTTTGGGTAAATTATTAATTAAAGACGGGAAATAAAGAATTGAATCTTCTTGTCAGGAAAAATGAGGATGTGCAGCTGTATGTCGATGAGCCTCAAAAACAAAATATTAAGTTGAATAAATGAAGTCACTGTAAACAATTTACTGGAGCTCAGACCAGAGATGCGAACACTGAGCAGCATGGATTTGTGACGGATCTTTGCATTTCCATTACAAATGTGAGCAAAACTTTGATATGCCGCTAATCTTTTCAAATAGATGACCAAATATCAATAAATAATTATTAGAATTAGAACCAAATTTTGAGGAATGTAATAGGCAGTGAATATGTGAGTTCATTTCAGAAATATCAGGAAGATTTCTCTAACTAATTTTTTTAAGTCTTTTTTTTTTTTTTGCATCATCATTAAATAAAATCAGACACTCCTATAATTACCTGAAAGTCAACCATGCAGAGGATTTCTTTGCGCCACTCGATGAGAAATGCAGCACACACATACAGGTGGAAGTGGGAGAAACCTTCAGCTTCCGCCTGTGGAAAGTGCAAACACAGCGAATTCTTACAACACACCTTTACCCAGAAGTCTTTGCTGCAACACCTAGAGATAAATCAGGAGGAATTACAGTCTTAAGGTCGTTTGGTGAACAAAGGACCTAAAAGACTTTGTCTTTAAATAATCACTTTATGCAATGAGTGATTCCCATAGATCTCTCCCATAGAAAAGTCAGTATGCAGTATTGTATACTGAGTTCTGTCTTACTGTATCAAATATTAGCTTCGGAAAAAAATTAACCCCATCTCTGAAATGCAGTGTTTGAGTTCACTCTCTCATTGGCTTTGGTCTAAACCAGGACAAAGTGAGCTGCAGGATGGACTGATATTCAACAGCAGCATGGGTCATATGGAGGAGTAAAATGTCTACCAGGATATATATGATTTAAAACAACAAAGATAGAATTGATTTTATTCCATACAGCTTATCAGCTGTAGTTCTAGAACACGGTTTTGTGAATTAGAGTAATAAGAGGAGCTCCTTTAGTTTCCCCACCATGACTGTTAGTGCTTTTGCAACAGAAAATATTTGTGGACAGATAAATTGGTCTTTCCTGTCGATAAGTGCAGAGATGCACCAATCCACTTTTTTCCACTTCCAATACTGACAAAATAAAGACTTGCTACAGAAATGAACTTGAAACGTTTCTTTAAAAAAAAAAAAAAAAAAAGACATAAATGTAGTGAATTACAAATATATTTGATGACTCTGCCCCAACACTGAGCATTTAAATACACCAATAGCTTCAAAAGCTTCGTCAAACTTGTAAAAACAACTTAACTTGAATTTGTTTTGTTCTTTGGTTTGAACAAATTAAAGTTGCAAACTAGTATAAAGCAAAGTATAACAGCCAATGTAAAATCAATAATCTGACAAGAACAATAAGACTTCTTTGGACAAAAATACAAAACAAACAAACAAACAAAGAAACCCTTCCTTCAAATGATTCAGAAAACGCAAATAGGAATTCTAAAAATAATGTGAAATGAAGCATGATGACGCTCAGAGCATGAAGCATGGAGTCAGACTGAATAGCTCTGCCCTTATGGATTGGGCACATTGTCACCGATTCTGATCTGGAATTTTTTTTCAATATTGGGACTGAAACAGATATTAATACGACATCGGTGCATCTCTAACAACATGCAGCAGCCTTCTTTCAGCCAGCTGAACAGCAGTGTACAGAAATGTATTTATTGCTAACTGAATGGAATCAGTTCGCTCACAACCAAAATGAATACAAATGACGTTTCCACCTCAAAACCAAAACTGTCTGGGTTTAACTGGTCGGTCCCGTTTTGCATTTGTTTATTCACAATGTGAGGCAAATCAGAGTCATCAGGCAAAGAGACATACATCCCCCTCCAATCAGCTGCAAGGCTCATCGGATGCAGATCCCAGACGTCAGAGTGTGTCTACGAAGATAGCAACACTCCAATTCAAAGGCTGGTGCCAAACACACAGCAGATACAGAGGACAAAAAAAAAAACAGATCATCAGTAGAAACAGAAGAACATTTGTCTCTTAGGAACCATAACCACAAAAACTAATTTGGTATTTGGGTGAGAAATAATTGTTTTTTGTTTATATATATATATAATTCTTCTTTTTCACTCTAAGCAGATTGTGTGTAAACCAGCGAATCATCACGCTCTTAAAGGCTGGAGTGAAAACTAGATCTCTAAATGGAAAGCTGAGGCTCGGCTTAGCTAAAAATAAAAATTAGGTGTGTTTGCTTATCTGCAAGCGCCAAGACGTTCCATTCACTGGGGCAGAGCTATGCCAAGACTTTTAATTGGTTGTCCCAACACTTTATCAAGAAATTTAGAAAAAAATTAATATGACCAAGAAGCTAATAGGAGTTGAGAAATGTTCCAGATCATTTTCAGGTGGATTTCTCCCCCTCAGTTTATTAGTTTTCTACCCACGCCAGATCAGTGACTATCCAGGAACATTTCTAAGGCTGGGGCACACGTTTCATGTCTTAAGACAATTAGAGTGAAAACCTCAGTTGGTTAGAGCAGAGGAGGCGGCTCTACCACTCATTCTTGATCAGCCTTTTCCTGTCCTGACCGACAGGCCTGCCTGTTACCGATGTGATCAAATCTAAAAATGTTCCTCACCATGTTAACAGGTTCTGTGATTGTTCTATAAACGAACTGCTCCGAAGCAGGAAGACGAAATAAAGCCCAAAGGACGGGGAGTATCCGTCCAATATTAATATCTGCATCGGTCTTGATAATGAAAACAATTCCAGACAGGGTATCGCTGACAATGTGTCTGATCAATAAGGGCGGATCTATTCAGTTTAATTCTATACTTTGTGCTTTGAGTGACATCATGCTTTATTTATTCTACATCATACTTAGTAATGTCAACAATTGCACTTTCTGAACCATTTGAAAGAAGGTTTGTTGCAGTTTATTTTTTACGTTTGACCAAGGTAGTCGACCTTTTGTTTTTATCAGTTTCAGTTTGTTTATTATTTGTTTTACATCGGCTGTGATGTTATTTGATTATGTTAAAGTTGTGATGTTTTTACATGTTTCACCAAGCTTGTGAAACTATTGGTGGATGAAAGTGTGCTGCACTGGTGCAGAGTTTTCAAATACATCTGTAATTCAGTACATTTATGTCTGTGTTTAAAAAAAAATAAAAAAATAAAAGAGAGAAAAGTTTTAAGCAAATTCAGCTGTTTTCCAGCATCGGACTCGGTCAATACTACACCTCGGGTATCGGTGGTGAAAATAGTGGATCGCTGCTTCCCTAATCACTACGAGCACTGATATCTTTTGTGCATGAGCACGGTGAGGAATACTGTGAGGAAGACCCGAATATCCAAATATCTGAAGGAGAGAACTCCACCTGGTAGGTGTCCCACAGACGAATGGTACAACGAAGTGGCAGCTCCCTCATCAGCAGGTTGTTCATCCATCGAAACGCAAACTGCAGGTACTCCACCTCGTATTTCTTGAAATGATTGTGAATATCCACTGAAGGCAGGGGGGGGGAAAAAAAGCTATTTTTAAAACTTATTTCTCATGATTTTTATTGGACTGAACAATTCTTTGTTCATCTCCTCACCATCTATCCGGCTGACCAGCTCCTCCAGAGCCTTCACCTTGTTCTGGATTCCAGGCTGGGCGAAGGTGTAGTTGTCCTGGAAAGTGGGCCGGGTTATTTGATAGGAATACAGACAGATGATGTGCGGTCTAAGAGCCAAGCGTGCGTCCTCACCTGTATGCCATCCAGCAGCTTGCTCATGCACCAGAAACTGTCAGCCTCAATGTTTCTTTGGGTCTCCAGAGGCAGAGCCGCCACATCAAAGTTCTCCACATCTTCCGCTAGGATGAGAACGAAAAACCAATTTAAAATTTCTTGTACAGTAGCCATATTGTAAAGGAATCAGCTCGTTTTCAGCTTGACAAGATAACAGTTCTTCATTTCTTTGAAGAACTCAACCCTTCAATGTTGTTTTTACCATGAAAGGAAAATCTCTCTTTTCAAAATGCTTTGGAAGTACAGTGAAGTAATGACTGTCAGTGTTTTGGCGTTCAGCCTTCGTGTTCCTGCGACTGCCTGGGTGCAGGTCATTCAGGCAACACTTTTAGCTGATAACGTTAAGCGTCAGGAAGTGCCGCTTTATCAGTTTGAGCTTTCAGGCAGAGCATGCTGGCTTTGGGAACGTTAAAGCATTTTATACATCTCAGGGTTAAATCTCTCTCTCTCGAGAGAGAGAGCCAAAATGCAATTTGCCTTGAAAAAGAGATACGTTTCATATAAACATGTACTAAATCAAACATATTTTAAAAGTAAGTAAGACGCACATTAACTAAAGAGAAGGCAGGAGACTGAAGAGGATTTTTATTTATATAGATGTACTAAATTTAACATATTTTGGAAAACTAAGTAAATAAACTCAAAGCTATTTCTGTTTTCAGATCAAAATGGATCAAACTTTTACAAAAGAAAAAAAAAAAAGCTTTTGCAGACTGAAGCCAGCAATGCACAAGGACAAACTTCAACATCCTAAATACAAGAGAAACTAGAATCATCTAAAGTCCACACAAGCAATCAAAGTTTTTCACAGACAGAAAATCGGACATCAGGAATGAAATTCATCACCCAGATCAGTGCATCAAAAAACTAAAAACTTATAATACTCAAGAGCGTAAATAAACTTACTGACAAACTCGGACAAGAAGACAACAAAAAAAGGTGTGACCAGGTCGTTGATCCCTTGGACGTAACCGCTGGCTGGATGACGGATGGCCCAGATAAACAGAATCCGCTCAAATACCTGAAGACAAAATGACAAAACTCTGTTTTAAAGGAACATCATGCTGTGGGTAAGTGAACGCTCTGCTCCATTTACTCTTGGTTGCAATTTTGAAGCTGTTTCTCAGGGCCGAGTTTGTTGCTACATCCCAAACATTCAACCTGTGTCCACCTGTTAGAGCAGTCAAATTTCGACTCATTATCTACACATTTTTGTACAAATCTTAATTTTCAATTGCAGCATCATAAAATGAGATTTGAGGAACTCAGTCATGCTTTGTCTCAAAGTGAACTTCCTCATTTTCTCCTCAGTGACTCAGCAAGACAATATTTCACCAACTTCCTCCACGTTATATTTTTTAGTAGTATTAGGTCTAGTCATCTGGTAATTTGAAGTGTTTGATTTTCGATGTGTGAAGCTGATACTTCCAGTTTGATGAGTACAATTCTGAAATTGCTCTTTGCTTCAAAGTGTTACAATTTCTGATGCTTTATTGATACGTTTTTTTCCCCCACAAACCAATGAAGAAGAAAAATGGAGAAAATTAAGCTTTATGCGTGATCTAATTGTCAATCTATGATTAATAATTGTTCAAAAAATGAACTACAAGCCGGCCACATGCAGCAAGGTAAGAACAAAGAATTATCAGGAGAGCAGACTAAGAGAAGTTTTGAACACAGCAGAATTTATCTTTATATTTATAATCAAGAAACCAAGATGACATCAAACAACACAAAAATGACCAATGTTAAGTCTTTATCAAATATGTATTATGTGTATCATGTATAAGTGAATTAGTCCTCAGTTTACACGTAAAGCTTTCAAGACTCTAGAGTTATCCAGACTCTAGTTTCCTGAACATTTACTGTAAATCTGCAGTGCAGGCTCGATCGTTTTTAAAGTTGGACCGAGTTTGAAATGAGTGAGAGTTTAAAATTTTCTACAATACAAATTAAAGGTACTTACATTTTTATATACAGTATAGATTTAGTTTTTACCTGGAAAAGCTGAATATATTCAGAATACACATGCATACATTTAAATTTTTTGTTTTCATTTTTTGACAAAACGTCAAACATTTAAATGTAGAAAAAAAAAAAGAAAAAAAAAGAAACCACCAACTTATCACAGAACATCTAAGGAAATTGTATAGATGTAATTTTGTTAAACTGAAATTAAACTTTTTCTTGTAAGCCTTTTAGAGGAAGCTGAGCCAGGAGAGATTTCCTCCTCCAGAAAGACCTGTAGTACCACTGATCTAGAGCTGGACCTTAAGCTCTCTGGCCGCTGGATTTCTACTGGACCTCACCTCTTGGACTGCAGGCTGCTGGAACAAAGGGATGAGCGGGTTGGTTCTTGGAATGTCAATGTGGATCTGCCAGAAACAAATAATGGAACTTAGGCGACGGTAGGTAGGCGCAACATGTCTAATTCATTAAAAGTGATAGCATAATGTTTCTCCACTGCACAGATGAGATCTTTACCTGTCTGTATGTGTCTTTATAGTGCTCATCTGTTCTGGAGTGATAGTATTGCTCTATGAACCCAAAATACTCTTCTCTCTTTCTCTTCAGGACCAGCTCTCTGCGCTCCTTGTTGGCCGGCAGGTAACCCTGAGAGAAGCAAGAACAGAAAAGAAACTTTTCTTTCTGGGGAACAGAACAAGCTGGCCGAGGGAGATAAGAGCAGAAGGAAGATAAGGCTGCAGCTGAAACGCACAGCTGCTGACACCAAATGAACAGTACTGGATAAACAAACTAAAAAAAATGGTCTTTTAGTACTGAGTCGTGAGTTATGCGATGTTGCAAAACTGAAGGTCGTAAGCCTTACAGAGAGAAGCCTCCACGTGATTGGCCGGACTTCTCTTGGTATTCCCGACCAGCTGTGTTTCCGCAGTTCTTCTGTGATGGCAGAGAGCAAAACAGGCCAATCAGATCAACGCTCGGTTTCACAGTAAGTCCAGAGAGCAGCTGCTTTAGCTGGCTGCAAGTCAGAGGAAGCTGTACTGAATTCCTTTTCTTGAACACGTCTCATTAAGGACTTATTTAAAGTTTTCCTCACAGACTCTGGACAATATGTGGAACTTTTATCTGCACAGCAGAGCAAAAGAGGACAGCAGTTGATTTTTAGACATTTGTGAAGGTAGATAAGATCAGTAACTTTCGGCTGATCTCCCAAAATTAAGGAACTTGGCGTCAATTTATCAGTCCACTCCTAAAAACAACAGAATAAAATTTATATATATATATTCCAACGACTCAAAACCTCAAGATTATACAGTAATACTTTTGAAGTTTATCTGTCTGCATTTTCTTATTTGGATGGAACAAAAACACCTTCTGTAACTTCTGGACAGGATTTACAGGACAGATGGGGGCATCACTGAGCATGTGGAACTGAGGAAGGCATCATGCAAATACCTTTCCCTCTTCAACAGTACCTAGGTCAGTGTTGGGACTGGCCAGCAGCTGCTTGAATTTATCCAGCCGGCTTTTCTCCCGCACCGTCATGGGCGGAGCCCCTGACGCGTTCTGATCCGAGATACGAGCCACCAGAGGGATGATGGGACGCACCGGGAGAGACTGCTGCTTCTGCAGCGAGGAGCGGACTGAGGAAAAAAAACAACAAACAAAAGAAAACTGGTAAAAATTCTCTTCAGATAAAAGAACACGGTAACTGAACAACCTCTGATTTTTGGTTTTGTGACTCAAATAAGATCAAAGGATTAATTCGCAACAGCCTGAATAATCAGCGTCCAGGTGACGTCTGAGCAGAGGTCCAGGTGTTCAGTGAACAGCCCATAACTATTCATGTGGCAGATGCTCCTCAATATGAAGCTGTACACAGCCTGTGCATTATTCAAAATATTCACCCAGCAACCCACAATGTGCCTGCAGGTCACAACACAGATACACTACTGTGCAAAAAGTTTCAATCCACATATTCTATAGATGTAGATTCCAAAGCAGAGGGTAAAAAAAGTACATACCTTCAAAGAAACACTTGCAGTACATTGGAAAGGCATTTCCAGCTATTAAACTCTCTGACTTTTATATTCATACTAAAGAAAAACATGAACTTTAATCTATTTTAATGCAATGTCTGTGTTAAGGATCAAATTTTGAAATGGCTCCGTTGGGTTTGGTGACATATTGTCATCTGGGAATGTGTTAGAGAGGTTTCCTATCATCAATCATCAAACCCTCAGGTACTGCAGTCGAAACCTGTCTATGTGGGAGATCAGTTAATAGTTCGGAGCCTAAGATCAATTCTAAAACATCTCAAATAATGGCGATCGTTCACACCTACAGCACTCCACAAGGTCTTATGTATGTATCCATGCGTCTCAGCAGGGGTTGGCGCTGCTACTTAAAAATTTTGTTTTGCTTCATGTTAATTAAGCGGCACACCAACATGCTATTTAGAAGAAGCTCATGCTAAAGCACTAACTTTTGACATTATTTTAACCTGACCTTATTTTATATTTATTTCTTGTTTGAAATAAAGTTATTAGGGGAGAAGAAGAGAGAACAAGAGGAAAGGAAACTGAACTGCTGCACCCACTTGGAAATAAGTCAAAAATTCAACAAAGATGTTGAACTTTCAACTGAAAGATTATTTATTGGAATGAACGGATTGATTCCTTCGTACTTTTTGAAAGACGCTTTAACAGAGAACTTTGTGATTTATTGTGATACATATTTGTCTTGGATAAGCTTTAATATTTAGACTCCAAGACATATGGAGTCTAAATATTACCCAGATTTGTTAATCACTTTGGACATTTTTTTGTCAGACAACATTTCCAATACCAGCAGTAAAACAAAACTCCTCTAACACCTCCAATATTTAGTGGTTGTGTTTGTGGACTGGGACGTGTCCCGTCAGGCATATATTTAAGTCCTGATAATCTTTACAGACCTACCTGCAGTGTTAAGTCCCTTCTAACAAAGTCCATAATTAGTTTGAGCGTGTATCACAAGAGAGGCATCTCAGGAACTCTTTAAGCAGAATGAATTGCGACATGATATTTACAACACACCTGAGGTCGTGTTGAGATCTGCGTCACTACTGGACTTTACAAATTTGCCGTTGACACGCTCACACTCTGAGCTGTCATCCCTTTGGGAGTTGTGACCCTCGTCCCTGGGTGGAGTCAGTATGTGAGGCAACACATGCTCGGTTTCACCCGTCTGATGCCGTCGTTGCTAAGTGGACAAGGAAATGAACAGAACACACCTGGATGAGAATCGCTCACCATTCCAGACCAGCCTGTAGCTTTTCAGTGATAAACAGGAGGTTGTGTCGATACCTGGTTGTGCACAGACGTCAAGTCCGGCCCTGAAGGCGTAAAGGAAGCCGAGAAGGGTGTCCCGCAGAAGTTTTCATCCTCCTCATCGTCAATGTCCCAAGCATCATTTGTGCTGCAAGCAAACTCGTGGAAGCTGCAAGCTTTTTTAGACTTGAGATTGTTGAATTTGGGTTTTGAGTCTTTTGGGTACCTGCAGGTTGGAATAATGAACAAACAGGAAATGGAAAAAAAAAAGATCTTAGACCTGGTAGATCCCATTGATGGATGAATTTCAGTTTCCACTCAATAATATCTGATGGACCAAGTCATCAGCTGGTGAGGGGAAAATCAGACCATTTTTTCAGCTTACCAGCCCTATTTAGCTATCTACTGACAGGAATCTAAAAATTAAAAAAAAAAAAAAAACCGCTCTGGGCAAAGACACTACAAGTACATACTAGGGCCAGAATAGATTTTTTTTCTAAATAATGAAATTAAAGTGATCATATTTATGACACAAAAGTCCTAATATTAGTAAAATAAAGGCACAAAATTACCAGACGAAAGTACAAGAAAAACAGTTGTTTTAACAAGAGCAAAGCTTTTATAGTTAGAAAGCTGCAATGCGACCAGATCGTCACGTCTGTTCATTCAGAATAGACTGAGTCATTGCTCAATCATTTCAAATTCCTGCTGATAACGATTTGATAGTGATGTGTTAAAAGATTAAGTATGTCCTATTTGTGAAACCGGTACCAAAGTACTACTTCATAAGATGCTATTCATTAAGGAGTTATCATAAAATTACTACTTCATTCTTCTAGTATTATAACTTTCTGATAACACAAATTTATTCTTGTTAATTTGACTTTATTGTTGTACGACTTCTCATATTATGATGACCTTATTCTGGTAATGTTATGACTTTATTCTTCTCCTATTACGACTCTTTCCCGTACTATTACGACCTATTCCTGTAATATTATGACTTCAGTCTCGTAATTCATTCATTTATTTACAGTTTTTTTCTGGCCTGCCCGTAACACTCCATTGTAGGGAAACAATTGTTGCCAGGCCATATTCTCAATGCTCTTCTGTGGTAAAGTTGCTACTTAGGGAATTACACTGAAAGTGACCTACTTTCAGCACAAGACAACTTTTTAAAAATGATTCCATTGATTACTAAAAAAGTACAAGTACACCTTCCTTATCACTTTATAAGTAAAACTAATTACTACCAAAGTTTACAATCCATTGAAACTCCTATCATGTTATTGTTTTAAGAGACGTCTGTCTCGTTTTCCATCAGAAACATCTTTATGGTTGAATGAACGACTGAATGATTCAAGATCTGGCTGGGGTATGAATAGTTGTGAGCTAAAATGTACAAAGTTTAACATTGGACACTTCAAATTTGAATAATGAATTCAAAATTTCCATAGAAGTTCATGGCAGAAAGCCTAAAAAGAAATATTCTGCACTCCTCTTAATCATTGTCTTGAAAGAGAAGTTGGAATGGTTATAATTTTTATTTTTCTGTTGGAGTTTTCAAAAAAATAAAAAATAAAAAAAACCAAACAAAAACAAATGTGAATTAAGAAAAAAATAATAATCTAATTGATGCATCTTAAAATAATGCAATAATGTAAAGGAAACATAAAATACTGGATCCAAAAGCAGAACAAAAGCAAAATGTAGTAACTGGGTCACAGTTTCACAGCATGCAGTACTCAAATGTACTCAAAATATGGAACGACTGCAAAGACCGGCAAAAAGGACAAATTAAATGCGTCTGCGTGGCATGCAGAAGCCCAGGCGTACACTGAGCACTTACGTGCGTCGCAAACGGGGATCGAGAGGTGGATGCTGTGCTCCATAAACTGGTTGCACGCTGTGGATG
The DNA here is from genome assembly GCA_010277015.1 of Poeciliopsis turrubarensis. NCBI lineage: Eukaryota > Metazoa > Chordata > Actinopteri > Cyprinodontiformes > Poeciliidae > Poeciliopsis > Poeciliopsis turrubarensis. The sequence goes on from VMRN01000210.1 coordinate 182,212, forward strand.
ATAATGTAAAAATGCAGTCACCTCGACGTAGAAAAACACTTGTAGCTAACCTGAGGGTAAATGTTGGCATCCATCTTTTAATGATTGCTGGCGATGCTACAAACTGCCCTTCGTGGCTTTTCTTCCCCCCAAAAGCTCACTTATTATCTCAATTGTTCTAAACGTGACTGAGTACAGACTCAAAATTACAGCATTAAATTTGATTCTCCCAGTCATATGTGAGGATTAAATCAGGAAGCGAACAAAGTTAGGAAGAAGAGGTTTCCACAGTTGGGTTTGGGACTCCATTTGCTGTCAGGTGTAATATCCAAGTCGGGGGTCTTCTTCAAAAACTATCTTCAATGACAAAAATGACAATTTGTTTTCTATAAATGTTGAAAAAGATAAAATAGCACAACAGTATAAATAAAAGCATCCTACTGACCAAGATACTGACTGTTGACCCCGACTGTTTTCTCATTGTAGAACTTTTTAACTAACTTAGTAAAGATGTTTGCATAGCAACCAGGAGTCAGGGTCACTGAACTCTCGTGTTTTTATTTTGTAACTCAGAAACTGAATATTTTAGGAAGCTCTGGCCTACATTTTTTTGTCTCATTTCATTTTTCTACATATATATGATGATATTTTGGTATTTTGTATTTTGAGTGACAGAATCAAAGTCAGAAAGTGTTGTGTAAAGTAGAGTTTGTTTAGTTTCAGTATTTTTGTTGACCACTCTTTCCTTTTAGTCAGACTGTAGTTCTGCAGTAAACAGAAGTAGCCGACAGCTTGCAGGGCGGCCATGTTGTTCCCTCCCCTGTGGTGGGCAGTATGCTCAGCAGACAGCACAAACTTAAAAGCTCAGCTTTCTATCTCGGGCAACAGAGAGCAATTGAGGAAAAGTCATAATTCCCACTTCTTCCTTTTGTTTCTTCAAAGAAATCCAAAGAAATGTCGCCCCCCCCCCCCTCAACAGCCCCATAGTGTCTTGTAAAACTCTCCACAACTCTTAAACCAAGGGTGTCCAAAGTCTGGCTTGGGGGCTATTTGCCGCCCTTGTACTGATTGTGGGAGACCCTCGATTACAACACAAAACTGACACAAACTTGGTTTCCCAGCTCAAGGTTAGAAGTTTTAAAAAATAAGAATTTGGATCAAATTGCAAATAAAGAAAAAAAAAAGAAAAATAGACGCACACATATTAAAGTCTTCTAAAAATAAAATGTACAATACAAAGTACTCATTCTTCAACAACCATGTTTTTCACTTTTATGTCAAATTAATATAAAAATGGGTCCGACTGGATTAAACCTGGCTAGATAAAATCATTAAATGAAAATCACAGGAAGTCTTGTTACAGTTTTCCACAAGCCCTGCAGAGGACATAACAAGGTATAAAAACACAATTAGCCCTTCTGTTGTAGAAAGCAACAAGTCAGACTGTGACCATGAAAGACTGATCTGACTGGCGGCGTTTTATTGGAATAGCTTACAGTAAGCCTTGTGGCTGGGAACTGGAGCTGCTGGTTATCTGGCAGTACCAGAGTCTGCTGTTTACAACCGTCACGCTGGCTTAATCAGCAGCAGCAGCAAGGACAGGGAGCGAGCGCAAACCCCCAGTCTTCCTGCTCAAACATCTGTTGGTGTCCAACCTCCACGGTTAGATCCGTCTGTGGGACAGAGAGAGAGACACGCCCTCTCCTTGGAAATCCTCTCCTCTCAGGTTTCCCAAACAGACTCAGCTCCTGTTTTCTTCCTGCCCCGCCCTCTGACAGTTGAAACCAACACATCAGCCTGTCAGTCAGTCATAAAAAACATACAGCTCAGCTCTTTTCAACATGGTCCAATGAGTTCCGATTGTCGCGTGTGCCAGAGGAACTGGAGGCAGTACCTTAGTGGGTAGTTGTGATGTTTGCTGGTCCCAGCTATTAGGCTTATATTTGAGATGACAAATGAAAAACATATGCCGCAATGCACATCCATTTATATTTTGAATAACTCTTTGAATTTTTTTTTTCATTTATTTAAGAAAAAAACAGGTAATTTAATTCAGAATTTTATGCACATTATGTATTTCTGTTTAAATGAGGGGTAAACTGATCGGCCAGCTGGTTTATCGGCGTTGATTTTCCCTAATGTTGATTACTTTTACCAACATGTTTCTTCTCACCAATCGTGAAAAGATTTTAGAGTCTGGCAAACAATTTGTGGTGGCTGACGGCAGGAGCCTTCTTTCAGCCAGCTGACAAGCAGTGCATAGCAACATTTAAGGAGGGACACAAAATCACAACGGTATTGACATTTGTTGCAATTTTTAAACTGTAGTTTTTTAAAACTTGCTGGCAACCAGCCTGTGACTAAATGTTTTAAATGCCCATCCGTCTGCTGTGTTTGTTTCTACGGTAGGTTGAGTGGAAAAGAAATCACTGATACACAAAGCTATAACTCATAATGAGAATTGGAAAAAATAAAAAAATAAAGAGCTTAAAGTGTAATTTCACTTCATGATCCTAAATGGAGGCTCGCTGAACTCCAATTTAAAGCGGTATTTATAAATGAGGGTGAATGGAGTCCATTGTGTTGCAGCAGCTGTCGGCACAAGAAGCATACGGCGGGCGGATGGTGACAGATGACACCCCCACTTTAACACAAACCGCAGAGAATAAAGTGATGGAGCTCAGTCATCTCTTAGCTGACAACACAGTCAAATGAAACCTCTCTGACGTGCTAGATTGACTAAAAACGACAGCAATTCGCGCATTTAACTAGAATTACTTCAGGCAGTTACGTCAACCGTTTAATGTCAGCCAAAGACTCTTGTTTCTACACATGAGCTTCTCTCATTGTGCGCCAAAACACCACTTCCCTGTAGACTTTTCCTGACAACAATAGTCCGGCCGAAAAGTTAGCACTGGGAGGCAGCTACGTCTTGATAAGAATGAGATAACCAACCTTCCGGGAACCTTAGTGTTTCTCCTCCAGAAATTGATCCTGTTGTCGGTGGCCATACTCGGATAGCACAACCCCCTTCAGCCCAACACCGAGCCCGGCTCCGCGTACCATGAAAGCTCGACAGGGTGAAAGGGGAAGGGACGGCTTCCGTGTTTCACAGCGCAGCCCCGCTCAGCTCTCCGTGGTCAGCCTCGGGGAGAGTTCAAATGATCCGGAGATAAGGCGATATCTGTCGTTCTGCTGCGAGGATGAGCGAAGCGGCTCACTGGAAGCCGCCATCTTGGGGAGCAACGGTCGAAGCGCGTGATTGGCTCGAGGGTCGAACAGGTGCGATGAAGGGGGCCAATAGCAGCAGATGTTGTGCTGGGAAAAGGAGGAAGAACATAAATAAATAAATAAATAAATAAATAAATAAATAAATAAATAAATAAATAAATAAATAAATAAATAAATAAATAAATAAATA
>VMRN01000210.1:185621-252862 GCA_010277015.1 Poeciliopsis turrubarensis
ATAAATAAATAAATAAATAAATAAATAAATAAATAAATAAATAAATACATGGGGTAGCGAAAGGGTGTACTCAAGGAAGAGTAGCAGTACTTCATCATATTTTTACGCAAGTAAAGGTAAAAAGTAGTCCCGTAATTACTCAAGTAAGAGTAAAAAACTATCTGATTTAATATAATGCAGACAGACAAATATATAAAGTTGTGATTATTCTGGTGTTTTGAAACCAACATGATGCCCCAACTTTACATAATGTAAAATGCAAATATGTTTCTCAAGTTTTATGGACATTCATTTATTCAAGTGGGCCTACCACCTGCAGAGAAGAATGTCGGGATCCTGAGTGGTAGGAGAGAATATGCGTCATAGTGCACTAATTCCTGATGGCCGAACCTGGGCTTGGAGACATGGAATGTCTCACCTCAGTGGAATGCTGCTGGTTTCAAAGTCTCTTCCTGGTTTCTGCCAAACGGTGCACTGTGCATACTTTGGAAAGTAAACATAAATATACAATGAGTCTATAATTACTTAATGTTCGAAATGCCAAAACCCGGCTGATTTGATTTTAGAGAACAGTTTCCATAAATTTCAAATAGAGTGAATCTCCTAATATTTTGCCTAACAATACGATCCTGCTATCATTTCAGGGACATAATGTAAAATAGGAAAACAGAAAAACAAATAATTGTTTGCGTTTCTGTCTTGATGAGCTGTCTCATCAAGACAGCTCAATTCCTCCGGACTCCCTGGTCAGGCAGGTTTGGCACATATAATGTTGCCCCTCCTGCCCCTTATCCCAGACACCTCACTGTTTGTGGATCTATTGCCCTTAGAAACATTCATGTCTTAATGAAGCAGCCAAACAAAGGATCAACAGTCATTTTCGATTGTTATTATTATTATTATTATTATTATTATTATTATTATTATTATTATTATAAGAGCCTTGTAATGGCAAAGTAGGTGCTTCAGTGTAGAGATGTTTTCTGACTTGACAAACTACCTATAGCAGTCTATAGTGTGTTATGATAAAACATCTGACTGTTAAGTGGCTTTCAGCTGAGCTGATGCCTGTATGTTCATAGATTTGTTGAGATGAATAAGTATGCAACCCAGATCCACCCCTTTATTTATTATTTAACCAGCACCATCTGGCTGGTATGTCCCATCAAAGCCTATTTCTCAGTCTTTAGGAATCCCTCTTTTCTTTGCATTTTGCCTCAAAGAAACATGGGTTTCAATTTTTTAAACTGATTGGTAGTTCTTGATTTTCCAAAGATTGCTATAAGTTTGTTCCACAGGTATCAATTCTATGTGGGATCTATCTACCAGGCATGGTCAAAATTATAAAAACATCTTTAAATGAATATGCATATATGTTTATATATAGCCAATCACCTGAATGATGCAGAAGGTTGTGGCCCTGTACATCTGATTCAACCTTAGAAACAATTTCCAAATGTTTGAAAGTGCTGCTTACATCTGTCCAAACAATTATATGCAAGTATAGAAATGATGGGAAGGTCCGACCATCATACCGGTCAGTAAGGAGATTGGTTCTTTGACTAAGAGATAAATATGTTTTGGTGTGAAATGTGCAGTTTGACCCTAGAAGAAGAGCCAAAGACCTCATGAACACACTGGCTGAAGCTGGCATAGACAGAGTCATTCTCCACAGTGAAACATGTTCTGTATCGACATCAAACTTGACTCAGTTCCACAGTTCTGTCAGGAGGAATGGGCCAGAATTTCAGCAAAACTCTGAGAGAAGCTCATGGAAGGATGTCCATCATGTTATGTTTCACCCTTGGCCTACAGTTTAAAAGTAACGCAACAAAACACTGAGAAAAAAAATAGCTTCTGCTTTTCTGTTTTTGCTTCATTTAGCAAATAGAAGTAATCATAGGAATTCTAAATGACCTTTTGTCTGTTTATATGTAGTCCAGCACACACTGGACTACATTTTGTAAAGCTTCTCCCTCAGTTCCAAAGAAAGAAACTTTTAATATTTCAACATAATGCTCAAGTGTTCCTGTTTCTGCATCATAAGTGGTTCCTCACATCCCACTAACTGGTAGCATTTTTACGACACCAATAAATTGGCCCCCATTTCCTTAATTATGAGTGATCAGCAGATACTTACAGGTTGAGCCTAGTTACCTCCGCAAAGGTCTAAAAGTAAGCCAGTGTCCCCTTTTGCCCACCAGGACAGGTGTGAATGCATGCAGTTAACAGTAGTCACCCTCTTGCCAACTTCGACTTTTCAGACAAAAGTGGAATTTTTGCTTTGCCCAAAATCAAAATTAGCAGGTCAGGGCAACTGAAAAACTGTAAATGGTGCACCCTAATTTTTATTCAATAAAAGGGTGAACTTGTAGGCTTTAGAGCTTGAAAGAATTCTTGCACAGCAAGATTTTGTCTCTGATCAAATAAAACTAAGGTAAACATCATACATCTATGACTACAAGATTGTAGTCATAGATGTATGATCAATACTGTATGAAGCTGAATCAAGACATACGTCCCTAACCCGTCACCTGATTCTCCTCAACTCAAAACTCATCATCAGAGAACACACTGCTAGATAATCCTTCCACAGGTTGAAAAAAGTAGTTTTCCATCTTAGGGTATAGTGAGAAGGAAAAAAAAAAGCTTACTAAGAACTGAACTTGGCTGTGATAATTCAGAGCAGATTAATCGAAAACGAGAACCTTTTCACACCACTATGAGTTTGCAAATCAAAATACTTCCCCTGCTTGGTGACCATTACATCTTATCTGGCGCTGACACTTCTTTTTTCTGAGATGCTGCATTTACAGCTTGATGCCACAAGGGGGCAGGGTTTCTCCGCTCTGAGAAAAAAAAAAAAAAAAAACAATTTCGGTCAGAATGAAACCAGTCAAGCTGCCTCCCTATTTACAGTAAATGCTTGACTTTTCGGTTAACCACGGGCTGTGTCAGCATTAGTATGCCCAATAATGTTGTGTTTCTCCTGAAACAACTTTAGGATAAACTGCATGGAGTGCAGCTGCATGGAGTGCAGTTCAGAGGAGCGCAGTAAATCCCAGTGTCCTGCCGTTCCGTTGGTGTATTCAAACGTAGGCAAATGGAGGGCTTTGTAGACATGCTTTGGTTTAGTTGTGTATTTGAATGGCAGGTGCTGTTTCTGTGCCTGTTTAGGGAAATAACAGCAGGCTCCTCCCCCGTGCCCTCACCTCCAACCGACATCAACTGACAACAATCCAGGTGAGGCGCCTCCCCTGCTGTCCTGCTGTTTCTATGGTTTGAGTTTTAAACTGAGAAAGAAGTGACACTCTGATCCTTTTATTAGCAGAAAAAAGAAAAAAAGAAAAAAACGCCTCATACACACCTTTTTTTTTTTTTTTTTTTTTTGGCTGGACTATAAAAAATTTACTTGAGCTTCATTTTTTTTCCCAGAAGTTTGCCTCTGTGGTGTTTGGAGTGGGAAGCCATGGGATAAAAACGTTAAAGGGACGAGCTGAAGAGAAGATCCGCTCAGTCACAAGGCAGAACTATGAAGAACTGTGTATGGGATGCCTGGAGTTGCCCGGGGGAACAACAGCTTGCTGAATGACTCTGCTTTTATGTTGTACTTTTACCCTCGTACTTTAATTTAAGATTATCTGTCCTTGCTTTAAATTCTTCTCTAAATACACTCATGTTTAACTTTGAACTTTCCAAAGCATGCCTACATTCCTACCTTTGCTTCTGAGGAGCACGCCACAGGCCGAATGCAATCAGAGCGAATATAAATGTGCTTTTCCATGGAAATATCCCCTGTGAGATTTTTGCCCCTCAGCCTCATTTTTGTGGATGTGACCCCCCATGTTTTCCCGCTCCTTCTCCACAACCCATGCAAGGACAGCATCGTGACTCTCCTCCTCAGCGCCAAAGTATCACCAAAACCAATCAGTCTGCATTCTTTAAGAAAAGAGGATCTTTTCTTTTGGTGTGTCTTATCCTGTGATCTTGGCGTAGAGTTTGTAGAGTTGTTTATGAAGAAATTTGAAGGTTTTCAACGTTGAAGTCGGAGCATATTGCAGTTTTTGTCAGCTGAGGTAAGCTGATGTTTTATTTTTTATATCTTTATTTTTATGACACTGGATTTTTAAACTTTCCACATCGACATTATTTACTGATCTACCAACGCAAGACTCCTATATGTATTATCTGATTGTAGCAAATCCAATCCGGTCGGAATGAAACCAGGTTTCACTGGACTACTTTCAGTCCAATGTCTGATTTCCCGTAATTTCTCCAAGTTGCGGGAAATCAGGGCTTCCTCAACTTCAACTTTTTAGTACTTTGAATTTGGTGGCTTTCTTACTGTAGGCACATGGTGATGTCCAGCCAAGTTATTCTGCAGGGTGACGGGTCATCACTTCCACTGCCTACTCACTCTGACTGGGACCAGGCCATGAAGGATTGTGGATTCTCAGAGAAAGGTCAGTCCGATGCCTCAGAAAGAGGAGGCCTGTTTGTGTGTGTCTGTTGGACATTTCAGATTTGCATGTTACAAGTCTCTACTTCATCCAGTTCTTAATTTTCGGGCCTGTAAGTATAATGTACTGAGTAAATTATTCCTTCTCGCGTCATTAGAGGTTTATCCCGTAGGGAGGGAAAAAAATGTGTTTGGCCTTTAAGTGGCAAGAAGCCAGTTGAAACAAGGGGGAGTATTCTGCTGCTTTCTGTGATTGAAGAGATAATATCCAGAAGGACAGCTTTGCGTTGAGGGATACCACAGAGTTCAGATCTTGTTCCCATTCTTCTTGTCCTTCCAGATTGTTAGTTGGTACAAGCTCAATGCTGATAACACCAGCTGTACTGTGTTCTAAGACCGATCATATCCCATCATAACACGATTCCTGTAAATGCTGACATCATTTGTTCTTCAATTGAGGGGCTTGATGCTCATGAAATGTTTTCATGAGCATTGTTTCAAATAGGTGGCTTCAGATTACTTTTATACTTAAAATAATATTTGGAATCTCACATCAAACACTAAACTGGAGATGATAAGTCTTGCATGCGTTTGCTTTTGCTTGTCTCCAATGTTACCCATGCTGGATCAGCACCAAATTCTGCAGCACTCAGCTACGAGAATATTTGCTGCTTCAAACAGAAAAGCTTTACTCACTCCAGTTTGGGCTTCTCTGTACTGATTCCTGTTCATGATGTTTATAATTTCTTTGTGATATTTTCCTGCTTTTACCTCTCACTAGTCCACTCAGCGTAGAGTGTCAGAGTTCAGGTCTTTGTGAAGAGATTCCTTGTCTTCATATGTGAGGTTTCTATCTCATTCTTCTGCCATGTTGCTATTCCTGCAGTGTATTTGACAACTGCCAAGGCGTAGCCATTGATGGTTTGGATGTTTTTTTTTCTTTTACTGTACAACTTGCTTCTCAAAACCTTCTGCTTTGCATTTGTTCGGGGTTGGTTTCCTTTCAGTCTCATCAAGGTACAGCTTGCCTATGGAATCAGAAGGCATTCTTAGCTATCTTTAATATCTGTAATGTTGCTTTCTGATAGCGATCAAATTGTGCAAAATTTGGTTACCCTTATCTAGTCTGAATGATACCCGTGTCCTTGCTGTATATCCAACTTTGGTGGATACCTATCTCTTTCTTAATATACATCTTGATTTCATCCATGTTGTGGAGGTGACTGATTGTGACTCCGTTTTAAAACTCATACCCATTTCCACTTGTTCTTTGATGATCAGACGGAGGCGGTTCAGACTAGAGACGCATCGATCCGTTATTAATATCTGTATCGGTCCAGATATTGAAAACAGTTCTAGATTGGGTATCAGTAACAATGTGCCTGATCCATAACAGCAGATCTAGTCAGTCTAATTCTATGTTTTGTGTCTATTTTGTTGAGTATTTTGGTCATATGTGTATTTTGTACACGCTTGACCAAAATAGTCAACCTATGGCTTTTGTTAGTTCCAGTCTCTTTATTATTTATTTTACATTGGCTGCACTCCTAATTTCACCGACTGACCGAATTGAAGTTGTGTTGTTTATAGATGTTTTACCGAGCTTGTGAAGCTGTTGGTGTATTTATATGTACTGTACCCATGCAGAATTATAAAATCAAGTTTAATTTAGTACTTTTATGTCTCTGTTTACAAAAAAAGACAACAACAAAACAACCGCTTCAAGTCAATTCAGCCCTGATTTTCTGTATCAACCGATAATAAACTTCCGATAGCCGTATCGGTATTGGATGTGAAAAAAATGTATGGGTGCGTCCCTACTTCTGATCTTTCTCTATGACAGATCTCAATGTGCTGTTGATGTGGTGCAGCTGTAAGCATTCATCTGCCCTGTCAACTAGTGTCTGTCAGCTAGACACTGACGTTGTATTTATATTCTTTTTGTAAACTCAAAGCACTGTGATATGTTTTTTTTTTTCAAATCTGTGAAAACATCTGTATACATAACCTTTACTTTGCGGTGAAGCATGTATTTCTCAGTTCTCTCCAAACTGATCTGATTCAATGTGTCGGCTGAGGTATTGCTGTGACCTTCTGGGTGTCTAGCAGCTGACCCCGGATCAGATTGAGGTTGGTGACATTTTACACCTCAGTGCCTTCATATGGCACATTAACCCTTGGATGGGACTTCATAATAGGGTGTATAAATCTGTGGAGTTGAAAGCAGCAGGTAGAAGTCAACATCAGCAAAGAAAAACAAGTTCTTGACTTCAACAAAGCCTCCCTGTATTGCTCAGTTAGTCTTAAAGATTAATTAGACTGTGGAGCACTGCGGAAAGAGAGGACTTTACTGCCTATTTGCATAACGTTCATATAGTTTCTGCAGTTTTGCTCAATCGAGAGAGGGAGAGGAGCGGAAAGGGAGGTTTGCACTTATCGTAAAACAAAGTGTGACACCGTTAAATGCTGCACTGCTTTTAGTAAAGATCCATCTCTACTTCAGAGTCGTTATCACCCTCCTTATTATAGATTCAAAAACAACACACGCGCACAAAACGCCCCCCAAACGCTCGCTTTGGTTGACACACTCCGTTTAGCTTTGTGGGATTGTGTGTTTGCATTTGCATGTGCGAGTGTGTGTGCAGCAGGCTGAGTTATGAGCGTGAATGGAGTGCACGGTGTTTGACCATGTGCATTGTGTTTTATGAGATGAGCAAGCTTTAATGACTCTGTCACCAGTAAATGGGAGCTGATTTGTGGCACAGCTGTCGCTCCACACTCTCCCATCACACATTTAGACACACAACCAATCTGCATCTGAACTGAGGCCACACCTAAGCGTCCGCATTTACCGTATATATGTAAAATGTTATACTGAGATGTGACAGCTCACATAGATTTTTGGCACAAACTGTCTCATAAAGGCATTTTGCGGCAACATAAAGCAATTGAAGTGTACCACAACATAATCAGGAAAACATTACATGTTCTCAGATCCAGGCAGCAGTTCTACATAAAATCTGATATTTAAAGGTACATAATAAATTTTTGAGCTTCATGTTATAATGTTATTCTCTCATCAAGAACGTGCCAGCAGTGTTGCCTTGATTCTTTCATCCATGTTTGAGGAATCCTTTTCTTTCCATGGCAACCATTCAGCTGTGCAAAGCGACTGGGTGGACTTAGCTCCACCTCCTCCACAGAACTTCCACCTCACGGAGCATCCCACTCCTCCACTCAGTTCCTTCAGACTAGCCTGCAGCAATTAGCAAACACCTGATGGAACTGCCCATCTGCTGAGCTATTTATAGGAGCTACTTCTCAGTGCAACACTGGATAAAACATTGTTAAAGGGTTGATACAGGAGCAATGTTGTGATGACTTCCCGAAGACAGCGTTTCAGGAAGAAAACAAGAGTTTTAAAGAGACAGAGGCCCAATTTCAAGGTGTTAAGTTAGGATGTAATTTTAATTTATTTAAGACATATTTGATATAAATAGCATTTTATTAACAACCTAAGTTAACATAGTTACTTGGTTGATGTATAAAACCAGTTGATGTAGTTCCTATGGGATGTTTTGTGGTCCCATATAGCATATTTGTAATGTCATCCAGTGATAAAGCTGCATTTTCAACTGCTTGCTTCACATAGATGTCCTCCAACTTTCTGTTTGCATTGAGGCAAAGTGTGAATATTAATTTGTAATATGATTTAGGTAGATTAACAATTTTGGAAGACTGATGCAATCTGCTGGGTTTCTTGGATACAAACAATTGAATAACAAGCTGACCATACTGTTTGATAAATAGGATCCGTTGGAATGTAAGTGTGATTGAATTGAAATGATTTTTCATCAAGCGGCTTGAGACAACATTTGTTGTGAAGTGGAGTTGTATAAATTAACTACTTTTTATGAATTATAGGTGCTTTTTAATGTGTGAAGTAATTTCAGAGACAATGAACCAGTCCAGCTAAAAATGACCCATTTCAATTTAAATAGAATGAAATTCAAATAAATGGTGTTTCTGTTTTATTCAGACTGTAGAACTTTTTGAAACATATTTAATTTGTGCTCTACGAGACATGCTAAGTGGCCGGCCTAACCTTAAAAAGTTTATTAGGCAAATGCATTTTCTATCTTAAAAATTCAAAAATTGTATTTATGTGAAATCAAATACATAAGTGACAATATTCTCCATAACACATATTTATTTCATCTTGTTTCACAGAGTTAGACCCTAAAGATGGTTTCTTTAGGGTACAATTCTAAAACTTGTGAAACAAAACTCATCTAGGAGTTTTTTTTTTCTTTCTTTGCTTTAGAGTTTAACTCTTTGTGACTTTGGTGAGCAATTGTGAACCGCAAAAGATTCAGATCACGGCTTAGTGTTGGTCAGAATAAATAATTCCGTGTTTTCCTTCTATCTCTTTTACTACGGTAGAGCTAAAGGAAATGACATATTAGAAAATGCAAATGAGAGCTCGGGTTAAAGGAACGCCCTCTTTAGGGCCTAGTTTAGACAGAGGCTAACAGAAGGAATGGAAAACTTTTGTTTGATGCCATTTTGTCCTGCTAACTCCTAAAGCTACCATGAGAACTGGACCAGCTGTATTTTGGTATTGATAAATAGAATGTATGAATTCAACTCAATGACTCTTCTCCAACCTCGTAAGTCAAGAACTCAGCATGGAGAACAGATACATTCTCCACAGTGTGAACAGCTACCTGATACAATCAGCTAGGGGTTGATAGAACAGGACAGACAGATATAAGGAACACAAGGAGTTAATTCCTCAAGTCATTTTAGCTTGATATTACAGATTGCTTCAGGACATTAAACATTTAAAAATGAGGGGAAAAAAAACAGAAGGGAAATACTTTTTCACATGACAATGTACTATTTTATCTAAGAGTCATGTAGTGATTAAAAGGACTCCAATGTCAAGAGATTAAGTTGTGTCAACAAATAAGTTAACAAATACCAGTTTTAACTGGATATTCTTGTTGTTGCTAGAAAGCTTTGGAGTGAGTGATTCTCTAATTGAACTTATAAGCTACCAAAACAAACACAAGTTGACCTGGTTAGACTGAGACTCCAGAGTTCTGATGGGGAATTGAGAACATTATGAAACATTTCCTGTTGATCTCATCATGGAGGTTGTTTCTGGTGCAGCGGAGGAAACATTATGCCGGTTTGATAAGTCTTCCTCAGTATTTCATTGCTTTAGTTTTGTAGAGCTTCTGTTTTGTACTAAGATAAGTGTGGGATAGTCTGCTGTAATCCCAGCTCATCGCCAGCAGATGTCACTGTTGTAGAGTGTTTCCAGAGTTTAAAACTCCAGCGGTAGTTTTATTTTTAGTTTTGTCTGCCAGCACTTGCTCCTCTTCTTCATCGCTTTATTGCATCAACTTGCAGCTGTTCAGACAGTTGTGTTGATCTGTCCATCTGTCTTGTTTACAGACTGTGAGCTCGCTGACAGTGTAGCAGGTGTGCCCTTTTGATTTCACCGAAATGTCAGATGACGGCGTGTGTGAGGAGTGTTTGTCTTATCAAGTTTGGAATGATTTCCCATGTTCTACTCTCCCTCTCCCCTACCGCCAGCTCCTTTGTGTCTTCCCCCCCGGCCCCCCCCCTTCATTAAGCGGTGGGGCTGCAGCGGCGATTCCACTCATGTGTGCTGCACCTTGTTGACTTTAGGCTCATTAGGAGGCCAAATGAATATGACGAGTTTTGACATTAGGCTACAGCTGGAACAAATGTGCCAGCCGCTCGCTTTGCGGCCCAGCCAATTCCTCCCCCTTCAAACTCCCCCAGCCCCCCCGCGCTCTCTCCAATTTCTTACCAAGCATATGCAAACATGTGCCTGCTTGTTTTCGGAGAATAGCTTGATGGGGTTTTCTGCAATATTGGGAGATGTAGATGCGAGGCCTGTGTTGTTGAATTGAATTGCACGCTTTGATGCAGAGACAGATTGTAAAACTGTGCTTTTATTAAATCCTTCATTAGGATTCATCAGTGAGATTGGATCAGAAAATGGTCACCGTGCAGATGCAACCCCCCCCCCACTTCTCTTTGTCATACCCCACCCACTCCTTTATATATGTACATCCACCCTCCTCCACCGTGTTTACCCCCATCTTCGCCTTTTTGACTCCACTCAGCAAAAGGCAGCACCTCATGCTTGCTTTCCTCCCTGGCTAGCTTTTACTCAAAACAAATTTGCAATGAAAATGGGTAAAAATGATCATCATGGGCCTGCTAGGGAAACACAAGGTGAAAGTGACATTATCCCGCCCCACCACCCTCACTGCTTCACCCCCCTCCAACCCTGCCGTCCTCGCAGCCTGGCGCCAGTGGGACGGCTGTGCCACAAATCATTTGTATACTCTCATTTCTGCAAGCGGCCCGTGATGTTGCTTACTGCTTAGCGAGCAGATGACTTTTAGAAAGAAGAGTGAATTTAGAGGAAGGGGATGACGAGATGGGGAGATGAGGGAAGAGGGGCTGCAGGAGGGAGGCGTGGGAGGGGAGGGGGGGTAATTTGCGGCGCGCGAGGAACGTCTGTGGGAGTTGAAATTGAGAGGGAAATTGTGTGCGCCATATGTCAAGTTCTGCAAAGGAGGTTTTCATGGCACACCTTGGGTGTGTGTGCGTGCGTGTGTTTTCTGTTGCAAAATGAACCATCTGGGTTGTTTATTGAATCACCTTCACCATTGTCTGTGTTCCCTGCTATTATCAGTGAAAGAGCTGCAGGAAATGTGCTGCACAGATTGTCTGTAGCTTAGTGTTTGGTCATCTTTGTCTGTCTCACATGTTAGCTCTCTCACACACACGCACACACGCACACACACACACACACACAAACACCCTTCCCCCATCCAACGGCCGGTGCAAGACATGATTCTTCTGCTCTGATGAATATGTTCTCCACGCAAGTCTGAGCACGGAGGTTCCTAGCAAGGAAACGCGTAATGTTACCGGGGATTATTTCACCTGCAACACAAGCACAGATTTATTTATCTTCTGGCTTCATCAAGCAGCTATATTACATCTAAAAGTGCAAAAAATGTGTCGGCTATCATCGCTCCTTTTCTCACCCCCCACCCACACATCCTCCCACGTTCACACGCTTGCTCACACATCCCCTCGGTGTGGAGTAAATATAGAGCAGAGACAGTGTGGCACAGTGACCTGCAGAGGAACTCGTACACTTCGCCTGCTACTTCCACTGGGGCCTGTGCTTTCAGGAAAGCCATGAAGTATTCATGGCTTAGTCACGGGATCTGTGAGGCAGGGATGGTGGAAACGGCAAAGTCTCTGGAAGTGCACTGCAGGCGGCTCAGCGGGGCTCAGATGATGTTACACAATATGCAGGGTACGGGGATCCACTGTCAGCTTCTGTTCGCTGCTTGATCTGTGAAGGAGAGCTGCATCTCCCTGAAACATTTTCACCTTACAGGACTTAACGTTTCATTTGATCTTGTGCACGTCTGCTTTACATTCGTCTGATCGTGTTTCCGTGTCTCTTGTGTTTGCATGTTGTCTTTCCGCCCTACTACCCGCTTCGAGAGACCGTCCAGTTCTTCCTTTTCACCCCGAAGGCAGTCTGGGAGGTGGGCATCCCGAACGCGAGCGCATTTAGAAGGAGCTGTTTGTGACCCACATTCATATGATCCAACCCTGCGGGGCCTCAGGAGAGCTTCAGGGCGGCCGGGCCCTCTGTGTGGGGCGCTACGGTGAGGCAGAGAGATCAGGATTCTGTTTCTAGAGAGAATTTTGCAGCTCATGAACGTCAGAGCTTCCTTTATGTCCAAACACACTACAGTTAGTGAAGACTGGTGTCTGCTTGCTGTTATCCATCCGTCTATATACCCACTTACCCTTGTGGGGTCATTATTCGGCAATATGGTGAATCTTTAGGATGCTCTAGCAGTGATTGTTTTGCAGGATTGCCCTGTGTTTCACTCCATCCTTCATCTCTGACCCACTTCTCTGTCCCTGAGATAACTTTTATTTAATTGGCACTAAGTAAATGAACTGAATTGAATTAAACTATTTGTTTAGTTGAGATAGAAACTCAGATTCTTTTCACCATGTTTTTAATAATGGACAAGCTTAAAGGGATCCACGTCTCGTTGAACATGTTGGCATGAATATCTTGTAATTTTCCTTTTAGCATAAAACCTGTGGTTTGGAATGCGTAAAAAACCCACATGATTACTTCAAAATTGGTTATTTATTACATTTTCACCTCTGGAGGTCGGCATATTTTAACCTGTAGTGGATTTGAGCCTTGAAACAAAACAACCCACAAAACATCTGCATTGGGGCAAACTACCTCAGAAAGTTTTTATGTGTCATTATGCATAAGACATCCGTTGAAAGAAACAGAAGAAGATTGACTTTGATCTATTGTTTACTGCTTTAGCTCCATCTAACATCATTAGCAAAAGCTAACAGAACATCAAGGCAAGATTATGAATGGATTTGTTAGTGAAGCATCTTTAAGTCTTCGTAACAAACCATTCTAATATATTTGAGAAAATACTCAGATCATTTATATGATCCTAGCGAAAAACTACTTATTAACTAACTATTATGTTTTTTTTTTTTTTTTTTAAATTGGCATGTATCCATCAAGCAAATTTATTTTTGTAATTCCAATTTGTGAAGTTATATGGGCAATTGAAACACAACGAATGTCCAAAAACAGAACTGTTGGGTTAATTGGTCTGTCTCTCTATAACCCTCACTTGTTAAAGTGCATGTACATAATTGTTTGTCCTGTGTGTGTTTGTGTTACCCTGGTGACCTGTTCCAGGGTAGCCTCTGCCTACTGCTGAAAACACACTGACCCCACTGCCACTCCACAAGGATAACAGATAATGAATGGATGGAGATTAACATTAGAGACCTTTAAGTTTACATTTTCTGAACATTATTGGGCTGAAATAAAGAGAACTGAAACGATTTCCAACATTAAAGAGTCTGTCTCATTGACACCACAGATGGAGGTGTCTTTGTAAAGCCCAGCAAAACACAATCATTCCTTGCATAAAATAAACATTAAGCAGCAATAACAAGTCATTAAAATGTGAGACTCAGAGCTCCTTTTAAAGATGAGACAATTGCTACTTTTTCTAGTAGAAACAGAGGTCTCCTTCTGTGGAAAAGTATTGATTTCGTGTTTCTCAAAGTCTCCCCGAGTCGAAAGTACTTCCAGACAAAGTTTGTTTACGTCCTCATTACGGATGAGGAGCGTATCCTCCAGCAGCTTGGTGCTGTAACCGGTGCTTTGTACCATTTCAGGTGGCACACAAAGTTATCTTGTTCGGCAACAGAGCGGCGCTTGTGACAAACTGCAAACTTTTCAAACAAGTTGGAGAATAGGCTCTTTGATTCCCAAATCCTCAGCGTGGAAGCGCTCCTTCCTCAGACCAGGTGGGCGCCATTGAGAGGGAAATGTCTTCTCGCAGGGTGAAAGTTTCGGGCTGTAACTCATGAACGGGACGGCTTTGAAAACGCTCAGCCGGCTGCTGAGTGAGTGAGTTTTTTGGAGACACTGAGCTCCTTTGGTGTTGCTTTTGGGGCTCATGAATAATTCGCCTGTGCGGCTCGTCACTGTCCTTGTTGTTGTTGTCGCTGCAGTGTCACTCCTGTCTGAGGGAGAGAGACGGAGGAGACAGAGGATTCTTTACACTTCAGTCTCCTCCGTACTTCCTCTTTCATTTACACAGAGAGGAAGTGTCGGGGTTGTGTATTGCGCGTTTGAGTCTGCAAGCGAGAGACGGAGGCAGATAGAGAGGAATCGTGCCTGCCTGTCGAGCGTAATGGTCTGTTTGTGCTGCTGTAAGGGTTTGAGGGGAGGACAGGAAAATGACGAGAAAAGAGTGACACTGTGAGGAAGACTCTGTTGCTTCACGGGCTCATTTTTTTCTCTCTCTCTCTCTCTCTCGCTTTGAAAGAAAAATGTCACATATTGACTAAATGTATGTTGTGTATTTCTCAAAAGAAGTTTAAATGTAAAAAAAAACCATGACACTTCAAGTGTCTGAAAAAAAAAAAGTTATGAAGCTCGGCAGACTTGCAAACAGAAAAATAACCAGCTTTTAGCAAACCAACTCCACGAAGGATAAAAATATGACACAGACTAAAGTGAAGTTCATGTTCTTGACATCTACTTAGCCAGTAAATCATTTTATGGATTTCTCATGTGTAGATGGTAAGTAAAACTTGTCAAATGTTTGTCAAAAACCTGACACAGTTTACAGTAGCTGGCTAATGTCCTGCACTTTATCAGCCCCACCCCCTACATTCAGTCATTCACACACTGATAGTGGGCAAGCTACTGGATTGTAGCCACATCTGCCCTGGGGCAGAATGTCAGAAGTGAGGGTGCCATCGCTGGCGCCACCGGGACCTCTGATCACTACCAGCAGGCAAAGCGGGTGAAGTGTCTTGCCCAAGGACTCAATGACAGACGGTAGGGATTGAACCGGCAAACCATTGCTTGACTTACAGAGGCAATCATTTCCTCGGAATATATCAGCACAAACACCTGAGACTAGCTGTCAGCAGCTGGCGGCAGGGCGTGTTTTTCTGCCTCACTTGCTGTTTCCATTAACTCTAAGCTTGCACAATATGACATTTTAAAAATAAATTCATTTAGTGGAAATATGCCAATTTAATAAAATAAAATAAAACAATGTTTTGGATGTACAATTTTGATGCTTGGACAAGAACAAGGTGTTTTTTTTGTTGCTGTTTTTTGGCCGTATCAGAAAAAGTGTATTTTGAAAAAACTGCAGTGGAAACACTTCTTTAGCATCACACAAGTCACATGATCAACAACCGCATGTTACCACTGGCAGAAACAACAAAGAAGAAGATGACAGGAAGTGGTTGGAGGATGATGGCGCTCCATGTTTGTTAATGATGTGAACAAGCTAATGTGAGATTTTAGTTGCATTTCTTTTTTAATAGGAAAAACACTATTGTGAAATTGTGTGGGTTTTTTTTTTTTTTAACTGACGGCATATCATCTTAGCTTTTCGCACATTTCTAATGGAAACACAGCTCTTATCTAGGCCCCCTTCATTCACTGAGTCCATCATTAAATCCTCTTTATATCAGTGCTAAATGTGTGGTTATCCAAAATGAAACTTGACCTAAACCAAGTCATCAAAAGAACTACAACCCCAAACATAGCAGCAAATATATAACTGAATATCTGAAAAGAAAAGGAGTCAAGGTGGCCCAAGGTGGGCGGTCTGCTTTACTGTCAGCCCACTTGGCGTTAGATCCCATGCGATGTAAATTTCATCATTTGTATTTTAAAATGGCTTGTTTGTAACAAGTGCAGATGGGGGACGTCGGCTCAGCGTGGACACTTTATCTCTTACAGACATCAAAGGTACAAAAACAGGGTTGATATTCTGGTCAGAAATCACTGTTTTTCCTTATCAGTTCTCGTCTTGTCCTCCTTTGAGTGGGAAATGTATAAACTGATACATTATCACCCCATAAGCAGGTTAACACAAAGTCAACAATGCAGTGACATTGTTTGGATTAGAAGAACCGTTGGACCCTTTTCTACTAGAACCTGGTCAGGCATCGACTCTGCTCCACTTGACTACACATTTCGGGTGGTTTTCCATTGGAGTTGAATAACATGGTGTGATCTGCATGTGACAAAAAAACAACAATAGAAAACATGGAAGCAATGTTGAGCCTTCAGACTGTCAGACCAGACAATTAACTGTGTTTTATGGAAATAACATTAATCTGAGAATCCATTAAAGTCATATTTACCAACAACTTCTCATTGTCACTGCTGAAGATGGTTGTATGAGCTGCTAAATCATAAGATTGACTTAATTTTTTTAGCAATGGCTTTTAAAGTTTGGCATTAGTTGATGAATAAACGCTATTTGTTCCCTTTTTTTTGTCAGTCTGATGTTGAAGCATTCGTATTTTTCCAAAAAGTGAATTTCTGTCCCAACACTCCCTGAAGACACCTATTTAATGAAGTAAAACAGTCCTGGACAGAATGAATGAGAGCTTAGATGGGACTGATGGAAGGTGGATGTGTGGGTGTGGGGGGTAGTCGGGTGGAGGGGGACCCCCATTTGCATGTAAATAGCCAAACGCAGCAGTTCTCTGCTACGCGGATGACAAAAAGCATTCTGGGATTGCTGGGGTCTGCTTGCCATCCATCACCAGAGAGAGCCGACGCAACATGAGAGAAAGGAAGACGAAAGGCAGAAGGTGCAACACAGATCAAGGACGCAGGATAAACACTGTCACTTCACGGCGCCATCTTTCCTTCAAACTCCTAATTCAGAGTTTCCTTCTTTCCCTGACCTTTTGCTTTTCTTTACTCACTTCATCCACTTACACACGCCACTTCCCCTGCCAGCCTCTTCCCAACATCCCCATCATTATCTTCCCCATCTAAAGATGCACTTTCGCCCTCCGCTGTTTCCCATAACTCTGTTTTCCACCCCGCCCCCTCCCGCCCCGCTTTCTCTATCTGTCTCTTCTTCGATTTCCCCGGTGGACTCTTACAGTAAGCTGCCAACGTAATTTAAATGCAGTGCTTTCCCTTTTTAAATGGATGGTGTGTAGGACAGGGGGAGGAAGAGGAGAATGAAGAGAACAGGGGAGGTGTGGGGGGGGGGGAGAAATGAATTTCATTATCACACATATCGAAAAAGGCTTATGACTCCGGCTCTGTCTGCAGAGGCCTCAACAAACAAAATAAGCTGACATGCATCATCTTGTTCGGCCCTCTGATGCATTTTCATTTTCATATTTGGTTGAAAAAAAACAAACTTTGTTTCCATTTCATTAAAGTAGGCATTTGTTTCCTGTGGAATGCATGCAGGTTTTTGTGTTAAAATGGTAATGTGATGGTAATGCCTTACCTTGACTTTCTCTTATAACTGACCCCCCGTTCTTACTCACCTGCTTATAATAGAGGGGTCGTCGCAGATGACTGGATGAATATATCAGAAGCTTATTTGATGCAGAACAAAAGACACAAAAGCCAGAGAAAAAGTCATGACATTGTGATTTATGTTGCAAAATATTTGGCTTCAGGGCTTTAAGCCTTTTCAGTGCGGAATCCGTTCAGGAACGCGGACTCGTTTGTAATGAATATTGTTGCAAATTTTCTTAATTAATTTGAAAAAAAAAAATTCTTTGAATGTTTTTGAAGGAATTTATTGGAGTTTTGAGAAGACGAAAAGACTTCAAATTTGACTTTTCTTTGTTTAATTGATATGTAAAGCACGCGTTGTGTCTTCATGTTGAATGTCTGTCTATTAAAATTCATCGCTGTCTGTCAGCGCATCTTTCACTGCACACTTTCAGATTCTCAAAAGAAAAATTGTGTTGAAGTTTTATCTTGCCTATTAACAAATATTTTAGTGGACCAATAATACTGCGATGTTGCTATGCAGCCAGCCACAATTCCAACCATTGTGTCAGTTTTTAGCATTTGTAAACAGCAACAATTAGTTTATTGTTGTCCTAATAAATCACAATTTTTATCATAATCATTTTTAACATAATACTATGATAGTGGATCCTTAAATGAGATAAAAAAAAAAACAACAAACAAACAGTATTTTATTTACTAAAACAGGTGAGTAAGACATATTTTAACATGTTCACATTTGTGTGATCTTTATTGATACTGACTCACTAATGGGGTTCAGATGTTTTTATATGACAACGACTGTTATCTGCATGTGGGAAGCAGATTGACAAAATATTATTTTCGATCATCGTGTTTTGACAATTGCATTGTGTCGGTGATGTCTTCTAGCTCTTGTAGATCGGTATCAGACAAAGATATTCTCTGTAAGTACAAAATACAATTTTCAGTTATGCCACAGGAGAGATTTTTTGAGCGTGAAACACTGAGTCTCAATCAGATGTGAGGTAAAATTGTACCAAATGTTTATGTATTTATTTATTTTTAACAATGTTAGTTTGTCATTTAACAAGCGAGGGATTATGTATTCATATAGACAGGTTGACCTGTGTGCCTTTGTACTGTAAATGAAATCATTATTTGAAACCCTTTTTGTTTTCACTCAAGTTATTTTTTTTATCAGCTGTTAAACTTTGTTTGATGCTCAGGAGCAACTTATCCATTGCTAAAAATAAAAAGCCAAAACAGAAATTTCCATTTCCAGTCAGCAATGTTGTGGTTACGTCTAGAGGTGTCCGATTTATCAGCCAACCCATTTATCAGTGCCAATTTTCTTAACTTTGGGAGATTGGTAATTGGTTGATTTTATCCCCCAACCTTCTCTACCTAAAATCAGCCAAAGTCCTCTATTGCTTTCCCATGAGAGAGGTTTGACTGATAGACTGGTCCACCAGGTCATGTCTGCCCATTTGCAGTTAACAATAGTCACCGCACTGTTGCCAATTGAGTGACTTTCTTGCCTTATTTCGCAACATTTCCGACAAAAAAGATGGCATCAGCCAAAATCAAAATCGGCAGGTTAGGCTTTTTAAGGATCGGTAATTGGGGATTGGCCTAAAAACTGCAATCAGTGCATCGCTCATTATGGCATCAGAGGAACATCAAAGAACAAAGAAGAAGCAAAATGAAGAGAAATGCCAAACTGTGTTCAGTTGAGAGCAAAAAAAAAAAAAACAATGAGCACATTTTATCTTCAAGCAAAAGTCTCTCATATTTGGGCCGGTGAAATGTTGAATTACAGTACAGTTCAATGGTTTTACCTTCCTGGTCTTAAAAGTCCTTATCTATGCTTGTGTTTATGTGTGTAAATCAATCACTGCTCTCTCAGTATTGATCAGGATTCTGTTTCTAGCCTTCCTGCTTCTGCTTCTCTCTGTGCCTGTTTCCTCTTTGACATAAATGCTGCCAATCAATAACACACCGATAGCAAATAAGGTTAAGTTTGTAGTTTTTTTTTTTTTTTTTTTTTTTTTAAAAAAAGGCTTCTGCTTTCTTTTGTTTTCACTCTCTGAAGTGCATTAGAGACCTCCACATCCATTTTCTCTTGTTTTGATTATTTCTTTCTACCTTCTTGTTATCACTGCATTGTATTAGTTCCGAATCATTCATTTTCTTCTCAAAATGTGTTTTTTCTCCCTTAAGGACTAATTAGCCTTGTTGCAACTGGAGGGCCAAACAGGCGCAGTTTTTGTTTGCTCATTATTTATGCCACTAACCTTTGCTGCGAAGCATTTTTTCTGCCTCGCTATATCTTTTCGCCAAAAGAGATGATTAACTCTTTGGAGTCTGGCTACATAAATCTCGGTTCTAATAGTAACTGATGTAAATTACATCAAAACGAGTTAAACCTGCAAGGAGAATTAGATCTACATCCCCAGAGTCACTTTCATTCTGGTCAAGATACGTAAAAATCCGTGCATTTATCTCATGTTGAACTGTTTAGAAAAGCTTTTGATTTTCATATATTTATTCCCTCGGGGGAGAAATCCAACATTGAGAAACTTAAAGAACTATTTTCTGATTGTACTTCCAGTTGTCCAAAAACAGATTTCTTTAAAGGGACAGTATTATGTGTTTTCCAGGCATATAGTGCTATTTTCAGTACCAAAAAATGCTATAAATGTCAAATATGACTTAAAAGAAATTTTACTTTGTAATTAAACACTTTGAAATTGGGCTTCTGTCTCTTTAAAACTTGTGCTCTTTCTGAAACTCCGCCTTCAGAAAGTCATCACAACATAGCTCCTCTGTTAAGCCTTTAACAAAGTTTTTACCCGGCTTTGCACTGAGAAGTTGCTTGTATAATGAACTCAGCAGATGGACAGTTAAACCAGGTGTTTGCTAATTGCTGCTGACTAGTCTGAAGGAGTTGAGTGGGGGAGTCGGAAGGGCAAGCTGCTCTTTGAGGCGAAAGCTTGGAAAATGAAGCTCTGAGGAGGAGCTTCATCCTCAAAGGCGGGGCTAGGTCCATCCCATTCAGCTCTGCCTGGTGCATAGCTGAATGGTTTCCATGGAGATTAAAGGATTTTTTTTTAAACATGCATGAAAGAATCAAAGCAGGTATGTCTTTGATGAGAGAATAACATAATGTTATCTAAATCTTAAAAAGTTGATTTTACTTTATATTGCCCCTTTAAAAGCATTTTTATAATTAAGCTTTACTCTTTATAAACTTGGTAACACCTGACAGTATAAATATGACCCAGTTCTCTTAATGGAGCCGCAAATGGTTTGTTGGAACTTCCACAGCGGGTCTTATGAACTCTGGATAAACCCAAATACAGTGGACTGGTATTCATGGTGGTTAGAGGCCACAGCCACCAGTGATTTTCTAAAATCCAGAAATACTTGAAACCCGCTATAAAAAAGCTTCTAACTACCAATTTTAAATCAAATCAAATCAAATTTTATTTGTGTAGCACATTTCAGCAGCAAGGCATTTCAAAGTGCTTTACATCATAAACACAAAAACACAAAGTCATGCAACATAGAATAAACAATACATTGTTCCATATTACGTTTCCAATACAGTTCTAAACAGGTGTGTTTTTAGTTGAGATTTAAAGGAAGTCAGGGTTTCCACTGTTTTACAGTTTTCTGGAAGTTTGTTCCAAATCTTTGGTCCATAGATACTGAAAGCTGCTTCTCCTCTTTTGGTTCTGGTTCTGGGGATGCAGAGCAGACCAGAACCAGAAGACCTGCGAGGTCTGGCAGGTTGATACAACAACAGCAGTTCAGTGATTTGTAAACTAACAACAGTATTTTAAAGTCTATTCTTTGAGCTACAGGGAGCCAGTGGAGGGACTTTAAAACTGGTGTTATGTGCTCTATCTTCCTGGTTTTAGTGAGAACGCGAGCAGCAGCGTTCTGGATCAGCTGCAGCTGGAGGATTGATTTGTTGGACAGACCTGTGAAGACGCAATAATCAATGCAACTGAAGATAAACACATGGATGAGTTTCTCTAGATCTGGCTGAGACATTAGTCCTCTATTCTTGGAGATGTTCTTCAGGTGATAGAAGGCCGATTTTGTAACTGTCTTTATGTGGCTCGCAAGGTTCAAGTCCGAGTCCATCACTACTCCCAGGTTTCGGGCCTGATCGCTAGTGACTTCAGTTTTGTTTCTGTTCAGCTGGAGAAAGTTTTGGCACATCCACACATTTATCTAATGTTCTAAGCATTTATTCAGTGATTGGATGGGGTCAAAGGTCACCTGGTGACATCGTAATGTAGAGCTGTGTGTCATCTGCATAGTTATGGTAGCTAATATTATTTCCTGTTATAACCTGAGCTAGTGAGAGAATATAAATATTGAATAAGAGGGGTCCTAGGATTGGACCTTGGGGTACCCCACATGTGACCTTTGACCTCTTTGATGAGAAGTTTGCAACTGAAACAAAGAAATCCCTGTTCTTTATGTAAGATTCAAACCAGTCGAGCACCGAACCGGAGAGTCCAACCCAACTCTCCAGTCGATTCAGTAATATGTCATGGTCAACAGTGTCAAAAGCTGCACTGAAGTCCAACAGAACCAGCACCGTGGTTCTCCCACAGTCCGTATTTATATGGATGTCATTGAATACTTTTACGAGGGCAGTCTCCGTGCTGTGGTGAGCACGAAAACCAGACTGGAAGGAGTCAAAGCAGTTGGAAACTATTTAATTGTTAACACACAGTTTTTTCAATAACTTTGCTGATGAATGGGAGGTCAGAGGTTGGCCTGTAATTCTGCAGTAGTGATTTGTCCAGATTGTTCTTTTTTAGCATTGGTTTGATAACTGCTGTTTTCAAAGCCTGGGGGAAAACGCCTAATGTAAGCGATGAGTTTACTATTTGGATCAGATCAGTAGCAATAACAGGCAGAACTTTCTTAAAGAAATGTGTGGGTAGGACATCCAGACAGCAGGAGCTTGATTTTAATTGACTTATAATTTCTTCTAGGATTTTATAATTAAGTAGTTGAAAATGGGTCATTTTTTCTGTATTTGTTTTGTTTGGGTTCAGCAGTGGTTCTGGCTTTAGAGTTGATGTGCAGATTAATCCTCTGATTTTTTTGAATTTTCTCTGAAAAGAAGTTGGAAAACTTGTTGCAGGCAGCATTAGATTGGATTTCAGGTGGTAATGTCATAGGAGGGTTTGTGAGCCTGTCAACAAGTTTGCAAATAAAGCTCCAGCATTGTTAATGTTTTTGTTTATGACATCTGCAAAGAAAGCCTCCCTTGCATGTTTTAGTGTTGAGTGATAGTTACGTTGTCTTTCTTTATAGATGTCATTATGAAAGTGAAGTTGAGTTTTATGCCATCTTGGTTCTGCCCTGCGGCAGAGTTGTCTTGCAGATCGAACTGTTTGTGCATTTCTCCATGGAGATTTCTTCCTACCAGACACAACCTTTACTTTAATTGGGGCAATGGAATCAATGATATATGAAACTTTAGACTGAAAATCGTCTACCAATTTATCTACATCATTGCAGCTTGAGGGTATTTCTTGTTTGTTTAATAATTCAAAGAAGAAATATAGCTTTATATTCATTAACACACAGAATGGAAACCATTTGGCACTAACATCTACAAAGCTAACATCTACAACTTTCCTTATTTATGCTCTGTGGGGTACCGCCAGAAAGTGCCCAGTAAAATGAGTTGTGCTCTTGGATTGACTGCTTTGCAATCACCAGCCAATTTCCAAAACTTTCCTTTGGATATTCAAAAGAATGTTTTGTGGCTCTAAATTGGTTTTTGTCTGTAAACTGAGAGCAAAAATGTCTCTTTACGTTGTTACGGTTGAAGAGTCCAGCTCTAGATGTTGTCGCCATGCCAACCAGCTGTTTGGGAGTCATGCCTGGAAAATCCCCTTATTGTCCCAGCATCAGAAATGTAGATATGTACCATTTCCTGAACGATTATGGAAGTTTGTACTTTGGTCAGATGAGACTAAAAATTGGAATTTTCAGCAACAAATCCTCCTGGTGGATTTATTTCAAAACAGAAGATCAATATCTGGAAGAAAAACACATGATGTTCAATGCTAAATATGGAGGAGGGTATCTGATGCTGTGGAACCGTTTCTCTTCAAAAGGCCCTGGCAACCTTGTCAGAGTAAAAGGGAACACTTTGATATATCTGGATATTTTTAGTACAAATCCAAAAAAGATTGATTGTCATTGAGTCTCTCAGGAGGATATTGATCGACTGCCAGAGCGTCACAGACGTGATTGCTCAAACACAAAATCAAACGTCTTGGTTCTTATATATAATCTCTGTTGAAAACCGTTGGAGTAAGTTGGCGAGAGGAAAGTTTCAGGTTGTAGGCTTTTGATAATCTTGTATAAAGTAGATCGCTTAAAGATTTTTCTCTTCGTAGACTCTAACCTTATGAAAATGTTACAGCAGACTAAGTGCTGCCCTTTTTGACAAAATAGGGCCGTTCAAAGCATTGATCCCAGAGGTGCCACTAATTGTGTATCTACTGATTTAGATAAAACAATTATTTCTTAACATTCAATATTTGTATCCTCTGAATAAATTTACTCAAACTAAAAGGCTGTATTATTCAAAAAATGTTTTGTGTGAATTTTTACTTTTGCATTAAAAGCTTTTTCACAGATTTACCAGGGGGGGTCAGCAGATTTTTTCATGTCTGTAAATCAATAATAAGAGGTAGATTCTCTGTCTTCTAATGAAGGCAAAATGTAACATTTGAGTCTTTAGAAGTTAATATACTGTTAATTATCAGGCTGTTCAGTGCGGCTCTGTTGATTCATGGCATCTTAGCGACTTCATGGAAAAAGACATTTGCCACCTGGTGTGAAGAAAAGTATTGATGTGAATGAAAACGAATGTTTTCACTCCTTTCATGGACTGCCAGTGGTGGTTTTCAAATCTGATTTTGTGGCTGAAACGTTAATTAATGACCTTCGGGAACACAAGTAAATCTTGGCCTTGTCTTCAAAGTTAATCCACTTTTACACTTTCTCATTCATTTCATCATTTAGCAGAGTGAAAGCCCAGGATAACAAGATGTTAAAGGTCTTCCTGGGAGTTGTTGGATGTGCGCCTCATTTGTCAGCATCCAAGGACACATTTCCAGTTTCCCTGCAGACTCTAAATGTCTAAATGCTGGGATGGTGACCAGATCACACCTAACACCTGCTAATCAACAAAGATATGCATCCTGGCGGTCTTAGAGACATATGACTTCATTACATTTATCTGGGAATTTTTCTTGTGTTCTCAACTGAAGGTGCATTTCAGTCAAAAACTAGCCAGACAGCTTAGCTAAGAACAGAGGGCAGTGCTTGTTTAGTGCCTTCTGGTGGTAAAGTATGACCGTGAGGTCGGACGTTTAGGGCAGAAAATGCCAGATACAACCCTTGATGTGTTTTGTGACCCCTCAAATTATGTCAGCTCTCATCAGAAAGTTTAAGAAGCACTAAAACGCGGAAGTAGTAGATGTGGTAGATCACCCAGGACTTTATCAAATTGCAAAACATAAACATACACCGTGTTACAAATTATTATGCAAATTGGCTCTAAGTGCCATAAAGATTAAATTTTTGTCGTGCTATTAAATTCATAGATGGTATTGTGTGTCAGGGCTCTTTGAATCACTATAATTAATTTCAGAGATCTGGGTTGATTAGTTTGTCTGGTGAGCTCAATTAAAGGAAATCTACTTAAGCAGGATGTTCCACATTATTAAGCAGGCCACAGGGGTCAAGAAATATGGGAAAGAGAAAGAATCTCTGCTGACGAAAATCATCAGATAGTGTAGTGCCGTATGACAAGGTATGAAAATATTAGATATTGAAACTGAAGCGTTATCATTGTACTATGAAGAGATTTGTGGCTGATTCAGAACAAAGATGGGTTTGTGCAGATAAAGGCATAATGACGTTTCTGATAGACAAATACATGGGATTAAGAGAGCAGCTGCTAAAATGCCCTTACAAAGCAGCAAACAGTTATTTGAAGCTGCTGGTTCCCTGGAACCTCAAGCAGAAGACCTGAGAGGGATGCAGTTCATATCAACACAGCAGCTCTGGGAAGATTTTCTGACATCCTGCAAATAAATTCAATCAGAAACTTTCCAAAAACTCACAAGTTCAATGGATCAAGAATTGTGCAGGGATCCAATGTTAACATGTAACTGTCTGTTAAGATGTTTTTGATTGAAACAGCTTTTGATTTTAGTACATGTGACCACGTAATGCTGCGAAGTCAAAGAATGACTGTTTGCAGTTCTTTATAATCCATAAAATGTTTAGAAAATCTGCTGGTCATAATAATTTGGAACGGTGCAATTTGAGTTTATGTTTTTTTAAATAAATACTGTTCTCATGGGGAGCTTTGTTCAGTAAAATTTGATTGATACTGTAATAGTTCATGACTTGAAAATTATACTGACCATCATTTGCATTGACCATTTAAGAAAATCTGGGAAAATATCACTCGCATAATAATTTGGAACACGGTGTATTTGCAATAAATAAAACCAACTCTGTGAGACTTATTAATGTGGGTTTGCAGAAATTCACCAGCTATGATCCCACATCAAGGCTATGATTCCTGGTGAGGTCTCCAGCAGATGATCTGAGCCTAAAATGTTTGCTATAGCTTTAAACAATAATGGAAAAATCCAGTGTAGAATTCACATGTTTCAGATTCTATACTAATTTACTCAATTTCAGAAAACCCAATGGTTCTTCATACCTTAATGGGACATATTTGGCCTTTTAAGAGGAGCACGCTGAGTAATAGTTAATATATTCACATCGTAATGCTGTGATCTTGAATGTTCTAGCAAACTAACCCGAAGCTTTCAGAGAAAATTTACTTGGATAACTGATGCTTGTTTGCTCAGGAGATAATCATAAAATGACAAAATTTGCCAAGTCATTCCAGAGCAAGTGAGGATTTTTATGGTGAGCTAAAAAAAGGCCAGACAGGAGGATAAAACTTAAACGACAAAATTAGAAGAAGCATTAGCCAGCCCACCCATTGGTTATGAAACAATGCACCTTTGACAACAAGAAAAATCCATCAGGACTGATTCTTATCCTGACTGTCTTGTGAATCTGCTTCTGTGGATAAAAGTCCGTATGAAATCCAGCTTAAATGTCCCTTTTGTCAAATCATCAGAACAAGTCATCTCTGACCCCCTCATGTGAACATAAACTCAAATTTAAAAGTACGTTAGTTTAAAATGACTCCTGATGGTGAAGACATATTGGACTGACAGCATGGCTTAACTCACTTCTCCTTATGTGGTATGAGTAAGCCAAAAACTTCCTGTTAGTATATATATGTGTGTGTGTGTGTGTGTGTGTGTGTGTGTGCTTAACTTCACCCCACAGCCACAGTCGTCCCAACAAGCCATATGGTCGCATCCTAATCTGAGCCTTTTCCTGCTGACAGCACTGAGATTGACTTCTGTAATTAGATCTGATAATCTTCTCTTGGTTGCACTGAGAAAACAAACTGAGACGAAGCTAAATTCAGGCTCAGGAGCATTTTCGAATCACCGATGGGGAAAAATAAAGACACATTTGAAATTCAGCAAGATTTTTTTTTTTTTTTTATCAGGCCAGTGAAGTCCTTTGTTTCAGCATCACCTTTTAAGGCTTCACTCAAAAGAGAATATTGATGGATGGAGGCTCTTTGTGGAAGCTTGAGAGCGCTCACTCTGATTTAATATTGTAATCTCTGACCGCTCTGTAGCTGTAAACCTTTCCTCTCACGTGCCATGACCGTGGTGTGATCTCTGTTTGCCCTCTGGCCATTTCTTCATTGTATCTCCACTTGGATTGTTCGTTGGTAGTTACCACCTCTGCAGTGGTTACAGGATTTTAGCTTGAGTCTTGATGCCTCTTATGTCTAATCTGGTCTTCTTTCCTTCTTTCTATACTTCCTGATGTCTTAATTTGACCTGAATTTAGCCTTTTTGCTTATTTTTTTTCACCATGGCCTTGATTTTCTGATGAAGGACCAGCGTTTTCTTTTATGTAACAGATTAAAAAGTTATAGGAGGAGGACATTTCCTGACTGACATCGTGCAGCAACAGGCTATGAGAACGAAAGTGCTACTCAATGCTCTTTTTATAGAAAACTATAAAAAGAGCTGAAACTTTAGGAATGGAATAGCAAAGCATTCTAGTTTAAAATCTCTGGCACACCTTGAAGATTTTTGGTATTCAGCCTTTATTAGACAACAAAATAGATTTGAGGAAATTACTGGTTTAAGACTGAACCTTTTAAATAAGAGACTCCTTATTTATTAATTTGGAACATTGCATTACCGTTGCAAAACAGTGCTATTAGAACTGAAGATGCTAGTTATATGCTTATCGGTTGATGCTAAATCAAAATATTGTCATGCAGCTTAAAGTATGTCATATTTGTGTTCATATGGTGTCCTGATTAAAGGATTCCTCAAACAAGGATGAACACTCCAGGTGTGTTTGATGAGGATGTAACGAGATGTAAAGATCAAAAAAGTCAGTTTTGTATAATACCGGCCCTTTAACTAACCATAATAATAGTAAAGCATTCCCATGAATAAGATACATTATGACTATTAAATTGAAAATGAGAGCCAAAAGTACACAGAATCAGAAAAAAAAACTAACTTTAAAAAATCTTAGAGAAGGTCCAAAGAATCAATGGTCAAAACTAGTTTACAAAATAAAAAATATCCGGCAGGATTTTCTGCATTGAGCTGTCCTTCCTGGATCCCCGTCCCATCCCCCTCTTCTCTCCTTCATTTCCTCCAGAAGGCGAGTGCCTCTCTAATTACTCTATTCTTGTAAAATCTTCACCCACAGCTTCTCTGAGGGAGGTCTGTTGTCCCTGGATGGAGTGGCTTCAGGGGCCTCTGTGTGTCCCCTGCCAAAGATTGATCAGATAGTCCCCCTCCCACACACACACATGCGCACGCACACACACACACACACACACACGCGTGCAGACTGCTTGGCAGAGGATGTGTATTCAGGGCAGGTGTGCAAGGAAAAGAGGAAATGGAGGGGTGAATGGCTTTAGAAATGAGAGGAGAAAGGTGGTGGGGTAAAAGCAGAGCTTATCTCCCTCGCCGGCCTTCTTCTCTTTGCCCCTCGGGGGCGGATAAGGCCGCTGATTGTGATGTTCGATCCGTGTGTGAGTTCAGGGCCATGATATGTTGCCGTCCGTGTCAAAAGTCACTTCATTCCAGGAGGGCTTCCCCCCAGCCGTCCCCAGTGTCCTTCTAGGAGGTTTTTTTTTTTTTTTTTTTTCATGTGCGGTGGTGCGTGTGTATTTTCATTGTCGGGAGCTAGGTCTTTGCTTCTGTCCTGTGTTTGAGAGATAACAACTCATGAGCGATATAAACCCATAGCAACACAATCCCAAACAACAAACCCCGACGAAAGTGCGGAAAGAGAAACTTTCCTCCTCAGATTTCAGAGTCGGCTCCAGCAGGAGCCGGCCCTCGGAGGTCTGTGGGCTCTGGTGCTCCTCTTTATTGTGCTTTCGTGCTGTCTGAGCGTCCCTCTTCCAATCTCTGGGGTTTTGCCCAGAAAGACATCTCTGATTCACTAATACAATCAGCGGAACCACAGCTGCACCACCATGTTGGCTAATTACATCATGGAGTCAGTGATAAAGTCTGGAGTGGGCTGCTGCGTCTTTCTGGGAAGACAGGGCTTTTTTTGTGGTCTTTTAGCTTCTCCCCCCCCCTCTTGTTAAAGTTTAGCGGAAAAGTCATTAATGAATTTCCAGTCAACAAAAGCCTGAATCGGCCTTGCAGAGAGGAGGGCTTGTTGTATGCAGATGTGAAGAAAAACTATATTAAAACGACTATGATCAATCCGAGTCGGTTTCTGTACAAAGATGAAATACATCAAATTCATATATTACATGCGACAGCCGATAATCCCTTTAGTTTAAATTGGAGCTCAAGTAGAAGTGAAGCATAAGTTATTTCCGAGAATAACCTGAAATTCATCTGTAGCTTACCTGAAATGACCTTTCAGGTAAATTAGCTTAGAATAAGACAATGTCAGAGTCATATGTTTTTGGATAGCGCTACAAGTATTTTAAATTTCAAACGAGTTTTTGTATTGAAGACCTTGTCACGGCATATGTAACTGTTTGTTGTTGTTGTTGTTTACATCAGGGTAACTTCATATGTGTGTGTGCATGTCAGTGCACCCTAAGAACAGGCCACAGTAACGCATCTAAACTGCTTTTGCAGTCAGGGAGGATGAAAGGATTTGTTTTTGTTTTTTTTTCAGGGGTGAACTGGAAATGAAAAAGTCAGTGCCGTGCTGCTTGCTAATGCGCTCATAAATGTTAATATAATCTCTAACATATTTTACTGTACTGGTTTTAACTCTGGCTTCAATTATTCATTCAAAGCAACACAATCACCTTGTCTCCAGAAATCTTTTCATGCACTTTTGGAAAAGGTAAGCCACTTTTTTTTTTTTTTTTTTTTTTAACAATGAAGCCTTTGCCCTGTACTTCATAAATATTGTAGTTGCACTTTTTAGTCATAGTCGTTATCATCCTTGGCATTCACATGTTTTGAATTCTTTCTTTCTTTCTTTCTTTCTTTCTTTCTTTCTTTCTTTCTTTCTTTCTTTCTTTCTTTCTTTCTTTCTTTCTTTCTTTCTTTCTTTCTTTCTTTCTTTCTTTCTTTCTTTCTTTCTTTCTTTCTTTCTTTCTTTCTTTCTTTCTTTCTTTCTTTCTTTCTTTCTTTTTCTCTGTCTTTCTTTTTTTCTCTGTAAAACACTGTAAAGCATTACTGTTGAAAAGGTACTAGAAAAAAAAAAAAAAAAAGAACTGAACAAATAAGAGTATGATGTGATGCCCCATGATACTTGATCCAAATCCTGACTCTATATTGTAAAAGATGGCTGGAATCGATTTCGACAAACATTCATTCTTATTTTCTTTTGTACGTTTTTCTTCTTTCATGAAACGCCTGTTTTTATTTTCTTACCAACCAGGTTATTCATTTTCTTTAACTGCATCCAACCAGACATTCAGTCACTGCTTCCAAAAAGTAAAACATGCTTCAGTGCATGAAATTGTACCCTTATAATAACAATAAGAACAAAACCCTCTCTCTGACCCTAAAACTCCCAAGTAGTTACTTTTGTTGAAGGTGATATCTGACACTGGCTGGTGTGATTTTTTTTTTTTTTTTTTTTTTATGTATTCTTTTTAAGAGCAGCTGGAGCTGAACATGACGGATCAAATCAGCAGATGTATTGATTTGGTCAGTGGAGACAGGGATCTGCTTTCTCTCTAATCATTGAGAAATGAGAAGCTCTTTGGACTGCGGCGTTCGTGCCGGTGAAAAAGGGGCAATCGAACGGGGCCTCGGCCTCATCTGAAATTCATCTTTAATCTTCATGAATTATGAATCGAAGTCTGTGGTTGAAAAAGAAACGGCATTTACATAACCCCCCCATGACCGGCGCTTCATGTTTTATGTGTGCTCCGGTTCTGGACTACATATTTTTTTTTTTTTTTTTAATTTATTTATTTTTTTGTTACAGCAAATTATTTCTCACTCTCCTTGTGCTCGACGAACCAGTGCAAAGTGTTGCCACCTGAGGTCCGCGTCGGCGCACGTCTTTGTGCGCAAGAAGAATAAACGTACAAATACATGATGATATGTGCGTTTAGAGATGCTGTGTGTGAGAGCATGTGTGATTTCCATTAGAATCGCTCGTCCCTGTTGAATCATGCAAGTCAGCAGGAGGAAGTGAAGCCTTCTCCCTCTGGGCAGTATTATGGCAGCATGAGTAAAGGTATTTTCAGACACAAAAAGCAGTGCTTTAAATTTCAAATGGGATTTTGGAGGAGGGTTGAAAAGAAGGGGCGAATCTGTGAAGGGATTCACGCCACTTTTTACCCCTCGTCCTCCTCCTCCTCTTCTTCATCCGTTTTTTTTTTCTTCGTCTCTTTCTTTCTCTCTCTCGCTCTCTCTTGTCAACCTTTTCAAAAAGCATCTATATTCTCACACCAGGCTGTAGGGGCATCTTGTCATGTTGCTATGCTACCTGAATGTCAAGCAGAATGTCAGAGTGATGGCAGAGTGCGAATATACAAAAACAAAATGGAGTTTCCTCCAATTGGAAAGCAAGAAAAGGGGAAAAGACATGAGGAAATAAACGGCATGGAAGTGTTTTCACAATAAAATCAATGCAATTCGAGTGTATTCTCAGAAAAAGTTGTTAGCACACCCCAACGGAATATCTTTGATAAAAATTTGTATTGAGCAGCTTGGATTCCTCCACTGTCATTCATTCTCAAGGCACACAATATAACCGGCTGTGACTTCTGATCTAATCATGTAGAAATGCGGACTAAATGAAAACATCTAGTCAAATGCAGGCTCTAAATTATTTAAGTCTAACTTTAAACACACAGAAACACACAACGGATTCTACCTTTGTCATTATTAGTTAAACAAATGAAGCCCAAATGAAAAACTGAAAAAAAAAAAAAAAAAAAAAAAAAAAATATATATATATATATATATATATATATAAATTAAGTTTCTTCTATGATCTAACAGTTCAGCTATCTAAACTGTTGTTCAGCTATCATCAGCCTTTGAGAACATCACTGAAGCTTGTATTTGCAAAGTTCACCCAAAGGCTGGACTTTGACTGGGCCACTGCAGCTCCTTGATTCTTTTGTTTGAGCCATTCTGTTGGAGATTTGCTGCTGCCTTTAGAACCACAGATCTTTCGACGAATAACTTTGAGCCCAATTATTGCTATTCACACATTTGACTCTCGAATACAAAAGATTTTAATGGGTAAATGAATGACTGCTACCAGCGTTTAAAGGAGGAAAATATTCAAAAATGTGATCCCTCCCCCCCCACCTTAATTGCTACAAAAATATTCGCCTGTGAAGTTGATCAATTTATCTGTGCTCTACAATAAAATTAGCTAAACATGCAGTATTTTTAATGTATTGTATTTTTGCATAACAGCGATCTTTAAATCTGTAAAAGACTGAATTTTACATAACATTTGACATTTTAAGCAGATTTAAACTCGTTACAGAAAATTTAGCAGGAAAGAGTTTTAAAAGATTTGAGCTTTAATTTAATTGATGGGACCGTGCAGATTGATTAACATTTTTGTAAATGTGCCGGAAGCTCAACTTATCCAGCTGAAAACAAAGGCGACACAAACAATGTTACCATGACTTCACTTCACAAATTTTATCAACAAGTACAAAAAAAATACAGTCAGTGCAAACAATAAATGCAAAACAAAGAAACAACAACACAGTTATGAAAAATATAAGAAGTAATTAAGGCAAAAATAAGTGTCCACGGCCATTTTAAAATGTCTTTGTGGAGCGCGCAAAATCACTTTGAGGCCCGCAAACGGCCTTCGGGTCGCTCATTGATTTAAAGGTAAGGAAAGTTAGCTTATCACTTCGACATTTTCATAAACATGGCTGATAGCGTCTTGGATTAAATGTTCCAGCCTTTGTCCTACAAACCTGACAGAGCTGAATTGGATCATCCTGATGTGCTACTCTGCAGGGGTGTGACAAAATCCCCACGGTAAAGAGCACAAAACTGCAAAATGGATTGATGGCACCATTTTTCACACCACTTCTTCCTGGAGTTACATAAGCTCGCAGAGCGCTCCTCAGCGTGATCGGCTCCAGCAGCTGCGTTAAATTGGACAGAAAGAGGAATGGATTGAAAACTGATTCGGTCGTGTCTGGAACGTCTTCCTCTCATCCCAGACTAATTATCAACTCCTTTCTCACTTCATGGACAAAATTAGAAATTTGTTTTTCGATCTTGTCGCAGCCGTCGCAGGGTTTCTTTTTCTGTTTTGTTTCTAAGGGATTGGCATGCATTTCTCTGTAGCATCAAGGATCTCAATCTCATTTTCTGCTCTGAATTACTATCTAATGAATATAAGGTTTTGGATCTGGAGACAGGCAGACTAGCTAATGGGTTTGTTAGTTTGTGGAGTAGCATGCCACACTCATTATTGCTTTCAGCGCTGTGATTAACTTGATTTGCAGGGCGAATCCATCCGAGAGAAGATGATGCGCTCACGTATATAAATGCACGCATGTCTGTAATGCAATTATCTGATTTAATAAGTTATTAATACAGTTTGTGGCTCAGTTGGAAATAGAAAAGTGGACGGCTGAAAACTCTAAGGCGGCTGATGATCATGTTGTGATTGATTTAATTTTATTTGGACGGGGAACATGATGTTACAACAAAGGCTAACAAGATAGGAAAGTCACTCAGGGGCATCGCTGATGGGGAAAAAGGGTCATGAGATTGCCTCACTTCAATACAGTTTCTCATGATTTGTTTAAAGATTATCTTTGCAGAATGTCTTTCACCGGTCGGCTAATAAAAGAAGGGAGAAAAGATTTCAGTTTCGCATGGTGTTACTGTAGCCCAGATAGTAAAAGTGTTAATAGAGAGTTTGTGTCATAACAGAAGCTCTTGAGAACTCCATGAAACACGCAGCTTTACAATTGAAACCAGATATTTACACTAAATTAAGAGAGACAGACTCGTTTTTTCTCATTGTCTGAAGTTAAATCAGCCCAAACTTTTCTTGTTTTTGTTTGGGTAGTATTACCCAAATGATTTCTATTTTCTAAATGACAGAAAACTAAGTTAGATTTTTGTTAACATACTGTGCATGTGGTCAGAGTCAGAATAACTGTCTTTTTAGCCGTATGGCTTGGATCAAATCTTCTGGGTTTGACGGGTTAACTGGAACGCTCTGCTTTCTGGTTTAACATGACGGGAAAGTCAAAAGAAATCCTTGAGAGCAATTTAATTTGCTGCGTTCACGTGTTCAAACAATTTTGTCCGAGTATGGACATGATGGGAATGTCCAACCATCACACCGGACGGGAAGGAGACGGGCTCTGTGTCTCGGAGATGAACAGACTCAGGTCCGAAATGTGCAGATTGACCCCAGAGGATGCTGCCGAAGTGGCTGAGACAGGTTAATTATCCACAGTGAAATGTCCTGGGCTGAAAGGTCACTCAGTGAGGGAGAAGCCTTTACTTTAACAGAGACATAAAAAGCCAGACTGCAGTTTGAAAAGCCACACAGGGACAAAGATCTTCATTTTTGGAGACATGTCCCATGGTCTGATGGAACTAAAATGGAACATACTGGACTTACTGACCATTGTTAGATATGGAGGAAAAAGGATGACGCCTGTACCGTCTAACTGTGAAGCGTGGTTGTGGCAGCATCATGTTGTGTGGCTATTTTGCTGCAGTACAAATTTCATGAGTCCATCATAAAACAGATGGAATCATGAGGAAAGATCATTACGTGGGAAAATACTGAAACAACGACAAGCAGATTGGTCTTCCAGATGGACAGTGACCCTCAGCTCACAGCTACAGTGGTTTTAAAGCGGCTTGAGGACAACAAAGTCAATGTTTTGTTGTGGCCATCAGTTCGATAGAGAAGTTGTGTGTATATCTAAAAAGGTGTGTGTGGGAGTGAGGAAGCCTGCAAATTGGACTCAGTTCCACCAGCTGGGTCAGGAGGAATGGCATAACCAGAACTCCAACAAACTATTGTGAGAAGCTTCTGGAAGGAAACCCAGGAGGTGTTATGGTTCAAATGGAATGCTACATAATACTGAGGAAATGGATGTAAGGATATGAATGAGAGGAAAATTACTAAATAATCTCTAAAAAGTCTTACCAAGTTTTGTGGCATCGAGCAAATAGAAATCATTTTGGTAATTCTGACTAAGCTGGTCTGATTTAACTTTAGACAATGAGAAAAAATGAGTATGTAACTATTTAGTTTCAACCATATGTGTAAAGTCAGACACTCCAGATCAGGGAGCTGTGACCAAGGTAAAGGAAGAAGGCACAGAGATGATAGATACAACTCTCTGTAACAATCACAAGTGTTTGTACCGGCAGCCTCGGCGTGTCAGTCTTCTCCCGAGATGAAACCAGGATGTGAGGTTTAACTCGTTTCCTTTTTATCTTTTGATAAATGTCTGAGGGAGGTCCCTGAACGTCATCCTAATGGTGTCACCGTGGTGATTATCAAGCGTTCAGGCTTCCTCGTCAAGCTCGAGGCTGTCACTAGAAATGTCAGATGCATCCCGAGTTACAAGTCAGTAAGAGAGTTGACTGCAAAGAGAACAGCTGCGGAGAGCCGTCTTTAAGGTTAGCCATCTGGACGTGGAACGGGACGCCGGAGCTTTAACGTTTGGGTGAGAACAACCCGCAAACACGACCAGATGAGATCAGCCGACGTCAGCGACAGGCTTCAGTCGGATTTAAACCTCAGAAAAGTCTGTTAGGAACTCCAGATCTGTCAAAAATTAGATCAAGATCTTTTTCTATATTAAATGTAATGTATGCTCTGACCATCTCAACACCGAGAAGAGGATTTCTCTGTCTTTGGTGTTCATTGACACTCTCCCCATTTTCATCCCTACTGTTTAACGTGTATGTAAACACCGTTAACTATATATATCGGCTCCCGGAGTTGGTGGTGAAACTTGCCAAACTCAGAATGCCTGTGAATTATCTGATGAACTCAGACACGGCGCAGAGGAGCCTGATGACAAGGTTCTCCGGCTCTCTGTAAATAGAACCAAGCCATTCTCTCAATATTTCGTCTGCCGTTGTGCAAAGAGACCAGCTCCTAAATGCCAAGGCTGCTTCTCTTCTTCTTACTAGACACATAAAATTGTCCATTATCCTAGCGTAATGCTAGGCTAAAGATAAAATCTAGATGCTAACTGTGACATCATTGCATAATTTTTTTTTTTTGGTCTATTCTTATATGGATATTTTACTTAGATGTTTTTACTCTTCTACTCATGGTAGTTTATTAGTTTCATCTTTTGCTTAATAGGTGAGCGTTACTGGCTTAGTGACTCTGTTCATAAAAGTGTTTTAACTTTAAGGTTGAATTCTTCTTTTTAGTTAAAATCTCATCCGTGGAAGAGATGCTGTTTCTCAATGTGTAGAAGAGCCTCTGCTGGACTTGTTCCTTCATCTCTTATTTTAATGCCCCAGACAACTATTTATGAGCAGCAACTGAGACTAAACTATTTGGCTATTATTTTAGTGTTTTAATGACATTGCCAATTTGGCTCCCCGAATTGGCAACTTTGATCTACATGACAAGTTGTGTTACAAGTTGTCCTATGCAATTATTCTTAGCCAAAACAAACCTGTTGTTTCACAGCGTTTGCAAGACCTGGACATGCAGAGAGATGAAGCAGCACCACCTCCTGTCGGCCCGTCGTTTCAGCCCCTACGGCCTTAACACCTGCCTCCCAGGAAGTGCTCAAAGGTCACATGAAGGGCATCATGTGGATATTTCAGCGCACATACAGTTTCTTCCCCACATGAATTTGGTTGTGATTCAGAGAGACGTACTGGGACACAGGGGGAAACACACAAACGTGCCCTAAAAATGTACGTTTAATGAGCAAAGTCTGGAGCTTCTCTTCTCACTTGTCACCTCTCATTAGACAGTCGCATGGCGACTGACCTTGGTCGTCTTTCCTCGGGCCACTCTGCTGAGCTGTGTGTGTGTGTGTGGGTGTGTGTGTGTGTGCGCGTTAATTCGGGGGAAGGGGCTGCCTCACCCTAATGATGCGGTTGTGAAATCGGGCCTGAGCCCAGCGCCATCTCTCATTACGCCCCTCCAAATTCATTTGCTACGTCGGCTTGGGCTGCTCATGCATGCACAGCACGCCACTTTACTCATGTGGCTTTCCTTGTACCTGCTGTTTGTCTACATTTAGTTCAGAAGTCAAAACATGAGTACAGGCAGGCACTGGTGTGCATAAAGGAGAATACTTCTGAAGGAGAAGCAAGGCCGCTGTCTTCCATTGATTATTAAATGTTTTTTTTTTTCATTTATTATCTCTAGAATTTAAAAGTATGTTTTTAAAAAATCCAATTTGTCTCTTTGACCTCTTTTGTGTTCCTTGATCTTCATAATATCCTCTACCAAACTTCTGAGGCTTGTGCAGAAAACCAAATATTATATTGCTTACAATGATACACTACTTTATTCATTAAAAACTGACCAAAGAGTATAGAAGTTTCTGGATGTAATATGGCAAAATGTGAGACAGTTCAAGGTGCATGAATAATTTTGCTATGCACTGCAAAAGCATTCAAACCTCACACATTACAAGCGGGCTGTTTGTTTTCACTATATTCTCAGGAGTCATTTTTGTGTTGCTTTGCAAAGTAAGAGCACAAGGTTCCTAAAATATGATCAGATTCAAGCACATAAATGCTCTTGGCACCGATCCACTTTTTTCACTTCCAGTACCAATACCGATATCTGAGGTCGAGCCTCGACCGATACCGCTACAATACAGGGAAACAGAGGTAAATGGAACATGTTTCTTTTCTTAAACACAGACAATTACAAATTTATTTGATAACCGCACCAGTACAGCACACTTAAATACACCAATAGCTTCATAAACTTGGTCAATTGTGTGAAAACAAGACAACTTTAATTTGTTCAGTCGGCGCAATTAGGAGCAGAACAGCCAATGAAAAATAAATAATAAAGAAATTGAGACTGACAAAAACCACAGGCTGACCACTTTGGTCAAACATGTAAAAATAAACTGCAAAAAACCTTCATTCTAGAAAGTGCGATTAGTAATTCTAAATATAATGTAAAACAAGCTATAAAACATGACGTTGCTCAGAGCACAAAATATAGAATTAGACTTAATGGATTTTGCCCTTGTAGATTGGGCTCCTGCTCATTGATACCTGTTCTGAAATTTTTTCACAATATTGTGACCAATACAGATATTAATAACAGATCAGTGCGTCTCCAGTTGTAACAAGTCAAAGGTATGAAAGTTCAAGTCTTACAACATTGTAGTTTTGTAGGAATGTCACAATGACATATAACTACTCTACTCCGCTCAAAACAACTGGCCACTCCACCTCTGCGGAGAAGTTGATGTATAATTC
Organism: Poeciliopsis turrubarensis; assembly: GCA_010277015.1. Taxonomy (NCBI): domain Eukaryota; kingdom Metazoa; phylum Chordata; class Actinopteri; order Cyprinodontiformes; family Poeciliidae; genus Poeciliopsis; species Poeciliopsis turrubarensis. Next base: position 224,089 of record VMRN01000210.1, read on the forward strand.
ATGTAGCAACTGTTCTGCATATTAATGTTTTGTACAAGACGTCGAGCTGATACATCTTCACACAGCGGAGCTGTGAGCAAACCTGTACTGTGATCTCAACAGAGCCGCTGTCAGCCAACGTCAGCTGACCTCTGCCGTGATTGGATCGCGCCCAACCGGCTCCACCAGTAGACGGCAAAGGTGTAAAAACTGTACGGGGTTGGGGGGGGCTTGTGTCCATGCCTAAATGGGGGATGGGGTTGACTGGCATCCACATAAAGTATCTCCTCCTCTGACCTTGAGAGGCGAAGTGCTCCACCCTGCAGGACGAGCAGAAAGACGCCGCCCTGCCCTTTCAAAACCAGCTGCCAAGAAGCCTGCTGTAGTTTCTTCCTCTGTGTCAACAATCACGACTTCCTCTTTACAATAAACCCTGAAGAGTCTGACATGTGTAGCAGGATACAGAGAGCGCTAAGCAAATGTCAAAGGTTTTCCTTCCTCTGCGTGTTATTTGATCTGGTGCATGCGTGTGTTTGCGTGCGCGAGTGTGCGTGTGCGTGTGTGTGTGTGTGTGTGTTTTTTTTTTTTCATCGCAAAAAACAGTTGGCATAATAATGACATCTTTGCTCTCTGGGGTTATTTTCTCTAAAACTCGGGGGTGGGGGGGGGGGGGGGGTGGGGGGGGGAAGAAATGAGGAGTGTTTCATCTAAAAAGAGCAGCAAAAATGAACCATTTAGCTGGAGTTTGCCCCGCTAAACAACGCCTACTTCCCCGCTTCCTCGTCTTGTCTGTTACAAATGTCAGCGCTGCCAGTTAACTGGACTTGAAATGATGTGCTTTGTCTTTCTCAGTCTCTTCTCTGCCATGTTCTCCTTCATTTGTTCAGGTTGCCCCGAGCACCTGAGTTTCTTTTTTTTTTTTTTATGAGCGTCTCTTCTTCCCTTCTTCTTTTTCCTTTTCTTATTTTTTTTTTTATCTTCCCCCTCTGTTCCCAACCTCTCTCATCTCAACCAAGCAGGGAGAAACCTGTCACCACGCAGCATTAGTATGCTCTTTTCATATCTGTGCCTCTTTTTCTCCCTTTTCTCTCTCTCTCTCTCTTTCCTTTCCTCTCCTCTTCCTGCTTGTTCCGTGCAAACATAAAAATAGTTTATGCCTCTGACAAGAAAATGCCTCTAATCCCGAGGTTTGTTGGAGAGCAAACAGACGCAATTGGCCACTTATTATTCTGTGTAGAATTTTCTATGTGGGGTGTTTGTGGTATCCATGGCAACAAAGTAGGGTGCAGACCCCCCCCACCACCCCATCCCTGAAGCCCCTCACTCTCCCTCCCGTGTCACCGAGCAGAATTGGAGAAGAGGGGATGAAAAGAGGCGATAAAATAACACACTTACTGAAACACATGGGGCAAGCTATAACCTGTTAGTTCAGTAACTGTGTGTGTTTCAGCATGTGGGTGCGCACGCGCGTGTGCGTGTGTGTGTGTGTGTGTGTGTGTGTGCGTGTGTGTGTCGCTCTTTGTCAAGTGTATAATAGTATCTGCACGCCTGCATATAGCTGTTAGCTTTCACACAATCAGATTTCTTTGATTGAATCCTCGTGCGTAATATAAGAGGAGATTGTGAGAACTGGATCTATTACTGAAAGAGAAAGACACAGGTGTTCGTTTTTGTCTTAATGCGTGCGTCTTCACCTGCCGGTTCAGGTGCCGTGGAGCCCACATGCAGAAAATGTTTGTAATTACAAGCCTTCCACATGTGAGCCGTCTCCTCGCTGGGATGTGCAGACCTTCGCACTCCATCTGACACCGTGGAAATCAATGAAAGCCAGTCGGAGAGGTGTGAAGATTGAGCTGCGGTCAAAATGCTTTGCATGCCGACTGGTGATGGGAATTCCTGCACTTTGCCAGGATCCACATCGTTTGCCTCAGCTCGAAAAAAGAAGAAGGAAGAAAAAACTTTGTGCCTACTGATGTTTAAAAGATCGGTGATCTTTGTAAGGTGGGTTCTGTTGAAAGTTTCTCAGGAGTTAATATCTTATAAGTCTGCTTAGTGACTGAGTATAACTCCAGATTAGTTGGTCTTGGAGGATGACCTGGTGTGCTAAAATGGGCCTAGGCCAAAGTGGACTGCTATCTTCTTAAAACAAATCTCAAAAATCTCAGAGAACCTTATCCAAATACTTTTATCGACCTTTAAACCATTATCACATATGCATTTGGTGGGTATTTACACAAAGGTAGGTGGTCACTGACACAGGAATTATAGCTAGAAGGTCACCAACAACCTGCAATTCTGACTTTGGTTCATTAAAAATGTTTCTGGTCACAAGAAATACCTGATCAGCGGATGTGTGAAACAATGTGAAGATAAAAACTCACTATTTCACTCTGAATTAACTTTTCGATCACTTCATCTGAACCTAATTGAGGAATGTTTTCAGATCCGATAGTCCAGTAGGCTCGGTTGGGTTGGGGAATCGAGATTGCAACATTTGTTACATTTTCAGCTAATGAAGTTCGCGTTCACATTACACCAGAAGTGCCCAAAGTGGGTTCTCGAGGGCCGGCATCTTGCATGTTTTAGTTCTGCCCCTGGTGGCAGTAACAACCTTTTCGGCATGTCCAGGTTCTTCTTAGATCTTCTAATGAGCCGTCATTTGATGCCGATGCGTTAAACCGGGGAGAGAACTAAAACATGCAGGTTGCTGGCCATCGAGGATAGACTTTGGGCTCCACTGCTTTACATTGAGTAAAACCAGCCAAACCCATTGAAGAACTTGTTCCACGCCTCGCCTGTGGTGGCACTGCACCAAGAAACACCGAAGGAAATGAGAGAAAAACCTCTGAAGAAGACACCGAGCACAACTTCCTTCTTCACGACATGTGAACAAAAATGGAGTACTGTCAGATTTAAGTGATCGTAGGGTTCCTCCTGCTAGACTCACCCATTTGTTTTGGTTGCATTTACCCAGAATGCCCTGCAGTATATAGTCCACTTCCTACTTTTGGAGCGATCTCTTTGGTTGGTTCACATATGCATTTGCACCGTAATTCACTTTCGCTATATCGAAAGTGTAGGTTTGGAGGCAGACTAGAGATCAAACACATCATGCCAACTCCTTACACACTTACTCTTTCAGGAAACTTCAGTTTGTAATATTTTTTTTAACAATCTGGATCTTTTTCTAAATTGAAATAGATTTTATTCTCTCTCATCATCTATTCTCGTTTCAGATGCGTTCAGACACATAATTTCCAAACAATTACACAAATGTCAGTATGTTTACTGCCTGCTGTTTTCAGTTGAATCCATCTTTTCAGAGTGCGCTTGATCAATACGTTGACGGATGTTGAACCCCTATGGAACTCAGAGGTGAAAGGTCATAGAGGTCATAGGGCATTGAGTGCTGAGAGTCAGCATCTTGTCCTGCTGATTACCTTTTATTAAAGCCTCCACACATCCATAAAGCTGGATGTGTGGAGGTGATGCTGAACCAACCTTTAGCTTAAAATGAGAGGTAATCATTTTCAAGACAACAGAAGATCGACAATATTTGAATGTCAAACTTACAAGAAGCACAATAAAAACCTCCAACAAATAGCTGACCAGATTTTCACTAGAGCTCCTAGTGACTGATACAAAATTTTATTTTGTATCAAAGTATCTTTCGCTATCTCTGCTGTTGCACATTGTGGGCAGTTTGCAGTGCCATATTCTAGCATATGCCAACTATTCACTAGATTACAAAGCTGCTTCTCTTTAATGTTTTTTTCTTTTTGCAAAGTGAAACAAATTATTCGATCTACAACATTTAATTTGCTTGCAAAAATCACAAGTTGATGATAAAGAAATGACCTTGAGTTGGTGAAGATTGGTTTGTAACCCGCAGTAGAGAGCCAGGGAACTTGCATAACTAACCTTGGACTTAACTTGAGACTCGGTTAGAAACACGTGAGACTTACTTGTGGGGTCAAGTAAGTCCCCAGTTACTGTGGGTTCAAAGCATGCGACAAACTAAAGGAAATGCATACTCTGGTGTTCTCACTAATACATCCTTCATCGGTTCCTCCACACTGTCACTGCAGCACAGAACACAGGATGATGTTCTGTGCTGTGTTCCAATTACAGCGAGAGAACTCAAAGGAAACGATGCGCATGCAATCTGATCCACCTGCAAACATGGCATCTGCAGGCCCCATACCTGTAATTTCACCCCAGTTTAAACCACCCACTGATTAAAGCAATGAAGTATCCCGCTACACAGGAGAGGAATCGATAAATGAAATAGACTCCACTTTAAGCTTTCTTTGTGGCTGGCACCACAACCAGCTGCCCATGCTAATGGGCCCGGACATGTGATGTCTTGGGGACAAAGAGGCTTTAAAGGGGACTAATATGTGTACTGCTGTGGCACATTATCTCCTCAGTCCAGTTCGAGTCCAACAGTACACGACACGGAACAGGGATGATTTTGTTTCTGAAGCTCATTCTTGGTTCGTACCGTATTTCCTTCAGAACCGTGCTTGCTATCAGGCTCCCAGTGGGGTGCTGCCAGCTCTCAACCAAGACTACCGCTTCTGTTGATGTGGCCATTACTTTTATTTGTTTTTCCTGGTTTTTACTGTTGTGTTATTCTGCACACCACAGTTCAGTAGTAAAGAGACTCTGTCCTGGAATCGGTTGCCAGCCAGCAAAGCGACTTTATGCCCCACTTTTTCAGAGACGTAACTGATCATATTTTAGACTTTTCTTCAATGCCCCAAACCTCAATACAAGGCAAAGACCTGAATTGAGGGTTACAAGGTTGGGTTGATATTTTAACTTCATGCAGTTTTTGGTGGGAATATTCTAATCCGTTTGACGAAGGGAATCCTAAAAACATTGCTTCACATACAGTCATTGAACTCCTCTACAAATTTGATGTCCGCCAGGTGAAAACAAGGTAAAAAATGTTGTCATTAATTTGAGGCTTCCTGCTGTCACTCTTAGCTCTGAGTGACACCCATACATTTCCTCTAGGTTTCGATAAAACAGGTATTCTGGGTCAAACGGTGGTCCAGAATGACACATTCTAAGGCATTTTTTCTTTCTGAACCCAAACCAGGGTGAAAGTGGTCATAATTTTCCAACAAACTGGGTTGAATTTTGCATTTCGTAAGTCCATTTGCTGAATGTTGTACTGTTTCATCTCGAATCTCGCAATTTTCACCTTGTTTGTCCTGTGCTGTAATTTTCTGTTTTGTTGTTTCTTCACAACTCAGAATATTAGAAATCAGAGAAGCACGATCCATTTCTCCAGACAACACGCTTCCATCGCGCTCAAGTCCAGTGGCGGCATGTTTGTTGTTTTGTACCTCAGTATCTGGTGCTTTGCGTTGGACTTGATGTTTCACAAGCGAGACAGAAAACAACAGGAAATACTTGGAGGATGATGCCACAGCATGATTTTAATGACATACGCATGAAGAAACCTATTCACGAGAGACTTGATTCTTATTTGATGGAAACACAACAATTGCAAGGTTGTGTTTATTCAACTGGAATATTTCCATTTGTAACGGAAACACAACTATGGATAAGTTGCTGATATTCCCAATCACTTTCACTTTGTAATGATATTGGTAACAGCTGATTGTGGAATATTTAGCAGCAAGAAAATCCCATGCCTGGGCAAACTGCACAGGTAGCATCCAATCTTGTCACCACATTGGAATTCCCTGAGAATGACCCATTTTACCTCTAATATGGTCATGGAAGTAAACGCAGCACTTTTGGGAATACAATGTGTCTGGGAATATTTAGTGGACGCTTTTAAAATTCTGAATAAAACAGGTTGAGGGCCGTCACTTATTGGTGAACATCACTGACTGTTTTTGTTCTTAAAGTTTGTCTTTAAAGGTTTAAAGGGTCTTATGTGATTCTGGTAGCAGGAAGAGCACTGTTGCTTTCTGTGGTAATGTTCAGGCATTCATTTTGGAAACACTTTTTATTTTTTTATTGCTCAGACAGCTTGGTGCTTTATTCATCTCTGGAACGCATGGCCTGCTCACGTGAAATCTATTGCACATTTCCGTCTTTAAAAGAAATATGTAGAGACCTGGTTGCTTAAGCAACGAATATACATATTGTTTGTTGTTTTCATATGATGTCCTTGAGCCAGTTGTGGCATCTGGTGAAAGTAATTGCTTTTTCTTCCATTCCTAAATAGTTTAATAAATCACAATAGTAAATTTGACCCAAGACTTTGTCACTCTGATGCAACATTGCTAACAACAGAGGCACCATGCGGCTCTTATTTATTTCTGATTGCTAATATTTCCTATTCATTTTGGCATTTCAGCTCCCACAGTGGGCTCTCAGGCCCGACCACTTCACCAGTGAGCATTTATCGCATCGTTTATCATTTATTGTGATTCACCGTTGTCATGTTAAATCCCAAATAACTGTGTTTAAAAACTCCAAAATCAGTCTGTTATGTGGTTATTGTTAGTTTTACTATTTTCTCTGTTGCTCTTTCAATAAAAGTTAAATCAATTTGAAATTATGCGTGCAGCTTAGTGATATACATCACACTTCTTTATCCGAATGGTATCCTAAAGAAGCAGGTTGCCAATTAGAGTGTTTGTCAAGAGCAGTAACTGTGTTTGGAGGCTCGCTCTGATTGCTGTGTCATGCAGTCAGAGCTACAACGTTACTAAAAAAAAAAAAAAAAAGAAGTAGTAAATAGTTAATTTAATCTCTTCTGTTGTTTTGATAATAGTACCACCAAATATCACAATAATGTCTTTTGGCATATGGTGTTTAGCTATCCCACCCAAATGTATCCTTATTTTAGGGTTGTATGGTGATGAGTCTACAAATGTGATGCTGAGGTTGTAAGATATCATGCTAAGATGTTTATTTTATGGAAAACTTCATATTGTCAACACTTGTAAATATGTTATGCATCACTGCTGTGTGGCTGTATAATTGCTCTGTCAAAATATCGTGACAAAAGTTCAGGCCCACATCGCCCAGCCCTGTTTTGATTCTGAATAAGGAAAACATTTTTCTGCTTATCATGCTACTTCTGTTGTCTCTATGATCTCACTCCCATCTTCACGTCGGGATACGAAACATTTGTTCAGACAAAAGTCTCACTTCGCCATTCAGACCCTGAATCCCGCCTGATCTCACCGCCCTCCCTGATCTCCTGGAACATTTGTTACTCGTTGCGTCTGTGCCATTTACGCCCCCCCCGCCGCCCTCCACCCCCCTGTTTGGCAGCAGACTGCCTGTGTTTGTGCCACGCTCATAGCGGGGGTGTCATGTCATATCACGGTGCCACATTCTGCCGCCACAAACTGTACATCTGCTGTTGATCTCAGCTCCACTAAGCAGTAGCAAGTCAGGACTGAATGAAGTGAATCGCTACAATCAGTATTCCTGAGACTGTAAATACTTTGCACACACGCTTTCTGCAGCCGATGCTTTGAAGGAATAGCTGACATGATTCTGTAGGTGCTTGAACTTTTTTTGTTTCATTTGTGCTTCTGGTTTGTGATCATTTCTTGTTCTTCACTTCGATCTGCTATTGTATTTTATATTCTCTTCATTTGTTCTTTGTATTTGTTTAGATTTGTGTTTCTTTCTGTTTACTGTTATTTTTCCCCAGACAGCTCCAGTTCGCAATTTTTATTAACAAAAATAAATGTGTTTTTACACCTTTATTTAAACTGTTACTGAGTTGTGACAGCATGAGGCACGTGATATATGATGAAATGAAGCTCCTCCCAGTGGTATCACTGCTGTCTAAAGAAATGTACCGCTCCGGGTGAGAAACAGCCAATCAGAGCCAGTGGGAGGGTCTGATAGCGCTGTAAATCATGCTTGTGTTCCAAGTGCTCAATTTGGTGACTGTAAGTTCTAGAAAGAACTTATCATCCCATAAAAAACCCTTTAGTAGCCAATTAACCAGATCATTGATGGCAGGTTATGTTGTGGTAAACCAGCAGTAGTGTAGCCGAGAGCAACTGGGAGAGTGCGAGCAGCGCATACACATGATGATTGACAGTGCTAAGACCCTCCTCCATGGTCTGATTGGTTGCTTTTCTGTAGATGGCAATAGGAGCAGAGGAAGAAAGCAAAGGAGCTCAATTTTCTTTCACAGATGATCTGACTCATACTGTATGTAATGGGTAAAAATATGTATATACACATATATGTCATTTTCAATAAAAGTTACTTACTTACCTTTCACCTTTCCTCTGGTCTGCATTCTGGTGCCCTTCACAGCTGGTTCTTATTTCTTCACTTGCCTGCACCTGCTCCCTGACCCAGCTGCATCTACTCACCTGTGATTAGCTCTGGTTCTCATGACATTCTCCACTATAACGCATCCTTTCTGCATTGTTTTCCACTGGTTCCTCCATCTTTCTCTTCGTTTCTCTGCCTGTCCTCCGATTCATCTCTTTGCCAGATGTACGTTATTTTGTTTTTTGTTTATTTTTTCATAAAAGACTTTGCTTTCTGTTACTCTCTACGTTTGCCGTAAACCGAACATGACAACAGATGTGACAGTAATAAATCACAGAAGTTATTGCTTTCCACATTCTCAACTAATTGTAGATTAATTTTGATGGTTGTTTATCTTAGCGGAGAACATTAGCCTTTTAAAGTTTTTTTTTCTGAACAGAAGAAAGCTTTCCTATTACAATCCTATGTTACGTTTCAGAGCGCGGCTGACAAGGAAGAATGCACTTTTGTTGTCTTTCATCCTGTCAGTCACTTTGCTTACTTCTTTATTCTGTTCTGAATTCACAATAATGAAGTATGAAAGGCTGGCTTTCCCTACATGCAAACTACTGAAGATGTTTTTTTTTTTATTTAGAGCAACAACTCAACGAAACAGGGGAGGCTGTGAAAGGACGTCCATCAGCCTGCAGCAAACAGGTTACAGTCTGGAGTTTCTTTGTTTCTTTGCTGCTTTTTTTTCTCAGAAAACATGTATAAAAGGATCATTTTTTTTAAAGGTAAAACTCATGGAAATCATCCCATAACTTCTCCAGTCCTACTTTTCAGACTTTATCTTGTACCCACTTACTACAAAGAAATATGAAAATTGCAAAATGCAGTATTGTGACATAATATTGCACAAAAATGAAATGCTTTCTGGGTATATATACTGTCGCAGCAGTAGTCAGATTCCAGTCGTCTCATCAGAATTTAAACTGATTCCGTATTTCCAGGATGATTCATATTTCTGCTTTGTGAAATACTGATTCTGAATTTGACCGATAGCGAACTACAGAAGCATATTATTTTTGGAGTTCAAAGTTTCATGTAATTGAATAAGCATTTCTCAAAATGAAACTATGCTCAAGACATTCATGCACTAAAGCTGTCAGAGCTGCTGCCAAAACCTAAATCTGAATAACCAGCATTTTCAGTCCATCACATTTATAAATGAAAACATAGCTCTTTCATCTTCATACACACTCTTCAAAGCCTGCAAAGTAGTCTTCACTTTACTGTAGCTGTTAAAAAAATGTTCCAATCCCACACCTTTTGTCTCATGAACCACAGATTTTTGGGAATATTAACAATATTGTTTCCATATTAACACAATGTAAAGGTTTCACTCTCATTCCTGATAGTCTGACAAAATTATGAGTTAATGTGATTAACCTGATTTTCAAATGACATTGAAGAACCTTGTCTGACAGCATAAAGTTGGCCAAAACATCTCATTAAACACACCGTGCCCAGATTTAAAGATTTAGCTCGAATGAGAAAAGTCATGTAGATTATTTAGTACAGAAATGGTTATTTGTACTATATTTCAACAACAAGGCAGTTCAAAGTGCTTTATATCACAAAAAACACCATCAGAAAACCATCATACAGTCACCAAACGAGAAGCAGCATTCAGCTTCTACGCACCACAAATCTTCCAGAAAACTGCAAAACTGCTGAAATACTGAGTGCCTTTAAATCTTGACTAAAGCCCGTTTAGAGTTGCCTTTGAATGGAAATCTATTCAGATTTCTGTTGTTGATTCTATGCTGCATGACTTTGTGTCTTTGCTATTCAAAGTGGGCTGCTTGCCACTTTGAAATGCCTTGTTGTTGAAATGTGCTACACAAGTAAAGTTTGATTTGAGCTTTGATTTGACCAGAACTTTTGCCGACCAAAAATGGCCCGTATCACATTTGCCAAAAAAAAAAAAAGTATTTTTGACTAAAACCTTTGGGAAAACATACCACACAGAGGTGTGCTGTCTCATTACATCTGGCTGTGTGTTAAAAAAAACACAAACTTCAAACTGACAGGCAAACACTGTGAGAGTGTGGTAGCCTGAGGGCTGCCTTGTTGCTTTGGGACCTGGGCTGCTTGCCATGACTGAGGGAACCATGAATTCTGCTCTCTAGCAGAAAATCATGAAGGATAGTGTCCAAGTGGCCTATCCAAAGTTCTGATTTAAATCCAAATGAGTTGTTGTGACATAACCTTAAGCCGTTTGTATTGGAAAACCCCACAACATATGGCTAAATTAAAACAATTCTGCACAGAAAAGAGGGTGAAATGCCTCTACAGCCACATTAAAGACTCCAGCTTGTTATTGCAAACACTTACTGTCAGGTGTTGCCAGCAAACGTGGCATAACTAGTAGGTTTGGTCACATTTTCACAGAAGGCCAAGTTAGACTGGATCGTTTCTTGTTTTTTCTTGTCGTGATTAAAAAGGCACAAACCGAAGAAACGTGAATCCATGGATACCTGAGAGTTTTCTGAGGGAATAAAAACAAGTTGTTGTCTGGGAATATTTAAAAAGCTTCTGAGGCCATCTGTTTTCCCTAATTATCAAACCGTTTCTGTTAGATACAAGAAGGCAACAAAAATGATTGTTGATTCACGTTTAGGTGTTTTTATGATAGTCAAAATGTTTCAAGCTATGCCAACAATGATGCCATCTGCCAAAACAAACTTGAACAGAACTGGACTGGAAATATTTCACTCATGGTGCCGCTATCGTTCTTGTCGTCCCGCGTGTGGGAGAATAAATATCGGCTCACATCAAATATTTGCTGTTTACATGTTTGCTCGCGTGACTCAGAAGGCAGATCAGCTTTCTGTGCTCTTAGTTTTCAATTATCTCGCTGTTTCACGTCTCCCTCAAATCTCTCAGTCTGTGCATGTGAGCGCCGCACATACGTCTGTGAATGATTTAACAGGTGTCTGTGCTTCATGACGGTTATTTTGTTGCTTTTGAAGGGAGCTTGCGTTTGCTTAGGTACACATTGAAGCCTTTTGCATCCATATGTTTATGTTTGAATCTGCATTATGAAAGAGACATCTGTCTTTTTGTGTCTGTGAAAACATGAGCTCCCTACATTTTTTTCATTTTTAACGTATATTTTTAACAGCAGTGGTGACATTCAGGCTAGATGCACTGCGATAGATCAGCAAAACTTTAAATGCCTTTCAAAAGCATTCCCGTCAGTTTAACTCGTTCACAATTTATGACGCTAAAGCCGCAGTATGTAACTAATAAACATGTCGTTTTTATATATTTGTTGAAACTGTCACTATGCCATGACGATTTGGTGTGAAACAGATAATCCGTGGAAAAAAAAAAATCAAGCCCCTCTGCCTTCTCTAACTAGAATCAACCAATCAGAACCAGGAGGCGAGACTTAGCGCTGTCAATCAGCTTCTGTGTGGTGCTGCTCTTCCCCCTTCCCATGCCACACTTGCTTTCTGCTAAGCTGCAGCTACTTCCTGACAGCACAGCTTGTAGGGGGACGCTGAGCCGAGTTAGCATGGCCACAAATGAAGGTGGAGAAACTTGCAGCTACTTGACTCGTTTAGCGGTGAGTTGATTGACAGCGCTAAGATCCTCCTCCAGGCTCTGATTGGTTGTTTTGGATGGGGAGCTGTGCATTTCTTCAGATAGCAATAGCATCTCAAAGGAGGTGGAGGAGACTGATCTTTTTCACAAATTATGTGTCTCATAACAAACTGTCAAAGCAAGGTGACAGCTTTAACAAAAATGTAAAAATACATATAAATATTTTTTTAATGAAAGTTACATCATGCAGCTTTTTTTTTTAATGATTGACCAACACAAGGAACAGCATAATTATCAAGAGACAGGACAATAATACATAGTTTTCACAATGTTTCCCCATTAAAATTCAATCAGCATTTGTAAGCCCTTTCAGTGAAAAACAGTCCTGTTCTACTAACTCCCTACAAAAGTCCACTAATTGGTGAATAGAGGCTACCTGTGTACATAAGGGAAGCTGAGGAGAGAACATTCTTGAAGAAACAGTATGAATACCATGGAAATCTGCAGACGGGACAGAGGGAAAGTTGTGAAGTTTTCAAAAGGCTCATGCAGGGGTCCACAACGGAGGTGGGAGATTCTGCTGTTGGCTCAACCAGAGGTGCATCAGTTCGGGTTTGACCCCTGACCAGCTTCACAAAATGACAAAAAAATTGAGTTGTTTTTAACCCAGGAGTTTTACAGTGTTCCCCCCCCCCCCTTTTTTTTTTTTTTCTCCAGAGCCTAGACTTTGATGTGTATGTTTTGGTATTTTTTTCCAGACATACACAAAACTCATTTGCGCTTTTGTGTGTTATTCTAGGATGTTATCTGTCCCACTTGATGATTTTCAAGGAGGTTGCAGTGCTGCTGGCTGTTTCCCTGTCAGTCCCTCCATTCTCAGCTACAACCTCTATTAACACGTCCATTAATACCACTGCACAGATGGAAGTCATCATCTCGCACCCCCCAAGACGTGTTCAGATGCCGATGATTATTCCTTATTCTGCTCCCATGTCTCTTCCCAATAGAAGAATGGTAATAAACAATATGTTTTATTGATAGTAATGCTTTCTTGCTGCTGCTGCTTTCTTTCAAGTAATGCCTTTTTTCCCCACTTTCTTTTTCTTTCTTTTTTCTTTTTTTTTTTTTGTAACACCCAAATTCTAAGTGTAAATGTGATTATACACGAACAACAACAAAAAAAAAAAAACATCATGGCACTCTCAACAAAAAGAAATCAGGCTGGCTCTGGAACAAGAAAACAACTTGATTTGTGTTTCATTTGCATGCAGACATTTCTTCCTCTCACACTTTCTACTTGACAGAAAGGAGAGAAGCTGCATTGAATGCCGAGTACTTCTGCGTGTTCGTGTTAGCGGGCAACGTATAGCCGGATACAGTACAGGCACGCGCGCCTGATACGTGCCGACGGTGTTGCCCCTCCCCTCCCCCCTCCGCCTGTCATTCACAAACACCGATGTTAACATTCGTCTTCACACATGCCTCCCCTCTCAGATAATCACTTGAATTCACAAACATACGTGAACCCGCACATAAACAGATGCAAATTCCTCACAAAGCCACAATATTATCCCAAGCCATTCAGAGATGAGAGGAAAGCATTTTTCTTTAGATACACGAAATGCATGTGTTTAAAGCCCCATTGTTGCTGTGGTTAGATTACAAGATGTTCAAACACACTAAACACGCACACACATTGTGTGATGATTTGTATCCTCCTCTCTGATACTTATGAATAATACAATAATCTCAAGGGAACTTTTTGCTTCACATAAATAAGAATTTAGATAGAAAATTGCATTATTAATATGTGGCTTCTGCCTGCCATGTTCTGTAAAGCATTCATACAGTGGTTTATGTTTGGAGGAAAGAAGACCTTCAGGGCTCATGAGTTACATTCAGTGCTGGCGAAGAGTCTTATGTTGGCTGGTGTGCTGGCAGACAGCAGCGGGCACACTTGCACTAAAGAGCTAATAGCAGAGTTCATTTCTCATTTAATGCGTTAACCCTTTTGGTAACTTTGAAAATGTTTGGCTCCTCTAAATGAATTGTTGGCGATAAATTCAGAACTGCTAACTTACTTGTCTGTTTGTTAGATTTCAGTCGAATAAAGTTCGACGTCTGTGATCGGGTTTTGATTGCTGACTTAAGAGTCCTTCTACTACTTACTTAGACATCTATATTCATGCTCTTATTTTGAAGGAGGTGAAAACTTGACGTAGCAGTTCCTTGTCCTCTTCTGACATTTTGTTCCTTTTGTTCTGCCAATAACTTCATTTCAAATAAGAAACTTACAGGAACAAAATAAAAGTTGGACAGTAGCAAGAAAGATGCAATACCACAGGGAAGTACACAACAAGGTTATCAATGTAGTTGAATTTAGGGCTTTACCATTAGCTTCTGCCAAATACTCTGGTGTAGCACATTAGAAGAGCTAATATTCATGATCAGTGCTTTAGGAATAGTTAGCAGGGCCCACCATTGCTGGCAGATGTAAAAAGGCATTATGAGTCACTAATGATCATTTGTAAAGTTCATCACCTTTGCCTAAAGTGAAAGGTGCAAAATATTCATTCTGTTACCCCATCAGGACAGAGTCAGTTACTTTTGCTGTGATGTCACAGTTTCATTGCATTATTAATATGCAAGACAGATTGTCTTGTGTACAGCCTACGAGTGCCCATAAGTTGTCAAATAATTACTTGCCGTAAAAAAATATCACGCAATAGGTCGGCACTCCCTGCCGATCGAGCCACTCAAGCATTCGGCATGATGAGGGGGGTGGACTAAAAATGAAAGCAGTGGCAGCCTGACTATATCCTGCCACAATGTGTGAAGTGCCTGTTTTTGGTATCTGTCTCTGTACACACACAAAATAAATAAATAAAAAAACATTTTAATATTTTCCTTTTCTGAAAAAAACCATTACATGATTCATGAAAAGGCAAATATTTCTCTGGAGAGCTGAACTAACCTCTAGTCTTAGTGTCCTAATCTGTGATATCACCCAGAAGACGAGCAGCGTAAGTAAATAAATAAATGAAAATAAGCGTTAAAGCTTCATTTACTGTATCATTTATCATAGAATACAGCCTCTCTGCCTAGAGGAGTTCTGATCCATATCTCATGACAGCATTCATTTCAATTGATGCTCATAATGTTTTGAAGAATGCAAGTTATGTGATATAAAAATACTTCAGTAGAGAGTCTTTCTCGTTTTTTTCCACCCTTTTCAGAATGTAGCAATAATTTTTCAGATAAGTAATTAACGTAAAACCTAAATGTAAATTGCTTGTTGATTCACCCAGAAACATTATAACCTAGAAGGTGTGGAAATGATATCTCCCATGTTTTTACCTGATGAATTGACTTCCGTAAGAGCTTTCCTGCCATCCTGCGCTCGGCAGCAGTGCTGTTCTATAGCAGGAACGTTTGTCTAAGAAATAGTAATTCACATAATGGAGACCAAAAATATTATTGCAAATGTTTGCCTTCAGACGCCTCTTTGTGCTTTTGTGTACAACTGAAAAGACGTGAAGTTACTTTCCATTTACGCACTTTGATTCTCTTTGTGATTGCAAAAAGGACTGTGACATTCTTTCTGTATGATAAAACATGCTGTGAGCTAAGCGTGAAGACAAAACAAGCTGCTTCATATTGGTGGAGATTTTTAGGGGAGATAATAAGTCACTTGACTGGATATCTTGTAATGCGTGTGTGCAAGAAAACATTACAGCCGATTCTTCAACAGGCACCAGACTCGTAGAATATTTCTTTTGAGAAAATGGAAGCTCTTTGTTGAGAATTGTATTTTCTGTTCTGTTGAAGCAAAGCCTTTACGCCGGTTTGTGTTCGCAATGAACACAAACCGGCGTTTGTCAGAGCCGGTTTTACGAAAACCCCCGGAAAAAAAAACAAACGTCCTTTTAAAATTTGAATGCAAATTCTAAACTGAGTCTTAATAGTAAAGAAATAAATGGACAAAACATAAACTCAGCATAGGTGTCAGTGAAGCTTTAGGTTTCACTTGTTCATTGAGATGAGGTCATTTTTTTTTTCAGTTTGTAGGAAAATGTCTGCTGAATATGACACAGCTGTTGACGAATGAAAAAGGAGGGAAACATGGTGGATGATTTTCTTTCTCCCTTTTTTGTTATAGAATGAGGTTGAAATGTTGAGGAAAAAAGTCCAAATTTTGTTTGGTGAAAGCCAAAATGGCGTAGGTATCATTACGTTAAAGAAAGATGTGGAATGCTAAAACTGCCCTGATCTCTTTCTCTCTAAAACCCTAAATCCATTTAAAGTATCACTCGGTTTGCTCATCACACAAAAATACACCATTCCCTGTCAGAAATGACCAATCAGAGCCCGGAGTGGCCTCATATATGCGCTGCTAAATGTGGTAATGAAGGAGAAACAACGGTTAATCCGCTGTCATCGGTAGCCATGCCAACTGTAGCCTTAGCATTCATGACGGGCTCAGCTGATGGAGAGAAGCTGTAGCACAGCAGAGAACAAGGGGTAGGCTGTGAGCGGCGTGTACACACCGGTGATTGACAGCGCAAAGACCCTCCTTCATGCTGTACTTTTTTCAACAAGACGAGAGCTGGAACTCTTCAGAGGCCTTAAGGATTTTCATTGAAATTTTTATTATGAAATTTTGGTGGGACGGGATTTTCACTGACTGGAAACAAAGTTTGCCGTATCCTAAAGCAAACAAAAAAATAAAATCACTTCTTACTGCTCAAAAGCAGCTTTTAACCTATTTCTAAAGTATTTGAACAGGTTTAATCAGCTGATTTTACGAAGCCCAGAGGACTGAGCGGTTAGTCCAGAAATGTTCCTCCGGTGGTTTTCCACATCTATTCATAACCAAGCACATGCTAAGAACTGCTGACCTCTGCGTGACATTTTGAGTAGGTTTCTGTTTGGCTTGAATTTATTCAGCATCTCAGCTGGAGGTAAATCTGTAAACGCTGAAAAATCCTAAAGTGTATTTCTCTGCTTCCCTTTAATATGGAAATTTACCCCACAAACCGTCATTCTTCTGCCCATTTGGAGTCGCCTACTGTGAGACCAAAAATATTATTACATATCGGTCTGAAATGTTTTTAGCAGGACTATATTCTAAGCACTCCTGGCCAAGGACGGCTTTCTTTGCCTTTGTGAGTGCTTTGGCAGTCAAAGAGGTATCCGCTTTGGTCCTAAAGACCACTTTGAAACCATAAACACCTGAAGAAGTCAATCTGAGGGAGACGCCGCTGCCACTGGACTCGCTCTGTTTATTTTGAACAACTTGAAAAGACGTTGTTACCATTACATAATTACCAGTCACATCAACACATCCAGATAATTGATAGCTGGAGAAGCAATCAATAAGTCTGCAGCTGCTTCTTTGTACTTTGCATTAACTCACTCAACTCCACTCCTGCCACGGGGGAGGCATGTGTGGGTCCTCCTGCTGTGTGATGGCTGCAGGGAGTTAATAATCTCTGAGGCCCATCCCACATACAAACAGCTGGGAGCAGCAAACACATCTTCAGTGGACAGGTTTGATGTTTCAGAAGAAGTCTGGATAAGAATCAGGGGCAGGAGCGGATGACTTCCTCAGAGATGGGAATCTGACTGATGGCGTGCTGCGCGTGGATAAGCTAGTTGACTGTCTGGCTGTGGAGAGGATCTGCCATCTAGGCAGTGGAGACCAGAAGTTTACTTACATGCAGCTAATAAACAGACAGATTCATATCTTTCTGTCTCACTGTCTGAAGTTAAGGCAGACTTGTTTGAGGTCGGTTAGAATCGGCAAAATTATTTCTATTTGCTAAATGCCAAGAAACTTAACGAGAACATTTAAAATGGTTGTTTTTACAGACTTTGTTGCAACTTCCTGCAAATTGGAAAGTTGTCTGGCGTTTGGTCAGCCTTACAGGTGATTGTCTTTTCAACTTGAAGTTTTGGGTTTCTTTCCCCAAACGTCTCGCAAAAAACCTTCTGGACTTCTGCCCCGTTCCTCCTGACAGAACACAATCGGGTTTGGAGCCCGGCTCAATGAAAAGACATCTTTTCATATCTTTTTGTATTTTTATCATTCCAAGTTGTACAATTTTATGGTTACGGTAAACGCAGGTAATGACAGGGGTCCACTTTGCTGACCCAATTTTCCACTGCAATCCTCAAACCAACTGAGCCATAGATGAAGAAAAGTCCTTTTTTTTTTTTTTCAAAAAATGTTGATCTTCTTTATGCACAGCCATTTGTACAGCCTTGTACGGCAGGGGGGAGGGGTCACTATAAAGAACATGTTGGAGAAAAGAGACCAGCTCCATTTATATGTTTCACATCAGCGCTGCCTCACCTTCATGACTAACAGTTCCAATCAGCCGTAAAACTTTATCACCTTGCTATGTGTTAAAACTCACCTATAGTGAGATAAATGAAGCCCTCTGCAGAGACACGCAGGAAGCGTTAAATGATGATGGAGGGAAGAGGGAGAGAAGACCTCACTGATGGTGGGGTTTTTTTTTGCCTCTCTTTGCCGTATTTTTTTTTTCACTTACAGAGCGTCCTCTGATTTTGAATACGGAACAATAAAACCAGCGACTGGGCGAAGGCCTGAGGATGCAGGACAGTGTTTTCAAAATGTGAAGCTTTCTTGGTGATTCACACAAAAACAGTTTCAGTCAAAGAAAACAAGATGAAGAAAGTCTGGTGACAAACACTGGTAATGAAATGAAATAGATTTTCTCAAGTATAAAATGTCAAACTGTGGTTTTGACCAGTATTTTTAATCAACTGTTAATCTTATATCGTGTTGGACCTTAGAAACCTGTCCGTTTAAAAAAACAAAACAAAACAAACAAACAAAAAAAAAGAAAACTGCCTCTCGGACTGAAACGTTGCGTTGGCTGAATGTACTGCTGAGCGTTCACTAAACGCAGCGAACGATTTAAAAAAGCCTAATCAGCAAATGAGCAGACTTCCAGGCATTCGTTTATTAAAAGTTCCATCTCTCCAGAGGCCCTTCACTTTTTCAGTTCAGGAAAACAGCAGTGATTGAAATTCTGCATTGTAAATGAAAGAGGCGACTGTTTTTATAAAGCTTCGGTGTCTTTCTGTGGTATTTTTATTATTTTTTTTAAATACATGAGATTTTACTGGCAGTTTGATATTGCTTTGAGGACCAGTAACTGATGAAGTCTGATATGAATAATACAGACCAGTAACTTTGCTAGGATTTCACCCTAATTTAGTTTTTAACCTTTTAGAAAGCTTAGGAACAAATACTCTATGTTCTGTCACAGAGTGTCTATATATATATATATATATATATATACATAAGCCTTCAATGTGAATTAGTTCTTCTCTCCCCATTTAAGAGAATTGACATCTCTGTACACCCCACACATCCTGGACACAAACTGTTCAAACTTGTCAGTCTCTTTTCCTGGACCGTCTCTTTGATAAACATGACAGTTATTTTCATAAAAGTAGATCTTTTTTTGCAATTTTAATACAAAAACAGGAAGGCAACAGCAAAGAACAACCTAGCAATTCAAACATTTACAGAAAAAAAAGACAAAATGAGAAAAAAAAATTATGTTCACAATAGGGAACCATATTGCTCAATGTTGCAGTGAACCGCATATTTTTCCAAACCTGTGTTGAGAGCTAAGCTTATTCAATCAAGTCTGCAGGGGTATTTTCTTACTGAGGTGATCAGTTTATGTCTTTAGCTTCAAGCCTATTAATTTTGCCTCCTTTGCTGGGCCATAAACTACTTGCTTACACTCTGTGACTTCAATGTTTAGAGACTTGACAATCCAGGGCTTCTGGATCCATAAATGGCTGGAATTAATAACAGCATCTACTGAAGCTAATTTAGACCATTTGTGTTGATGTCACTTTGGGACAAACAAGCCACTTTAACATCACAGATGTTGGGTTTCATTGGCTCATCTAGATCACCTTGACGTTACTCTGGTGGTGCTACACTAAACTAGTTTTCCTTTCCTGCAAAGTTTTTGGCTAGGAATTGGTCCAGTACCCACAGATTCACCTGGTGACTGGACCAAATTATTCACATAAAAATTGACTTATTCATAGATCACATCTAAAATACTAAAAATCTCTCTCTATGTGTCGTTCTGCGGATCTGCTGGGTGCGTTTAGAGTGGGGGGTTGTGCACTCACTGTCAGTGGTGTCACATAGTGAGGAACACAAAGGCCTCGGCAGGTGCTCCCTCCCTGGCTTTGTCTCCATTTAATTGTTCAACTCTTAAAGAAAACTCCCTGTATGTCAGCACTGGGGGAAAGCAAAGAGAGGACACACGCAAACACCAAGACACGCCGGCAACAACTGAGCAAAGATCCGCATGTGAGCGATGGCACGGCGTGAAACGGCAGGTGTTCCATGGTTAGGAAAACAGGAAGCCAACTTTTCTTCTTCTCTTGTTTTGCTTCCCTCTCTGCTGAAAGGTGGAGCTACTCAGCTCTGAGGTGTAGCCTTAATAATCTTTGATAGCTCATCAAAGAAATTACACATAGACAGCTAAAGCTACATGAAGCCATTTCCTGATTGTATGTTATAGACTTAAATATTGATCCACCCAGTGTTCTATAGTAACGAAGTAAAAATACTTCACTACTTTACTTAAGTATATTTTGGAGTACTTCATACTTTCCTCGAGTATGAACATTTTTAATAACTTTCACTTTTACTTCACTACATTTCCTAACTTAATTGCATAGTTTTACTCCGATACATTTTCAATGGTTTAGTTACTCGTTTCAAAAAAGCGAGAGAGAGAAACGCAAGTGTTTTGACCCAACCTACTGATCGACTGAAACAAAGTCGGTAGCCAAATAAGCTGCATTTCCCTCCCAATTCTTTTTTCTTTTTCATAATGACCAGTTGTGTGCACCTATAGTTTGTGAAGTAGAGTAATCATAACGGCTTTTTTTCTTCATGTTGGCCGAATTTTCTGTACTATTTATTTATTTTATTTTTCTCATTTTCAGCACTGACCTTACTGAAAGGGAAAACTTAAGGCTTACAAAAACTTTGTATTTTCTGTCCTGGAGGGTTTACTAAGAAGCTGGTTCAGTTGTAAAGCAGGTTAAGTTAACCTTGTGGTTTAGGTAAAGCACCTAATTCTCTTAACTAAATGATGCCTGCAGGTTTATCTATTAGCAGGTTTCATTTTGCCTGCACTTGCTTGTGTACATTATTTTAAGTGTATTTGACAAGTTTACCAAAATATAAAAGATGTCATTCAAACTGCATTTGCCTTGTTTTACTTTTTACTTGTACTTTTCATTACATTACTTGGGTACATCCATTTTTATAGTAATTTCCATACTTAAGTACAAGACGTTTCAGATACTTTAAGACTTTAACTCAAGTAACATTTCAGTCAGTGACTTGGACTTTTACCAAAGTCATATTTTGGAGAGGTACCTATACTTTTACTTGACTCTGAGATTTCAGTACTTTATACAACACTGGATCCACCTAATGTTTTGGTGACCTCCTGATTAAAAAAAGATCAAAGATCAAATCTGAAAATGGATCCTAGTTGCATGTAGCCTCATCTCCTTCGCTAAGGAAGATTTTACAGTCTGACTGAGTATCTGATGTTTTCTTAACTGAACAAGTAATTCAAATCAGAACCTTTCCAATTGTGAGGCGCTGAACTAAAAGTGAGTGGAGTGCAAAGTCTAAAGAAAATCTTTGAAGGACCTTCTGAAAGCCTTGAGAACCATGAAAGTGATGATGATCACTATGAAAAGTGATGACGATCACTTTCATAGATTACAAGAAAGTCTGGCTGCTGCAAGGAACATACAAAAGAAAGAGAGGGTGTTCAGAAAAATGACAATATAATCGTGATGCCAGTTTATGCAGCTTTTGCTCCTTTTAACATCGAAAGTTCTTGTTTCCAAACCAGAAAGACCGGCAGCGAATTAGCGCGTGGAGCGGAATGAGATTCATGGCATTAGTGTCTCGTCAATAAGAGCCAAAACAGCCAAGATCAATACTTTGTCAATATTTGTTTTTCCCGTTCTGCATTAGTGTGTGCGTGTGTATGCGGGTGTGTGTGGTTGTTTGTGTGTGGAGAGAGGGCTGCGTGCCAGCTGTGCAATCTGTTCAGTAATCTCAGGTCTGGTCTGTGCACACACTGCACAATCTGCTCTGGTAAAACTGGTCTTTACACACACACACGCACACCCACGCACACACACGCGCAGGCGCACGCACACACGCGCAGACGCACACACACACACACACACCCACGCACGCACACACACGCACACACACGCACACACACACACGCACACACACACACACACACACCACAGACTCCAGCTCTTGTCAGATCAGCCTATATGAAAACCATCTATTGACTCCATTTCTTATTCAACAACTTTTAATCTTAAGTTTTCATGCAAATTGAACTTCACAGAGAGCAGACTACCATTGGTGAATGTCAATTTACTGTTTTCTTCTTTGGTTTGGTTTTGAGCATAAATGGCAGATAAACACACTCGCCTTCAGATTTACATTTTAAAGAGGCTGAACTGAACTGATGTTAATTCTTCAGACTCGTTCGTTGTGAGAATCCCTCAAAAATATTGAAATCACAAGTTTCGGCACACTGCTGCTAACTCGGTTTCCTCTGATTTACAATAACCCTTATCAGCCCAATTTCCCTTCTCTCTTCCCTTTGCCCATTTTAACACACCGCCCTGTTTGTTGTTTAAATGGAAGGGAGAGAAAATTGGCCACTTTTGCTGCTCAGAAACTCCCGCAGCTGTCGGTAATCGCTGCGTGTGTTTGTTGGTGTGTGTGCGTGCACGCGCCGGGGTAATGTGCAGTTACCGCGGCGGCGAAGGGGGTGCGCGGGGCTACGGGGGGGCGTGGAGAGAGGGGTCACGGCGTGCGGCGGAGAAAGCACTATTAGGAGAAAATGATAGGCCTGTCCCTGAAACTCCATTACACACCAAACACTTAAAAAACCGGCCCAGCTTCATTACAGGGCAGCATGAATCATGCAGCACTCACACAAGCAACTGGCCTCCCTCTCCTTCCCCGTTCCCCCAGCCTCTCCCCCAGCACGGCCTTCTGTTTAAACTGGAGGACGGCCAGAAACGAGGGATGGAGAGGAAGGGAGCGTGGTGAAGAGGAGCACGCCGAGGGCCAAGCCTTGTTTGCCTCAGGTCTGACAAACAGGAGGGAAGTGAAGAGAAGAGGATGGCAGAGAGTGAGATCATCAAGAAGGAGGAATATAAGGCTTGGAGGAGAGAAAGGGAGAAGAGGGAAAGCAGTGAATATGGAGAATATTAGACAAAAGGAGGGAGGCATAGGCAAGAAAAGAGAGAAAGAGTTTAGAGTGGAGGGGTGTTGAACGGTTTATTATCTCTCTTGACTTGTTTCCAAGGATCGAGTCTGCTGCATTTTTAGGTGGTCCTGATTAATATTTCTTGTCCTTCAGGCCTTGGCTGGTTTTTCACCCAGTCTCAAGCCGAGCGTTGTGTGCTTTCTGTTTGTCAAGTCTCTCTGATGTCTGATTTATGAACCCTTCAGGAAGGCCGGACTCAGCGGCCGGACCAGTGTCACGTCGACCCGCTCTGTCACAAACACACAATTTGTTCCCATTTCTCTCGTTAACATTTTCAAACCTGACAGGGAGAAAGCAGGATTTCACTGAAAAAGTGATTCTGTCAGCAGGAGGACGACGTACTGCGTCCCGGGTCTCGTCTTCCTGCTGACAGAATCACTTTTTCAGTGATTGGATGTTCCACACACTTTCTCAACTTTATTTTACAAGTTAAAACGACTACAGAACAAAGTCATACCAAGTTACTGGGGTTGACCAATTAAAATCCATGCCAGCAAAACCTGTGCAGGTTTTTGGGTGAATTCACGTCAGCTCTGTCTGTAGGTCACCTGGAATGGACCGGGCCAGACGTTTCCTCACCATCTGATCGTTTTGGAGAATGTTTTAGATGGCAGAGCGGCTGAATATTACCGAGCTGATATGCAAATGAATCAAAAGGTGCTCCAACAAAGTATTAGTACACTCATGCAACCAAGTTGCTGAACCTATTTTCCTCCTGAGTCAGTCGTTTGTTTTTCGGCTGAGTTGCACGGAATAAAGTAGAGAAAGTTCGAAAACCTCATCCTGTTCTTCTCTTCTCGTTTTAACATGGCTGTGTGAACTTTTTGAACATGAACGTTTTTGTTTTTTTTCCTAAAACAAAAATCTCTTTTGCATGTTTGGGTAAAACAACCCAGAGTCCTGACTGTCTCAGAACCTTTTACAGAGACGCTTAGAACAAGTATTTTGATGCCATGTGATCACAGCAGAGTTCTGAAGTGTGACGCCTATTTTTCTCTGACTTTGTAACAAATTCGTATGACGTCGGCGTTCGACGTAAACACAGCTGCTTAGGGAGAAAATGAAAAGTTGGAGCAGCATCAGGTGAGCAGGCAGCAGCGCCGTCAATCAGACTCTTATTAAATGAGACACTTTGGGTCCTTCTGTCCCTTCACGAGATTTTCAGCTTCACCAGGGTAAATGGATGATCTGCCCCAGGTGGCCTCCCAGCGCCGTTCGTCTCCGTCTCCGTCAGTCTGGACCACTGTGCACGCTCACGTAACGACAGCCTGTTAGCGTTTATATATGTTGGTAATGAGTGTGTGTGGAGTGTGAATTCCTCACATGTCTCTGAGTGCACAGGCGCAATGAGCAAGTGTTCTGCATGTGCATGTGTGTATGTGTGTGTGTGTGTGTGTGTGTGTGTGTGCGTGTGTGTGTGTGTGTGTGCGTGCGTGTGCGTGTGTGTGTGTGGGTGGGTGGGTGTGTCGCAGCATGCTGCCAGAGGGCCAGGGCAGGAAGCCAGACCATGAACCCAGCATGACAGCGCGTCCCGATCTGTGTTGTGACTGCCTCAATTACCCATCAGCCTGACGGAGAGGCAGGATGTGTGTGAATGTAGACAGAGTCAAAACGTTCTGTATTTCTGCGGCAAGCCCACGTTTCCCCAGATCTGGGATTCTAGTTTTATTTGGAATTTCGCAAATGTTCGTGTATTCACTCCTGGCACATTTGGTCTGCTTTAAACTGGCCGGCTGGTTTCCCCCAGTGGTCTGTACCTTTTTGTGCAGGTGTGAACAACCCTGGTGTGGACCAAACAACTGGATCCAGACACGCTGTCTGAGACGGTGTCTGTCCACTTTCGAGCAAAATCTGGTACGGTGTAAATACAGATCTCAATCTGAACCAGCTTCAGGAAAGGTACGTCTATTTGGACATAATGGGCCGTCATAGCAGACACGAGCCACTCAGTGTTGCACTGTATGTGATGAAATTGTTCCTAATACAGAGTTTTCTGCTAAGCCGTTTTGCCTCCACCGGGTTGTGGGTGGAGGAGGCAGAGTGAGGTTATCCAAAATGAACCAAATTACGAAAACTGAAACTGACACAACATTTTTGTTAACTAAAATAAATAAGAACACCAACTGGAACTGCATGATGCGTTTATAAAACTAACTAAACCAAACTGAAATTACAGATATAATATCTTCCTTCCTGCCTTTCATATTTCCCTCTGTTCTGTCCAGGGATGTCCAAGCCCAAGTCAAGTCTCACGCTTTTCACCGCAAATCAGAGTCGAGCTCTAATTACTCAACTAAGCATTTTCTCATCAAATCCACATCATTTTGGTCAAACTCATTTTCATTTTGGGTCGTTCCAAGATCACAACTATCCTCAGAGGACTGGTTGTGACAGAGTGTTTTGACAAAACTTCCCATCAACAAACTTTCTGTTCCTGCATTCGATGAGTACTTATTAAGATTAAATAGCATTGCACCTCTTTGATGTAATTTGGCAGTATGCAGAACAAAACCTGTTTTTATTTAACTGGTGAAATATCTAAACATTGTATGTCGTTCCCTCGGGCCAAGAGGGTCACATTATTGCATCTCAGTTTCAAACAAAAAGTTTTGACTTTTTTCCTTGTCTTTTCAGCCACACAGTTTTTTTTTGTTTTTTGCTTCTTTGTGTCCGACTTCCTTCCCTTTCTTTCTCTAATTTGAATGTTTTTCTTTCCTTTTAAAGTTTTTCCCTCCCTTCTTTGTGACCTTCCTTCCTTAGAATATTCTTCCATTCTAATCTTATGTTTTCTTTTTGTGTTGATTCTTTCCCTCCAGTTTTCCCCTTTTTCCCCCCAAGGTCTGTATTCTACCTGCTATAGATCTATATTGCGTGTTGCCTCATCACATAGGTTAGTTTGGATATGTTTTCCCTCATCAAATGAAATTAGCAGCTTATGGATGTTACCTTTGGCTAATGTGAGAGCTTGTTTGATGATCTGAAACATTTAAATATGACCAAAAGAAGCAAACTGTAGCAAATGCTATAAAATGCCTCGTTTATACCACAGTCAAGAAAGTGCATGTAAATCTAGAAAATAACAACAAAAGTAGCAAAAATGGAAATCCTCTCGGTGAGAATTGAGAAACGTTAATAATAATTTCAATTTTAAATTTCTATAAGCGCATTGTTGCTGTTTAAGTGCTGCCAAGCTACTCGAGGAGTCGTCCAAATGCAAGTCAAGCATACGCCCACGGTTTGTGTATTCAAAACAGTTTCTATGCATATGTCACACAGGGTCATAACACGCGTTGTTTAAGCGAATACAGTTTTCTTTCTTAATCAGTTAAACCAGCCGATTAACTGAGAAACAAGGAAAACATAAAGAGAAGGTGAGTTTAATTAGCTGCTATACAACATCTTCACCCCACACTCACTTCAAAGATTGCCTGCTTAGAGTGGGAAAAAAGTAAAGATATGAAAAACAGTTTTCCTGTTCAACAAGTCAAACATTTCTCATTTGAAAGATTTATTTTCACTTAAGTTACCTCTGGTTGTTCCTTTCCCCACCGTTCAGCAGCTAATATTCAATCAAATATTAATAAATCAAACACTGCAGATTGTTGATGGAGTCTTTAAATCCTGTCAGTCATTTTCTTTACCCTCACCCTGGCAGGAAATCACTCCTGCAAGGAAGAGTTCAGTTAATCTCCTGGTCAGGAGGGGGAAAGTATTTGTCACAAAGTGATTAAAGTAATCTCTGATCTGGGTCAACACAATCCCTTTATATTTAAAGGTTTTATTTTATTTTATTTATTTATTTTGCCATATTATAGGAAAGCAGTAACATGACAGTTATTTACACATCACGCTGCCAACCACCTACCTTTGGTTCTCTTTGCTGTCACTGGGACGGAGCCAGGGCTGGATTACCAGGATGACACAGAGTCCTGAGTTAAAACTAACACTCCACATATTTATTTTGGCATCTTTGCTTTATTTTATTTTTTGGTTTGTTTTCCAGAACTAAATCTACTGTATAAATTTATTCTATTGCCAGTATATATGATCAAAGTTCTGGCCTTTGGGTGTTTTTGTAGTTTTTTTTTTTTTTTTTTTTTTTTTACCTTTTTCATTATTTTGTCAAAAGAATTAAGAAAAAGTTTATCGGTGTCTACGAAAAATACTTCAATAACACATTTGCATGATAAACAGGAACAATAGAGAAACAAAGCAAATTTGGTTGTGTTGTTTTCTGAATATAGAATAATTATTTGAAAGCAAATGAAAACAAAATCTCTTTCTTTTTTACAGAAGAGTTGAGAAACTACAACACAAAAATGAAATCAAATTTCAAGAGCCAACCTGAAACTAAAGCATCGATAGAAAATGTATCGGTATCGATCCGATACTGATATCGACTTGGTGTCAACATCAATCCCACCTCTAACGTAGAAGCATAAGAAGCTGAGCTGCAGCAGTTCTTCTCAGTTGTGTTAGGCTTGAAGATTGTGACAGTAATATTCATTTCCATGTACGAAATTGAGAAATGTTAGGAAAAAAACAAAGTGTGAGAACACGTGTTGGCACAATGTTCCTCCAAGACGGAGGGAGCAAGAAAGAAAATGTCGGGAGAATGTTTTAGAAGAGGAACAGGTCAGATACCTAAAATACTGCATCCTACCCAGAGGCTCAAGACTACATTTCTGACAGAGTTCATGTTGACATCACTTCTGCTCCCGTTCTGACCAGCATTCTTTCTCTGTTCCAGATCTTTTATAACTTCTGCCACCAGCTGAATGCCAATATTGTTCATACAGGAATTTAAGCGAAACGTACACCTGTGCATTAATTTTGTTCAGACGCTATAAAAAGAAGTTGCTGCTGCAGCTAATTTATTTTGGGTAAACATTCAGGAAGAGTCTTTGAAGGGAGACGTTATTGAAGTTTACTGATTGATCCGTGTTGCTCATCTGACTGCTCACTGCCCCAGCAGCCATGGCAGGAGCTGGGTTGTGCCCTCTGTTTTTTTTTTAGCATTAGTTTATTTTTCAATTCAAAACTACTCTTCTGATCCCATCTGTCAAGTAAACAATCCCTTCTCCGTCTGCAGTAACAAGCAGTGTGCTTGTGCTGGGAGTTATGATATATATTCGTACTCCATTTCCGAGAGGTTTTTCCAAAATGTTTATGTATCCAAAAAACAAAAAAAGAAATGAAGCCGATAATGTTTAAAGGCTACGTGGCTTTTAGCTATAGTTCACGATTTGGGCTTCAAGTTACAAGGCAATGAGAACGGCAGCCTGATATCCTACTTATGCTGAGTTCAAATTAAGATTACAAGGATTTTTTTTTCTCTCTGAATACTTGTTTTGTTTGGCTTTATTACTGTGTGCAGAGTAAACAGACGAAGCTTAACGTCTAAGAAACTGTGTTAATATGGGATTTACTTTGTTTTGTTTTATGAAGCACAGAGGATCACCACAAGACGTTCACTACATGCCTTTTTTTTTCTTCTTTTCCACAAATAGTTTGCTGATAAATCATTATGCTTCCTAAAACAACAAACACACACACGCACGCAC